>CM034534.1:10811206-11226206 GCA_020002185.1 Paraescarpia echinospica
CTGCCACCAAGACACTACCTGCAGCGCTACTATGATTCCACATAACACTGCCACCAAGACACTACCTGCAGCGCTACTATGATTCCACATAACACTGCCACCAAGACACTACCTGCAGCGCTACTATGATTCCACATAACACTGCCACCAAGACACTACCTGCAGCGCTACTATGATTCCACATAACACTGCCACCAGGACACTACCTGCGGCGCTACTATGTGGTGCAAGAAACAATGAGATAGTTATGAGGAGACGTCAGTTTGTATCAGTATTGGAGGTTGGAGAAACAGTGATGTGATCCACCTTGCTTGTCAATTACCGGCAGACACACGCCAGATGGGGAGTCAGTAGGGTTGTGTTGATTAATAAATATTATATTTATAATGATATATTGCTACATACAGCCTGCAATATGATATACTGATACATTGCCGATATATTTAAAATTGACTTTCTGATTCATTTTGGGTGGATAAATGAAATTGTTTATACAAAATGTTTCATTTTCAGTTTGACAATGAAAAATGTTGCATGCTAACTTGCATTAAAAAACATTTCACCTATCATGAAGGGAAAATGTAAAAATCTTCAAAATGCAGCTCAACGTACCGTTTTGAGGGTAATCATTTTACTCTCCGTATATATATATATGCATTTTGCCAGGGTAACACGGTGTAACAGCCATAGCAAGCAATGTCATTTTAGTACGTATCATGATGCATATTGTATTCTAATTCATATATCGTAACATGTATATCATGAGGATACTCTATCGTTATAACCATAGGGATCAGTGGAGTTGGTATATCTCCCCTTGAGGCTTATAAGTTACAACAATAACAGGAATTTCTCATGTCAGATGATACAATGATCTCCATCGTCGTCTTGTTCCTCCCCCCTCTCTTTTGTCATCTGAGGCTGCAGTTATTGCAGCCGACCAGTGACACGATGAAGGTACTGTAATAATAGGCATCACCACCATCACGGGCTGGCCGCAGTTGCAGCATTGACAAGCCTGGCCCATAAAAGTTGACGTCATTGTTTATTAGGGATGGAAGAGCAGACTAAACAACGTCAAGATCTTCACATATTCTTTTTGCTTCACTTGTGTGTGGATACCACAAGATGAACCTTGACATAGTCAGGATGTTGGAATCAATCAATGCATCCATTGACACCCTTCATACATTAAAAAATTTGAAACTCTGGGGCAAAGAATGTCGGTAAAATGCAATTCATGTGACAACACCCAAACTCTCCTTCATGTGTTAGTTGGTTGTAAGACCATGTCGGGACAGGGCAACTATACAAGGAGACATAGCCATCTCAGAAATTGCCTCAGCGATCTCTTGCCTGATGCCCATATTATTGGTGATTTTCTAAGGCATTCTCTCAGTGGAAATTAACCCCTCCTGCAGTGTTAATCATGTCTTTATTGGCCAGACCTTGTCATCTACCATCCACTTGCTAAACAAATTCACATCATTAAACTGTCTATGTATACAAACATTGAGAGAGACCATTATCAAAATGGACAACTATGCCACACTGATCCAAGATGTACACATTAACAAAGTTAAGTTAAATAGGTTGCAGAGTCTGCTGGCCCCCACATGTGTCAGAAGGTAACAAATCTAGACTGAAAAGTTCCTTAAAATCTCTTGGACTAAAACCACCAGTGAAACAAACAAAATAACTAGTTAACTCTGTCTTTATGAGAACTCACCCTGCTGATGTCAGTCATCCTTTTTAAATGCAAAGATGACCCATAATGGTTTCACCCAAGACTAATTTAAATAGAATGACTCATTTCAAATATGGCACTAATCAAAAACTAAATTATTAATGTGATATTTCCCCTATTCACTACTGAACCACAGAACATGATCATATAAATGATAAAACGTTCCGACTTTGTGCCATCAATTACATAAATGTTCAGCTTTTGTTGGTCATAAAAGTTAATGAAAATTATTTTAAGGTCACTTGTGTGAGTCGTGTTACTGGATGGTTTTTATTATTTAAGTTGAATAGAAATTGTTTTGAACAGTGGTACTGTGTTTGGGTCATTAACCTAAGTGTCATGTTCCCATAACATGCCTAATGGTTGTCACCCAAGACACAAAGCCAAGTCCCCAGGCCACAAACAAAATACATTGCCACAGGAGCTAGGCTCTGTTTCCGCAGACTGCTTCCATTTAATTTAGTGTCTACGGACCTTTCAAGAAGGTTCCACAGTTGTACGAGTTATCCCGTGATATTGGGAGACTGAAATCTTGTGACTAAAATACTGAGTTTTGATGGCCAAAGCAGCTTTCCAGAACATGAAAAATATTTTAGCAAACAAATGTGTATCACTTGAAGTAAGAAAACGTGTACTGCAATACTACATTGAGCCCATACTGCTTTACAGGGGGTGAAATATGGTGAGTAACTAAACAATAAGAAAGTACCATAGAAGCATTAGAAATGTTTGCGAGAAGAATACTTGGAGTATGATGGATAAAAAAGAACAGAAATGAAGGCCACCTTAGAAGAGCAAACAGTCAGAGGTAGATGGTGCGTTAAAAAAGGAAAGAGCAAGAGAGATTTATAAGCCATGTGATGAGAAAATGAAAGTCAAACATCTTGTTACAAAGAGAAAGGTTGAGGGGAAGATATGTACAAGACGTCAGTGAATCGAATCTTGACACGCAGACATGACATCCGTCATTAAGTTTTTACCTTTTCAGGCACTGTGATTATTGTTATGAATAGCGGCGTACATTTCCGGCTGATGAAGTGAAGTCTTTCAGGCATCGCACTTGAGCTCCATATTGTAGTACAGAAATATATTTCACATACCCCCAAAACTGTTAAATGTGTCAGATGTTTACCCCCCAGTCACCACTGTGTCTCAGTAGTGGCACCCCGGTGTATAACTGTTGTGAGAAAACATCTAAAACAATATTTGCATAACAATTTTGTGCAGTTGACAAATTTGACTCTGTTCTTTATTCTTTGTAGGAACTGTGAATACCAGTCGGTGAAGAATCTTGCAGTTGGATTAGAAGAGGCGCAGGTATGTGTTTTAAATAGAACCTATCCAGCAGTAGATATTGATCTGTATATATATATATTGTGTATATATATATAATATGTCAACTTGGGGCCTGGGTGGCAGCCTTCCCTCCCAGATACTGAGGTTCACACACACCTCTTTTATGTGCTTCCTTGGATCACTTGGCTTGGATCTACTAGTAAAACCTGATATAATGTTTCTAGTTGTACATTTTTTGCTAGAAAAAATTTGCTGATATAAAAACAGGAATAAAAGATTTTCTGGTTTCTAGCTAAATTCACGGAATGTGGATATTGACCTTTAGAAACTGGCTACTGTCTTCAGACAATTTGTTGGTGCACTGATTGGCCTGATTAAGGCAAAGAGATGTGGTCAAAATACTCAAAGAACCACCTTTTTCTTGGGAAGTATTTTTTAAATTAAATCTGAGGTTAAACCATGTCAGCAATAAGAACATTTCAATTTTCCAGAACATTTTACTAACCATTTAATTTAAGTACCGGGAGATATTTTAATGACGGGATGTTTTTGACACGTCTTATGAGTCTGGTATGATCAAGACAGAAACGTAGTTGTCGCAGATTGGACACGAGTGCATTCTTGAACCACGTGCGGATGTCTTGCAAGTGATTGTGAAGTCACATGGGGCTATTGCTTCGACAGCCTTGAGACTAGAGCAGAACTAGTCTGTGGAATGAAAGAACGAGCCATTCATGTACGTGGCCTTTTGTTGCACAGTTCATCTGATAAACATCTGCCAGTCGTCATCTGTCGTCGTAGGGCACGTCGCATCAATACGTGGGCGTAGATCAATATATTGGTCTGCCGGTGATACTAAAATTAAATGTTTTATCCATACGTAGCTGACAGTAAGCGGTACTCACCACATCCCTGGAATTTATGCTATTTTACCTGGGAGCAGTTCATACGTTATGTTACATTTATAAAATCTGTCACTCAATCTGACGTATCAGAAAATAGTATATTGATTAATCTAAAGCATTTAACAACTTAAGGTTAGTGACCGTGACACTCGTTTCTTTTTCACGATTCTCTAATTTGACTACCGTAGTGCCTGTAAGTATCTGGAGGCCGTATGTCTTTGGACACCCAAACAACATTAAAAAAAAAGTATTTTTGAGTACTTGTAACATGTTTTTGGACTCCAGTAATTTTCTTTGTTCGTGTGTAATCGGATACCAATTATTTGTAACCCGAATTAAGTTACAAAGCACTGTTAATGCCAGTAGTAGTAAATCGGGAATGTCATGATGTCAGGACTCGTTCGCGTGTGAAAGTATTTTGATGGTGTTTCTGAGAATAATTTTGTGTGTATTGTGTGTCTTTGGACAGCCGATAATTTAGTTATTTTAAATGTCCCGATACAGGCATTCATTATGGTACCTAGTCTATTTTAAAAATCAGTTTCCTTATCTAGTTTGCCAACTGATATCGTGTAATCACCCAGGAACGTGGAGCTCATTGTGCCAGACTACTGCTGCGTCTCACGTGAATTTACTTGTGCGCCCTTTGAATGCTGTCTTACGTACAGCAGGTGGAATTCTCGCAACTTGTATCATGAACTCGCAATGTGTCACACGATCCTGACATTCTTTCCATCTTCTTCCTCTTTTGTATATGGCGCTGTTAGTTCTCCTTCTTAGACAATTGCCGTGGCTTCTAACGACCTATCAAATCATATTTTAAACTCCTCCAAGTGTAGTACAAATTGTGCCCTGTATACATACTTGATAGCTGTCCTAGTTGGTTAGTCTCCGGCACGTTTCAGATAGTGCCAGGCAGGTCAGATCTCACTCACAACAATTGTGTGTTCCTAAAAACAAGGATTAACTGGACAAGCAAACTTTCTCTGTAGCTGCACCCAGAATCTGGAATAAAGTCCACATTACTTTTAAATCATGAATGTCTAGCTGCCTTTCGTTATAATGAATACATTTTTTCTGAAATTACATTCCCACCGTAAATGTTTGGCAGTCAATAATGAGCAGGCTGCTGAATGCATATTTGGCCTTTCTGATAGCCTATTTTCATTTAGCCATATAGACGCATTTTACCTCGACCTAGACAGAAAAAAAGTTAATGAGACAGACACAAATTTGATAGAACTACCAGAATGTATGCATTCTTCAGGAGCGCACTTAATATTCCTTTTCATGGAATCACTGCAGTGTTAGTAGCCAGGTGGCAGCACATGTCTTCTGTTGTTTACTTGCTCTTCCAGGAAACTGTCATTATCGTCATGTGTGTGGCCAGAATTCCTTATTTCCTGTGAAGACAATGGCACATGTTTGAGATGGTCGAGATGGTGTCACTGCCATTTGCTAGAATTACTAGAAATTAGCGCCTCTGCTGTCTTGAAAGAGTGTGGGGGTTAAGGTCATTGATTGTCTGCTGACCAGTGTGGGAAAGTCAGTGATATTGATGACATGGCATTTGTCAAGTCAGAGCAATGACGGCAGCTTTTATGGTAAGTTGGACAGGACACTCATTTGTAACAATTGTTATGTCTATTCTATTGTTGGAAATCAGTTCGATTTTCATTGTCGAAAATCGGTTTACTCAAACCGATCGATGACTGATTGTTAATTGGAACAATGCTATCTGTAGTGCACAGTGTGTCTCCTGTGTGTGACAAGCGAGTGGGCCACATCACTGTTTTTATTTCACCCACGTTGCCAAATGTTTGCAGAAATTGCCACCTTGCAGTTTTTCGTGGCCAAAAATGTTTTTATATCTTGACAAAATCACAATTTAAAAATTAATATTCTGGTTCACTTTTGGTGTGAAACCCTTTACAACTCGCAACAGCCAGCATAACTTTTTATCACTCCTGGTAACAAATGCACACAGACAAAACGCAATGCAGAATTATACTTTATCCCACTTACCCAACCCACCTATAGAATGCCCTGGTTGTAGTTGTAAAGGGGTGTTCTCAAAACATGAAATTGGTATCATTGGCTCCTGCCGACAGTTTCACCATGATAAGAACTGCATAACGAAACAGCACCGTTAAGCAGAATATGTTGAACATTAAATTTAAGAAGCTTTTTCAAATTGTAAGAGGCATCACAGAGAACATTATTTCCGTGTGACACCGGCAAAAGTGTCCCGGTGTTGACAGGTTTCAGTGTACAAGATCAATGCTAAGAAGCGAAATCAATTTTAAAGAGCACAATCAATCTTATGAGCTCACTAGAATGTTTGTGAAACGGTCCCCAGTGTACGAACCACTTTGGTGTATTTTTTGTGAAAAACGGTTTTTATTTTCCGACCATAGTTCACAAAGACTTGTGCGAAATTCGAGTGTACTTTGGCTTGTTTTAAACATCAACAAACCTTGCTGTCAGTGGTGGTACCGGCTTGTCTGTCTATGTATGTTTATTGCACAATTTACATAATATCTAAGTATGGGTGGGCTACAAGTAGATCTATGAAAAAAGGCAGCACTGGAAATTGTGTAAGACTGTCGTTAAGCTGATGTCTTTCCTTATCCGTTCGATGTGGATTTAGTGCCAAAATAATTGGATATTGATATCAAATGTCCCAGGAATAAATCTGGAGGCTATGATTGCATGATTGTTGATTGTGTCATTCGCTGTATGTTCAATACATGTACACCGTATGTGTGTTAATGTTATGATAGTTATTTTTGTAATTTGCGTGTTGTGTTGTGTGTGTTAGCACTACTCAGATACTAGCCAATCAGATTTAGATATACATCACTGGATAAGATTGGCCGCTATAGAAATATTGCAAATTGTTGTGTTTATTGCCAAATCTAAATGATCGGTAACTAATATATGGTAAATATTTTATATATGTTATATATCCTAATTGAGTATCAGAAGCCGTACATGGCATCGCTAGTTTTTTGCACTGTTCCTTGAACTTTCTTGCTGAAAATGTCCATGAAAAACATTCTCAAGGGTTTGTTGTGAGCACTGAGTAACTCTGAAGCCAATTCCTTTGATCTGACAGCCCTGAAACGGGCCCAGTTGACAGTAAAATCCATTTCATGAGTACAGTAGACAACTCCTTGACAGCCCTAAAACGTAGCCTTTAATTTGGTTCTGTCCTACCCCTGGTGGGAGGGTGGGAGAGCCCCGTGAAAGGTGGGGCAGCGGAATTGGGAGCATGGACTACATTCCAAACCCTTCATGGCTGCCACTATACAGGAAACCTGAAGCAGTGAGTTTTTTGCCGTTACGCAGCTGTTGTTGCCCCCAGCGATACTAGGCCATGCGAATTAAAGTCGCGTTTTTGTTGCGTGCAGCCAAACTTTGTCTGGGACGGGCAGAGGATCGATCTCAGGTGTTCTCCATGTCTGGATGTCCGTGAGTGTTTGGTTCAAGTAATCACTGATGTTATTTCCTGTTGTCTTTAATTGGATGACGCAGGGCACGCTTATGGGATTCCTCTCGTGAATGGCAAACATCAATACAGCTACACGGGAACTGACTGCGCCTAGGTCTTTGTTCTTGGTCTTCGGACACCACAAGAAAATGTGGACGTGTGTGCACCGTGATGTCAGGTCGTGCCGCAAATGTGTGGTTTATTGCTGTTTGATGTTGAAATTAAGGAATTTGGTATAGTCTTGTATCGCATCATCTCTCAGTTGTAGTCCTGGTAGACTGTCCAGGTGCTATGTCTGATCATTTATACTGGACAATCATGTATATATATATAGCATAAAATATTGATGTTCTAATATATCACTAACCCAAATCTGATGGATTAAATCAGTGTTTTAATATTTAATATCACAGTTACCTGATTATGACCGTCGGTGACACCAATCACGTACACATGTAAACAGGTGTTGAGAAGGTCACTCATTCACGGGGGTCATGTTATAAACATAGCATCAACAGCCATCAACACAACACTAATTCTGTTCCACTCCACATGCAAAGCAATCATGATAGTCATCTTGAAACAATAAAGAGATAATGATCAATTATATTTTCGGTGGTAAATTGAAACTCAGTTTGGTAATCGAGATGTCATAACTAATGTTGATTGTGCAATGTAATATGATTTTAGGAGTAATGTAATCAAACGTTCCACCTGTAAATATTGGAAATTCTTTGAAACTAAAGCCAGTCTTTTTACAATGACCTTGACACGTGGAATTGATCACGTCTTTTCGTCATATAGGGGTGCGTATTGCAGTTGTGACCCGGCTGGGTCTCTGTGCAGTTGACCGGTCACTGACGTTTTATTGACCCGTGTGGCCTGTCATCCCAAATGTAATGCATGACCGCACGCACGCAACAAGCATAAAAGCTGTTGTCAGGCGTGGCTAGTTGGGCCATTATGTTGACATTTGCACACTCGTCTGTGTACACGTGTGCATGCGTGCGTGTACGCGAGCACAAGAAGATAATGATCGCGGCCCAAACGGCTGTGCCGATTTTTACAGCCAAGTGGTTGTTAAAAAATTGCCTGGGCACAGGCGGATTGTGAGTCTAGTTCTAGTATTGGCGCTCGGCTTTTTTCTCCCGTTTTTGTTGTCACATAGTTGTGAAGTTTGACGGATCAGAACCAATTTAGGCAGGATTACCCCACGGCAGACAAGATAAGGCATGTTTGTGCATGCATGAATGCGTGCTCGCGCATTTGCGAATGGTGCATATTATGTAAGAATGTTTTTACACATTAAAGTTAAGTTGTAAGCATTGGTGTAAAAATCTACACAACTTACACAACTTAGTAGTTTTTCTTTTCTCCACGATTTTATGTCATTACATGTGGATGACCCTTCAGAATTTCATTATCATCTCTGCGTACATGTATATAAATACAAGTAGTAGTAGGCAAATAAAATCCTAAACATCACATACAAATACACATATATTTTCTGATTGCATGGGAATACAAGCAGACTTAGACACACATTTATCTATCTCAATATTGCACTTACAGATATCATTGTTTGTCAGTTGAATCATCATGAAAATGTTTCCTAAATCACTCATGCTGTACTGCTCATTAGCCAGTAATTGTAATAAAATACGCCAAACTTGCTCTTATGTAAAGTTAACAGAATATTTATTTTTAACGCAATATATAAAAGGCTACATTTTAGTGAAACAAAACGAACATAGTGTTCATGCGAAATTTATGAAGTCAACCATCCCCATATAAGTGCATGAGCCACAGCACCATTTTTCACATGTGCCTAGGGATGATCGTATATCAAACACCATTACACTGGTAAAAGGAAAAACTGACAGATGGAGATACACAGAGAAACAGGTCCCTGCTGGAATCATCAAATATCACGTGACTTTGTCGTTGTGGTTTGCTATTTCCAGTTGTAGCAAGCAGACATCTTGCGAGCTACACAAATCCACGCATACAATGGAGAAAACAGTAATTGGAGGCGCTGATTCATGACAAGGCCACCAAATTGTAAAAGACATGTTATTATTACATCATATTGGGTGCACCCGTCACATTTTTATGGCGATAAAATAACACCATTATTTCATTCGGTGTATGTCAGACACTGGGACACTGGACATAAAACATCGACCCCCTAGTGGCTGCCTGGCGAACATACCGTAATTAGCTGTTTTATTGTATAGTTGTGAGACCTCCAATCGCGTGGTATACTGGAAGGTAATCATGGTTGACTGTCAATGACAGTCTTGCCTCAAACCTCAGGACAAAGAAGAGAACAACAACAAATAAACAACCTTCTTAGACAACCAGACAGTTTTGCACATCATTTAAAACGTCTAAAGTTTTTTTTTTACAGATATTTGATGTTAAAATCTTTGAAGTTATGGGTGTTTTCAACAATGGAATATATGATATTCCTAAATCTAGCAAGATACAAGATATTTATTCACAGACTACATTCAGTTAAAACTGTTTTGGTAGTGGTGACATGCACACATTATGATAAAAACATGATACATACTTAACATATGTAAACAATATAATAAATTATGTATATATAAAAGTAAGCGAGCATTTATACTGGATGGAAATATAATACTGAAGAATAATGGACCAGGTATGCATATAGTGCCGCGTATGGCAGACTGATGCTGCATCGCAGCGGACGACCTCAACCGGTCTGCTTAAAGCTTTGGTTGCTTGGATTATATGTTTTAATTTAATATTCTAACTGTTAGAATATGTAGTGTAACCAGAAATATAATTATATATATATAATTATATGTAATTACTTGCACCAATATAAATTATTTTGATGACTTGCATGCACGCACCATGCACATATGCAAATAACAAATATGGATGATTATATTTCTTCCGTGAATTTCATTATCCAAAGTCTGGCAAGTAACAGTAATATCACTATAAAACCAGTCACATTTTGGGATAATTGGTGATCATTTAAATGTATGCTCCTGTCAGATATGCACACGTCGCGTTGGAGTGCAAGCACACATGCATGTGTATACACTTTTTAGACGCTGTCTAACATCTGGGCAGAAAGAAAATTGAATCGATTAGAACTGACAATGACAGGTCAGTGGTTGCTGTTGTTATATTGGGTCTTATCTGTACATCTGCAATAATTAGTCCCCTCTTTTTTGATTTCTACAGATGTTTGCAGCTGGTTTTGGGGTTGAGGCACTCGTATTTAGGTTTGACTTTATGGCACTGTCTCTACCGATTTATTCGTGTATAGGGCAAACTAAACTAATAGAAATAATTCCATAACAATACAATACCAGTTAGACCCATTGATTCTGTAGCAGGGTTTTATTGTATTTGTACGATTTGTAATAAATTACAATTACACTGTAATTGTATGTTATTGTTAGTGTATTGCGGTTGTAATTGAATTTTTATGAGGCTTTGTAATTGACCAATGTAATTGAATCCAATCCTGGCAGCAATAATGCATGCACGAATTCACGTAAATTCTAAACATTCTATCCCCAAATGACTGGTCAGCAGTAAAACATGTACCCATCCTCTATAAAATGATTGGTCAGCAGTGAAACATGTACCCGTCCTCTATAAAATGACTGGTCAGCAGCAAAGCATGTATCCATGCTCTATAAAATGACTGGTCAGCAGTGAAACATGTACCCATCCTCTATAAAATGACTGGTCAGCAGTGAAACATGTACCCATCCTCTATAAAATGACTGGTTAGCAGTGAAACATGTACCCATCCTCTATAAAATGACTGGTCAGCAGTAAAACATGTACCCATCCTCTATAAAATGATTGGTCAGCAGTGAAACATGTACCCATCCTCTATAAAATGACTGGTTAGCAGTGAAACATGTACCCGTCCTCTATAAAATGACTGGTTAGCAGCGAAACATGTACCCGTCCTCTATAAAATGATTGGTCAGTAGTGAAACATGTACCCGTCCTCTATAAAATGACTGGTTAGCAGTGAAACATGTACCCGTCCTCTATAAAATGATTGGTCAGCAGTGAAACATGTACCCGTCCTCTATAAAATGACTGGTTAGCAGTAAAACATGTACCCGTCCTCTATAAAATGACTGGTCAGCAGCGAAGCATGTATCCATGCTCTATAAAATGACTGGTCAGCAGTGAAATATGTACCCATCCTCTATAAAATGACTGGTTAGCAGTGAAACATGTACCCATCCTCTTTAAAATGACTGGTTAGCAGTGAAACATGTACCCATCCTCTATAAAATGATTGGTCAGCAGTGAAACATGTACCCGTCCTCTATAAAATGACTGGT
Source organism: Paraescarpia echinospica (assembly GCA_020002185.1). Classification (NCBI taxonomy): domain Eukaryota; kingdom Metazoa; phylum Annelida; class Polychaeta; order Sabellida; family Siboglinidae; genus Paraescarpia; species Paraescarpia echinospica. The sequence goes on from CM034534.1 coordinate 10,823,006, forward strand.
TAGCAGTGAAACATGTACCCGTCCTCTATAAAATGACTGGTTAGCAGTGAAACATGTACCCGTCCTCTATAAAATGACTGGTTAGCAGTGAAACATGTACCCGTCCTCTATAAAATGACTGGTTAGCAGTGAAACATGTACCCGTCCTCTATAAAATGATTGGTCAGCAGTGAAACATGTACCCGTCCTCTATAAAATGACTGGTTAGCAGTGAAACATGTACCCATCCTCTATAAAATGATTGGTCAGCAGTGAAACATGTACCCGTCCTCTATAAAAATGACTGGTTAGCAGTGAAACATGTACCCGTCCTCTATAAAATGACTGGTTAGCAGTGAAACATGTACCGGTCCTCTATAAAATGATTGGTCAGCAGTGAAACATGTACCCGTCCTCTATAAAATGACTGGTTAGCAGTGAAACATGTACCCGTCCTCTATAAAATGATTGGTCAGCAGTGAAACATGTACCCATCCTCTATAAAATGACTGGTTAGCAGTAAAACATGTACCCGTCCTCTATAAAATGACTGGTCAGCAGCGAAGCATGTATCCATGCTCTATAAAATGACTGGTCAGCAGTGAAACATGTACCCATCCTCTATAAAATGACTGGTCAGCAGTGAAACATGTACCCGTCCTCTATAAAATGACTGGTTAGCAGTGAAACATGTACCCGTCCTCTATAAAATGACTGGTTAGCAGTGAAACATGTACCCGTCCTCTATAAAATGACTGGTTAGCAGTGAAACATGTACCCGTCCTCTATAAAATGACTGGTTAGCAGTGAAACATGTACCCGTCCTCTAAAAAATGACTGGTTAGCAGTGAAACATGTACCCATCCTCTATAAAATGACTGGTTAGCAGTGAAACATGTACCCGTCCTCTATAATATGACTGGTTAGCAGTGAAACATGTACCCATCCTCTATAAAATGATTGGTCAGCAGTGAAACATGTACCCATCCTCTATAAAATGATTGGTCAGTAGTGAAACATGTACCCATCCTCTATAAAATGATTGGTCAGCAGTGAAACATGTACCCGTCCTCTATAAAATGACTGGTCAGCAGCAAAGCATGTATCCATGCTCTATAAAATGACTGGTTAGCAGCGAAACATGTACCCGTCCTCTATAAAATGATTGGTCAGCAGTGAAACATGTACCCGTCCTCTATAAAATGACTGGTTAGCAGTGAAACATGTACCCGTCCTCTATAAAAATGACTGGTTAGCAGTGAAACATGTACCCGTCCTCTATAAAATGACTGGTTAGCAGTGAAACATGTACCCGTCCTCTATAAAATGACTGGTTAGCAGTGAAACATGTACCCATCCTCTATAAAATTACTGGTTAGCAGTGAAACATGTACCCATCCTCTATAAAATGATTGGTCAGCAGTGAAACATGTACCCGTCCTCTATAAAATGACTGGTCAGCAGCGAAGCATGTATCCATGCTCTATAAAATGACTGGTCAGCAGTGAAACATGTACCCATCCTCTATAAAATGACTGGTTAGCAGTGAAACATGTACCCGTCCTCTATAAAATTGTCTTGTTTTACTTGGCTTATAGTATATGCGATTTACCGTTTATGAAGCTATGAAATTGATTTTTGTGAAGCAACGTAATTGAAATTGTTGAAGCAAAGTACTTGCCATATGTTTGGTGATTACACGGTGTATTCAGATGTGAGGTAAATCATTGGAAGTTTAGTATACCTAAGATGTGCATAATCACAGATCAGATTTTGCAGGAATCCAGGGTAATGGTTGCCATGGGAAACCAACTTGGGTATAAAGCATATCTACTTCATAGTTCCACATAATAGCTTTCTTACAAGAAATAAGTTTTTTCTACAAAAATCCTTACCAGAAATGTTTGCCAAATTATGGCATGGAATCAGCTGCCAAATAGGTCAGCAGCATCCAGGGGCCTTGCTCTGGGGGTAGGACGGAAGGTGAGAACTTTTGAAATCACCTGTACTCTCACAAGGTCAAACAAATGCACATGTCCACAGCTGCCAAAATCCAAGTTTAGAGCATGGACCATACATACAGCTCATGGTGTTTTCTTTGAATTTAGATCCATATAGTTGACTTGAATTTGTTATTAATTTGTAAAATTTATAGTTTTAAAATCGGTTTATAGCATTTAAATTCTGACCAGATGTTGCCCTCATTTAGGCTAGAAAATAATACAAAATCGCTATTTTTGATGGAAATATACCAAGTGATATTTCCGAAAACGTGAAAGAAATACATGTAAATACGGCATATTCCTATCTAATTCCCTTTTTTATTGAATTCAATACATGCAGGTAGTTCATGCAAGATGACATCTTTGATGGACTGATATACAAACCCAAAATAGATTAGTCTGCCCTGTAATTTTTGTCACAGATTAATCACAAGTATTTTGCCATTAGTGTGATTAAAAGACCATAGCTCACCCTACAGTGGAGCCTAAATTGTGCAGTAACAATGGCCCATTATGTAGGTGAGATCAGATATTCTGATGTAACCTGTGTAGGAAAACAGATCACTCATTTTGTTGTAATTTTAGAGTTTAGGGTAGACGAATGCTTGAATGAATAATATTTTTCAACATCACGTATACAGTACGTATAATATATGAGTTAATGCAATTACAAATTGCAAAGATACCAGTGACATCCTTGTAAGTCAGTGTTGCGAAGTTATCGGTGGTTAAATTGACTGACCCGAAGAATAAACATTTTGAGACATAACATCAGAGTAAGTTATTTACATTTCAAAACACATGCCATTCAATTGAAAACATGCATCCGAAACATTTTTTCAAATTATTAATTCCAAAATGCATTATCAAAACAGGTAGTAAATTGTTTATTGTTTGTATAAAAGACGCAAAAAAGAAAATCGATACTTTCACCCCTGCGGAACTTGTTTTTCAGGTTTTCCTAAATTTACTGAAATATACCTATGGTCCGATCAATTGTGGCCTGTCATATATGGAAACAGTTTTCTTCTATCCCTGGGCGTTCTGGTTATGTGCTACACAGGAGTATTCCGTAAAATTGTCTGAAAGAGTGAAGGTGTCAGATGTTGACATCTAGGCCACTAGCTGTCAATGCATGTGCTGGCGTACTATCTCACACAGTTATTGTCATATTTCCTCGTAATGGCCCTACTGTTACTGGCTTGGCTTCAGATAAAAATACTGACACACAAGAATAGCCCTTTACGGGTATCATTCGATTTGTGTGATGAGCTGTGATGACCTTTCTGAGGAAACTGTTGCAAAAGGTTGTCCTGTGAAAGGGTGTCTTTTATGGTCACCTGACACCATCAATAGTTAAAAGTGAAACGTTTTACTTGTTCTATTTACACTGAGAGTGTTTATGAGCCAGAAAGATGGATCTAGTTAATGAACCAGTTTTCCTGCAGGGCTGACGTGTGGCGATGAATTTGACTCTGTCCGTGTGGTAATGACATAATAATGTGTTGGTCTATATAGTGCTGGTATCCACCTAAACTAGATGATCTTGGCACTTGAGTCGTTAAATCAGAGTACTGAAGTGTTTTGACTGTAACTAATGCAGCACCGATATTGATTTTGTAGATTTGAGACCTTTGGCTGTGAGTCCACAGCAGGTTTTTTCCATTTCCGTGGGTCTGTGGGATACTTTACTTCCTTGAGCATAAACACAGGGTAGAAAGTGTAAAGTGCTCTGAGCAGTCCTAACGACTGGATACTGCGCTATATAAGAACTTACCTTTATTTTTACTTTTAGAAGGGATCAATGACTCCAAGAGACACATCGGCAAAGTTGTGTATATAACATTGTTCAAGTTTTGGAATGGCACAAACTGGAAACTGGGCCTCAGTTATTAATCCAGCACTCTACTGCTCCGCTATGAAGCACTGGTATGGATGTATCGGTAATAATGAATTCTTGTAAACGGTTAACTGAAAATTAGGAGGGGTTCCCACAGAGACAAAAACTGGATTGTTATCATAAAAAACATCTTGTCATTTTAAAACTCCCTGTATAATTGATTTAGCCCATTATGAATAGGTTCATGGATGTCCATATAGATCTGTAGAGGGTAAATAGTTTAAGTCAGTTAAGTCTTCAAGTCTACTTTTGTTAATAGCAAAAAAACAGACTGACCCGTTTTTGTATTTTACGAAAATTGGAATACCTTGCATTAGTGTAGATAAACCTGTACCAATCGTATACCTTGAATGGATTGAAGGTCCGGTTTCTTGATTGTTATAATATGGCATAATTACCTCACAAGAAACTTTTCTCTTTTTAATATTTCGACTGCATCTCGCAGTCTTCATCGGCAGAGTGACATTACAGGTGTGTCACATGACCACTGTCATGTGACACAAGCTGGAGAAGGACTACTGGGAGCTCCTGGCGACGTCGGCAGTCCTTTTCCAGCTTGTGTCACATGACAGTGGTCATGTGACACACCCGTAACGTCATTCTGCTGATGAAGACTGCGAGATGCAGTCGAAATATTCAAAAGAGAAAAACGTTTCTTGTGAGGTATTTTTGTCAAATTTTATACCTGTTTTTTGGTGCTGAATTTTGAGCAGATAATTCACACACACACACACACACACACACACACACACACACACACACACACACACACACACACACACACACACACACACACACACACACACACACACACACACTCACTCACTCACTCACTCACTCACTCACTCACTCACCACACACACACTGACGATATGTATTTTAACTGATGTTTTATAATTTTTATTTAATCCTATGTAATCAGACACCAATTATTCATAACCTGAATGAAGTTACAATGCCCTGTTAGTACCAGGGGTAGTAAAAACGGGATGACTTGACGTCAGGACTCGTTCATGCATGTAAGTATTCGAATGGTGTATTTGAACATTATTTCTTGTGTATTGGCTGGTTTCGGACAGGTGATAATGTAATTATTTTTAAGTATCCAAATATTTCCTGTCATTACAATAGTAACATGAGTTTATTTTACCTTAACGTGCCTTTCAAGTATGTGAGTCATTCATAGTATGGACTGTTCCCTGCCTTCGTCATAATACTTCCAAATGACGTAGTCTAACACGAATAGCCAGATGTAATCTCTTTTATATCGTCTAATACATTTGACATAAATTTTATATCATTGCATTGTTTGGTTGCTGAAATTATGCAGACATGAAGATTTATGATTGCAGACTTGTTTTCTGTGTCAATTTACATTCACTGTGTGATTTGGCAGAGTAATTACTATGGTTATCTCAAGTAGAAACAACCAATAAACTGGTTTCACCTTCCGCATATACACAGGACGTAGTGTTAAATGTCTCGTTTGTTGCAGAATTAATGTTACGAAACATTTTCATTTTTTTCGTAATCGATCATTGGTTAAGCCAAACCAATTATACAATCAATTGATGATTGATTGTACGATCGGTTTGGAAAGAAAAGTGTGATAATAATTGTGGTAGATAGAATCCGTCAATGGCAGTAGGCATATAACAGATGTAACAAAATGTACGCATCTGTTCATAATAATCATCACTGGAAACTTATTGAACGACCTTGTGATGTTTATGGAAATCTAATACATTGCTTATTCCTGTAATGTAAGGTTTCTAGACCTGCTGTAAGCATGATACTTTTTGAATGATGTAAATGGCATAATTTTCACAAAACATTTTAAAACAGTTTTTGGACATTTGGTAATCGTACATATGTCATTCTCAACTAAGTTTTATGTATGTGGAACACAAACTGTGGACGTAAGCCTCTGAAAGAAGAGACTTATAAGAGCTACAGGGATCTTCTACGTGGGATTGATGCCAGAGGAAGTCCATCGTTGATAACATGTAATAAATGTGTAACATGTCATGGACGAGTGTGGATAATTTAAAGGGAAGTCCCGTAATTTTTATTGTGAAATCATGTTATAAATACAATATAAACTATATATATTATAACACTGTGGCTGCCCAAATGTATTTTTATTGTGAAATCATGTTATAAATACAATATAAATTACATTTATTATAACACCGCGGTTGCCCAGATCTATTTTTATTGTGAAATCATGTTATAAATACAATATAAACTATATTTATCATAACACTGGCCACACAAGTGTGTTTTTATTGTGAAATCATGTTATAAATACAACAGAAACTATATTTATTATGTCACCGTGGCACCCCAAGTGTGTTTTTATTTGGAAATCATGTTATAAATACAATATATATTATATTTATCATATCACCGTGGCAGCCCAAATGTGTTTTTATTGTGAAATCATGTTATAAATGCAATATAAACTATATTTATTATAATACCGCTGTTGCCCAGATCTATTTTTATTTTGAAATCGTGATAAATACAATATAAACTATATTTATTATATCACTGTGGCCACACAAATGTGTTTTTATTTTTAAATCATGTTATAAATACAATATAAACTATATTTATCATATCACTGTGGCTGTCCATATGTGTTTTTATTCTGAAATCATGTTATAAATCCAAGATAAACTATATTTGTCATAACACTGCAGTTGCCCAGATCTATTTTTTATTGTGAAATCATGTTATAAATACAATATAAACTATATTTATGATATCACTGTGGCTGCCCAAATGTGTTTTTATTTTGAAATACAACATAAACTATATTTGTCATAACACTGCTGTTACCCAGATCTATTTTTATTGTGAAATCATGTTATAAATACAATATAAACTATATTTATGATATCACCGTGGCTGCCCAAATGTGTTTTTATTTTGAAATACAATATAAACTATATCATATCACCACGGCCGCCCAAATGTGTTTTTATTGTAAAATCATGTTATAAATACAATATAAGCTATATTTATCATAACACTGTGACCGCCCAAATGTGTTTTATTTTGAAATCATGTTATAAATACAATATAAACTATATTTATCATATCACTGTGGCTGTCCAAATGTGTTTTTATTGTGAAATCATGTTATAAATACAAGATCAACTATATTTGTCAACACTGCAGTTACCCAGATCTATTTTTATTGTGAAATGTTATAAATACAATATAAACTATATTTGTCATAACACCGCGGCTGCCCAAATGTGTTTTTATTTTGAAATCATGTTATAAATACAATATAAACTATATCATATCACCACGGCCGCCCAAATGTGGTTTTATTGTGAAATCATGTTATAAATACAATATAAACTATATTTGTCATAACACTGTGACCGCCCAAATGTGTTTTTAATTTGAAATCATGTTATAAATACAATATAAACTATATCATATCACCGCGGCTGCCCAAATGTGTTTTTAATTTGAAATCATGTTATAAATACAATATAAACTATATCATATCACCACGGCTGCCCAAATGTGGTTTTATTGTGAAATCATGTTATAAATACAATATAAACTATATTTGTCATAACACCGCGGCTGCCCAAATGTGTTTTTATTTTGAAATCATGTTATAAATACAATATAAACTATATCATATCACCACGGCCGCCCAAATGTGGTTTTATTGTGAAATCATGTTATAAATACAATGTAAACTATATTTATCATAACACTGTGACCGCCCAAATGTGTTTTTATTGTGAAATCATGTTATAAATACAATATAAACTATATCATATCACCACGGCAGCCCAAATGTGTTTTTATTGTGAAATCATGTTATAAATACAATATAAGCTATATTTATCATAACACTGTGACCGCCCAAATGTGTTTTTATTCTGAAATCATGTTATAAATACTATATAGACTATATTTATCACAACACTGCGGCCGCCGTTCATTTTTTTTTCTCATAAAAAGTGTGAAGTCATTGCCATCAGTTGAGGACATTGCCCATCCGCCACACCTGCAGTTACTGCGTAATCAATCTGTCTGTTTCGACGCAGCCCTCCATCAAGTTATCGCCGTTCAAAGGGATTCATCGACACAGTCACAAAAAGTAGACTAGTCTGTCACTTTGCCGTGGTGGAATTGACAAATAAAGCATCTGTTTGTTGACAAAGGAACCACAAAAAACCTGTCAGTTGTCAATGTCAGACAAACTACTCTCATGATTTGTAATTATGTCGGCTTCTTTGTGCCATGAGACCAAGCAATGTAGACCCTCTTGCACTACTGTTAATAAGCAGCAGCTATAAAAAGTCCTATAATAGTTGGTTTGTGTTCAAACATATATACGTGTTAATGATATTTTAAGTGTTGATCTGGAATGTTGTTTGAAGGTTGTGATGTTTGACGCCATTTTGTTACTGCAGGGAAGCAATATTTTGTACTAATTCATTGTTGAGTTGTAAGGATTAATTGATCGATTGATATATCGTGATACATACCTGGTGATACGATATATCGATACGTGACACAGCATATCGATGTATATTGTCAAACTATAACATTGACGTTCTGCTATTTTAAATTGATTCAGTAAAAAAACCTTCTGGTACATGCTAATATACATATATCTTTCTAACTTCAAGGGAAAAGTTTAAACTTCCAGTTACCCCAGAACACCCCATTTAGAAGGTGAGCTAGTATTTAAAGATATGGTAGGGTATGCCATAGACCCCCATGCCCTTTCTGCGTCCACCACCTCATACATAATTTTTTGTATCATGATACTTATCATATCATGACTAATGTGTCTTGGTATATGTCATATTGTGGGCGTACTTTGCCATTACAACCCTCCTTCATTGCTAGATGTGTCGATGGAATTGGATGAAATCACAGGAAATGTGCTGTGCATTTTGAAGTAGTTGTTCAGATGAATGTCTCCTACACTGCACAAGCGAGCTATAGTGCATACTAGCTAGAATATTATAGTGCATACGAGCTAGAATTACTATAGTGCATACTACTAAGTATGAGTTTTTCACAAAATAAATTTGCAAAAAATTGAATTATGCTGAGAGAGTTAATAAGATTTGCGGAACTGTACCTGACCCCCTTCATGACATGCTTACAAGTAATTAAAAACACTATTTAAATCCATGTACATGTTTTATCCAGGATATATCTACCAGCATTGTTTTAGCTATGTAATAACATAATTTTATTTGTGAAGGTTTGACATATTCTAGGTATTTCCAGGAGCTTTCTCAGGTGCTTTGTTGTAGTTCTAGAGTTGTGATGTTTTTGATAATACCAACACTGTTGGGAATGTGATTAAATGAAAGAAAATAATTCCAGACAAAGTCTGAGTGGTTAGGTTAGAGAAATAAACACATGTGAATTAAATTAATGATATTTTGGCAAGCAAAAAGAAAAAATCGGTTAGACCTTTCCCAACTTTCCAAATAGTCAATAACAAAGTAAATGTTTGCATTTAAAAGTATTTCAATAATTTTATGATTAGTAAATCTTATTTCTAATAAAATATACTGGTATATATAAAATAAATAATGTTAAACTACATAGATATTGTGTAAGTAAATAATTTAAATAAGTTTAAATTATACTAAATATAGATTGAATAGTTAAATGTATGTAAATAAACAACTTACTTGTACTTTCTGGCAGATTATTAAACAGTTATTAATGGCTTTGTTATTTATGCTGAAATTTGCATCTAAGTGATAATGAAATGGTAATGTGACATATTAGTTCTAACGGTTTTCGCACATTATTCCTGAGGCAGATATCACCTTAATCAGTTTTAATCAGTTTTACCATTTTGATGCGTTAAACTATTAATTTTGAGATGCTGACATTAACACAACACAATACTTATTTGATGACTGATAATCTCTATTTTGACTAACGCATTTTGCTAGTTTTGTGCATGTTATGTTCAACACTATTAGAAACAACATCATCACCAATACCCAACATGGCTTTCGGAAACGGCGATTGTGTGAAACACAGCTAACACTAACCATCGACGACCTCGCAACTGAACAAGATAAAGGAAGGCAGACCGACACAATCCTTCTAGACTTTGCCAAGGCCTTCAACAAAGTCCCACACCAGCACCTCCTCAAAAAGCTTGACCACTATGGCATCCGAGGCCATACACTAAAATGGATCGAGGCATTCCTCTCTGGCAGGACACAGGAAGTAGTTGTTGAAGGAACAACATCAACCATAGGACACGTTATCTCTGGAGTACCCCAGGGATCTGTCCTTGGCCCAACAGTCTTCTTGATATACATAAATGACATCGGTGACAACATTCAAAACAAAATCAGACTCTACGCAGATGAAACCATCCTGTACTCCTCATAAAAAGCACCAATGACAGCAGGAGACTCCAACAAGATCTGGACACTCTGGAGTTATGGGAAGAGACATGGCAAATGCAATTCAACTTAAACAAATGCCAGGTGATGACAGTCACAAAAAAAGAAAACCCATTAAGTCCAACTACTCCCACATGGTAGACACTCAAACAAGAAACCATCGTAAAGTACCTAGGTGCCTACATTAATGAACATCTCCACTTGTGGAACCACAAAGGCCACCACAGCAAAGGCGAATAAGACAAGCACCTTCATCTATAGAAACCTGAAAGGATGCCCAGCCACCATTCAGTCACATTGCTTCAAAAGTGTAGCCCGTCCAGTGCTGGAATATGCTTCAGTAGTCTGGGACCCCCACTAGATAAAGCTCAAGCCTGACATTGAGATGGTCCAGAGGAGAGCCGCCAGGAGGATCTTTCACGTTTTTAGAACAACGACAAGCGCCTCTGATCTCGTTGACAGACTTGAACTTCCAAAGCTTGAAACATAAGAAAAGTCGACAAGGTCTGTATGATGTACAAAGTCATAAATGGCCTTGTCGACATCACACTTCCCACTGAAACACATCATCCACGCTTGTATACACCCAGAGGTTATAATTACACTCACGATCCCACACTCCAAGACTGACACACACATCCACTCATTTTTCCCCTCAGCTGCATGTCTCTGGAACACCATCCCGCCATACCACTTCACTGGTAGCTTTCAAGCAGCAGCTGGGAGGCTGGGCAGCAAACTAATCCCACAGTCCATGCCATATAATATTTAAGGACAGTGAAGTATTTTTAACCACATTTTTATTCACCATTTACATGGTTTTTAATTATATTTCGAAAAGCCAGCATCACGTCACGTGTGCACACCAGAAAAAAATAATAAACCTGCGGGACATTGCCCGGAAGTCGGGGCTACGACATTATTCAGAAGAAGAAGATTAGCACATTAAACAGTTTTACGGTTCTTGACGTGCGTAAACATCAGGTTTTAATGTCTGACATCAACAGTTTGTGGGACTTGCGGCTGTAAGAAATGCATAATGTGAACATTTCACTAATATACTGCAGCAGGTTTTCTATTGGTATTAATGCAAATACACGAACATATTGTGTTCATTTCTGACGCGGACTACCTGCTAATGTCACTGCAGTAACAAGTACATGATGTGATAATTTCATGATAATTGGACTCATTCACTGTGCATGAATGTATGAATAGCCACACTAAGTCATCCACACTAGCAGTATTTGACAGGAATTCACCAGCAATCGTAGTAACTCAGTGACTGGTCAACAGGTGGTGCCACTTACCCAGTTGGGATAGTTCACCAGAGGGCACCATTGTACAGCAGCCAACACTGACTTGGGCTTTTGGTTGTTTTCTCTGTGTCTTGTTGGCAGAATGTGTGTGTAAACAATTTGTTATAAAATACCCATTAATGTATTTCATGTTAACATCATTTGTATCACAGTGTATAATTCTTCCTGGGCAATGTTTTAAAAAGGACTTGGCAATATAAAATGCAGATGTGTGACTTCTAGATTTTCTGTGTACAATATAATTGATGGATTTTTGTATTGGAGGAATATGACCCTGTCTTGTTATGGTACAAATTTGCTTCAGATGTAAACAATATGATATGGTGTACATTTTCTTGCATTTGTTACACAACTATAATTCAAATGACAAACTTTTGCAGTCAAATAGCAAATATGTTCGATGCTAGGCAAATTTCAAACCAGAACACAGCATATTGTTTGGCGGTACATATATTCGGGTGGTAGATTTCTACTCTCTACTGGTGTATAATAACAGATTCCAAGAAAGAAAATGTACCAGGAGTCGGGTTTGACTGTAGGCTGAAGAAGAGTGGAGATAATGCAATCTTGGGTGAAGCAGGGGGAGATAAATGGTTGTGTGTGTGTGCGTGGGTGTGTGGGTGTGTGCGTGGGTGTGTGTGTGAGTGTGTGAGTGTGTGTGCGTATGTGTGTGCATGTGTGTGAAGTTAGAGCAAGGATTGCATTCACAGCAAGCCTGTCTGACTGCATGGTGAGAGACAACAAACAAATCATGTTATATATGTAATGGGAATTGTGTCACTTAGTTTGTTTTGTAGAAATTGATGTTCAGATACTGTATCACTATTAATAGGTGAGGCATTGTTGGTGTAATATCAATTTATATTACAGCAGCAATTACCCAAATAAATATGAGAGTTGTGATTCTCAAGTATTTAGACACCATAATAATATTTTTTTCAATCATTGTTTCAGAATAATTTTAAGAACAAAAGAACTTTTCTAGCTCTAACGTGCTGGCTCATTGGTTCAAATGTATTGTTTGCATTTTATGAAATCGTCCAACAAACTATTAAACTGTCACAATAATTGTCACAGTAACTCTTACAATACGTGTCAAGATGATGTTGTAATTTCTGGCCTTAAGACGGTTTTTGTTTGAATATGTAGCACACTCAAAGATAAATATATTATATGCATTATATGATAATAATATAATAGTGTTTTATGGCATATACAATCAGTCGTGCTCTCTGGGAAAAAATAAAAACCACCATGTTATTTTTGCTTGGCATTGTGTATAATAACATAATTCTTTATGGGTTTTGATCATTATAAAATAGCCAGTCATTATGAGTGTCAAAACCATAATGTCTCATTCAGATCAGATACAGTTGACCTTGCCAAAACTCTGACAAATGTCATTCTGTTGCACTGACAAATATAACTAACCATTGTGGCCTGTAATTCCATGTCAAAGGGTCTGTGTCGAGTGGAATTTGATGAAACCTGATTATATGGAAAATTATTTCTAAAAAGTTAGCCAGTCAGCTATCAAATGGAGTTGCTTCCAAAAATAAAAATGTGTTTCATGTTGATTGACTGATTCGGCACGTATTTAGGAGTCATTACAAAATGGCTGTGGCTTTCAGTTTTAGAGCCACACAATGCTGAAAACTTGTCACTGATATTTTAGAAGACAATCATGTTATCGGGGTGTTTAGGGAATTAAAATATGCATAGGGTGTCTTATCAATGTTTTAACTTAACTTTTTACACATGCATGTATGTATGCCCCCCACCCACAATGTCACATTTTAATAGTACAGATGTTGTTTATAATTTTTCACAATAGAAATTAAATTGAGATCATACATTATAAGAAATTTGTTATAATAAATCAGTAATGCCATTCGTGGTGTTTTCCGTAGTCGACGAATGTGACAACGCCCCTTCTAATGCCCCGCCAACCGTACTCTCCACATAAAGTAGCAGAATTACAGCTAATCTCCGCGCTTCTATCAGAATCAATCATTTTCTTGTCCGTATTTTTAGCCTGTGTAGGTGGAGGAAACGGCTATATTAGTTTTTGAGATAATTAACGTAACGGCAGCATTTGTGCAAGGAATTCAGAATGATTCTGCACATTTGTTCATGTATGACTGAGTCTTAGCACGTCTGTTGTACCAGTGATATATTTTATTGGGTGATTGTTATGAATACAAAATTACATTTATAACGCGCCATATGTCCGGGTAAAATACCGGCTCAAGAATAGAAATGTGAGTATAACACCGTAAAATGAACTTGGACATTAAAATGGAATGTTAAGACAAAATTAGATCATTTCAGAGTAGCATAAATAGGTAACATAAAATGTTAGGTAAACTAGAGGAAATAAATTTGTTAAAAATATATAAAAAATAAGTCATTAAATTAGTTAACAGGTTAAATACGTAAAATAAATAGTGCGCTTCAGATAATGAAATAGATAGGTCGAATAAGTTGTTTAATAATTATCATTAATATATAAATCAATGTTTTGTTGCAAATAACATGACATTTGGCCGATAATCTGGAGGTTGATGAAATTACAAATCACCTGTAGCACAATTCAACTAATGGATGCCAGGTTAGTAATGACCTTGTAATAATAATAATATATTTAATTTGTTATAGCGCCAGATCCACAGTTGTTCGTGGCACTTTACAATACATCATTTAAACTAAAAATTGTGCCATACAATAGTAATAAAAATATTTATAAATAAATTAAGTAAAGGGCAACAAAATATTTGGAATATAGTAGTAAGATGTTAACTTAAAATAAACACAGTACAATGTAATATAATTAATAAATTACAATGCATAAGTTAAAGGAAATAAAAACAAGGCATTAGCTAAAATCTGTTTTCCATGTGTACACAAAGTTTAATATTGTATGTAACATTCGAGAACATTAAAAAAATACAGAAAAATACATTTGTAGCATAAATTCGATTTTAAACCCGTCTGTGTAGCGATTCCCGCAGAAAATAAAAATTTAATGAGCTAAGCGATCACGTGGTATCTTAACGTCACATATGACTCACACTCGCAGCAGGCCGACCCTTTCTATGCATTCAGAGCTTGTTTACATGGATAGTTTTGGGGTTGAAACGAGCGTCAGAATGAGTTATTGTGCAATATTCCGATGTAATACAAACACTAGTCATCATAGAGGAACAAGCAGTTATCTTACGGTTCCACATGAATTCAATTTTATTCAAAACAATGAATGCGAATGATCCTACAAGTCGACTAGGTATCGCCGAGCTTGGGCTCGTTTTCAGAATAATTATATTGAATGCAACCAACAGGAGATAATGTACACCAATATACATACATAGCAAACATATATCGTATCCAGCTACAGAAAGTAACGTGTATAAGTGTATAATCTTATAATATCACTGGAATATCGATGTATGAAGGAGGCGTTGTACAATTTATCATAACAACTTAAATCAGTCAGCGAATTTCTGTCGGTCCTGCTAGCTCATTTGGTAAAGGCGTTGGTTCCTTGGCATTTATTTTGTAATCGGGCGACGCTGGTTCGATCCCGACACCAAACCATTGATTTTTTTAACACTTTTTAGTCCTTTGGCCGAAGGTTCAAGGGACTATTTAGCCGTTAGCTGCCATATCTCAGAAACCGTTCAGCAACTTTTTCTCTAATTTTGCATAGACATATCTTGGGGCACTGCCACTATGCAGGAGAAATCTGTATTTGATTGAATAATTTTAAGGGCTCCCTAGGGCTTCCAAGGACCCCAAAACTGGTAAAAATGTAACATTTGGCGTATTTTTTCAAAAACTGTTCAGCAACTTTTTTTCTAATTTTGCATAGATGTATCTTAGCGTGCTGCCACTATATACAAGAAATCGGTATTTGATTGAATCATTCTAAGAGCACCTAAGGGGCCCCCAAAGTGCAAAAGGTTTACATTATCTAGTGATGTGGTTGATGAGAAGGGCCCTTGAGATCACCCCCAACATTAGATGTTGTGTATTGTGCCACGAAGTCTTCTGTCACCTGTAGGTGACAAACATAGATAATTAATATTCTGGACAACTATAGAGTGAAATATCCTACACTTTATTGATATCAAATGCATTCTACTGTTCTGTTTACGCTTGCCATGCCTTGTGTAGACATGGTACTGTGTAAATCAATTGTATCAATTTAGACTAATAATTACAGATTCACAATATAGTTGACACCTGAAACAACCAAATGTCAACCATTAGAAGAGTTGACATAGTTCCGCTATACACAAGCAAGAAATCTGTATTTGATTTAATCAGTCTAGTGTCATCAGCATATAGTAGAACATACATTTTCTACATCATCATCACTAAGGTTGTTGTAAATTTAACCAGCTGCAATGTCAGGTCCGTTATAATTGTGACTAACAGTGTTCAAAATGATTCAGGTAAATAGCAAATAACAAAGGACACAAGTTTTCTCCTTGCCATACCTATATATCACATGAGAAGAAGGCTGACACAGCCTGGCCCTTATTTATACATGATTTAGCATTTTTGTACATGTTGTATAAAACTTTCAACACAATACCATTAATACCGCATGAAATGATCTTAGACCACAGGGAGGACCGGTCTACTAAATCAAATGCTTTCTTATAATCGATGAAGGCACAATAAAGCCTTTTGCATCGAGACAAATACAATTCAACCAATACCCCTATTTGAACACTGCCTGTTCTTCACCTATTACATTCGCTTTGTTTAGGTATGTGCACATCCATCCATTTGTTGACGACTTTCGCCTAGCACATGAGTACGAGAATGCTTAATCCTTTGGTTTTGGTGCGCCACTGAGCTCGGATTGTCTGAGGATATTAGCGCTTAAGAAGTTATTTATTATTATTATTTTGTGGTCAGTCTGGTGTTCTGAACAGTCACTAAGGATTAATGAACACTTGTGCAGAATGTCACCCACATGGCAGGTTTAATTGATCTATTCCACAATGAGGACACTGCTTAGGCCTCACTCTAGACACTGTCACTCACAGTGTTGTGTATTGTCTTAGTTGGTGCATTGAGCTAATCTACTTGATCATGAATCAGTGGTGGCTCTGGTTGTGTATTACACCCAGCTGTGGAGCTAAGATTCTCTGCCTGCTATTGTTTGATGGAAACTGTGACTAATCTGTAATTGGGTCACTGGCAGTAGCTTGTGTCAACAGGCAGCATTAAGCCACTAGACCCCTGTTAAACTGGACAGTTACCTGTAGGTTTTAAACTGTGTCAAACAGTGAGTCTACCTTTTGCTCTCAGATAATCTGTCCTCTTAGTTTTATACATGAAGACATAATCTGGCATAACTTGAAAAGTCTTTGTAGCAGCACATTTGTACTTCCAGTGTATCATTGCAACATAACATACATATTACATACTGTGTGCCACATTTGAATGTTGTGCATGTAATATTTCCATGCAATCCATTTGCATATATAATGTAAAACTTCAACAGCCGTTTTCTTCATTTTCACTTTTTGATCCCTACCATGTTCAATGCTTCATAACTTTGCCAATTTTTGTAGCAGTCATATTTTTTGAAACCGTGTAAAGCACCCTACCAAACCTTTACAAGGATGTAAGAAAACAATGTTACAATTTTTCCGACTTATCACTCATTTGGTCAGCCGGGGTCACATATAGACGTATTAGTCCAAAGGACTTCAGGGTCACTTGGCCCATTTTTGTTTTGTTTTCACCAAGTAATATAAACGAAATAGACCGCAGTGATCTAGCGGGTCTGTAAGGACACACGAGATCACGCAAGTAGATGGGTGCATTTTCATGCATTGTCTTGTAGGTAAACACCAATATTTTGAACTCGATTCTGCGAGCAACGGGTAGCCAGTGCAGATCATGCAACAGCGGAGCAGGACTATCACTCCGCGGGCGACGCAATATCAGACGAGCGGCCGAGTTGTGAATTCGTTGCAGACGTGCGATGTTGTTTGCAGATGTTCCGTATATGATTGAGTTGCAATAGTCCAGCTGCGATGTTATTATGGCGTTGACTATGCGTTCCTTCGTTGTTTTAGGCAAAAATCGGCTGATTTAATTAATGTGGCGTAGGTGGAATGCGCACACACTAACGGTTTGTGACACCTGTTTGTTCATGTTCAGGTGTCTGTTCACGTAGACGCCGAGATTTCGGACACATCATGAAGCTGCTATCGTACAGTCACCAACACGTATTACGCTGCTATCCACAAGTGCAGCAGCCGACTTAGGCACCACTGGAATGTATTCGGTCTTGCTGTCATTCATGCACATGTAATTCAGCTTCAACTTAAAACATCAACAACATAGAACATTTCTTATAAATTTGTAGACAAGTTGAGTCACCACATATATGAAGTGCCAGAGAAGTTTTTGGCAAACAGCTTCTCAGGCTGTGCCAAATCAAGACCTCACATATAGTAAATTATATGTTTATTACTTAACCTTGTACTAGAATGCAATATCTGATTAACGTTAACACTTCTGCATTATAGTAATCCCAAGTAACTGACGACAAAAATCATATCGCTGGAGTTTTTTACTTGTACCAACATAAAAGATGTATTAAAAAATTATTCTTTTTTCTGTGTGATACATGTAGATCTATTTATGTACAGCTGTCCTGGCGTAATTAATGACTCGCGATTCTTTGAAGAGCACCAGTAGGCAATTAGGAGATTTAATAGCACATATGGATTGCTGGCCTGTCTGATAATTATGATAAATGAACTGCTAATGCATGTTTATCTGATGTGTTTGGACCAGTTGTTCTGATGTTGGTATATTAATGTGTCTACATGTCTGGCCTACAAACCCAGGATCAGGGAAGGATAAACAAGGAAGTGTGATGTATGACTGGGTTTTAGGAACTCTCACTCTCTCCCTGGGAGTTCCCTGTTTGATGTGGAAGGTTTTTTTCTGACTGCCAACCGTTCTCGTGCTTCACCTTTAGCCAGTGTATTTTAAACCAGCCATAACTGAAGACCTTCTGTTTCGAGGAACGCGATCTCGCCGGCACTCCTTCGCACTCCTTGTGTCGATCTTAGGAGCGCAATTGACTGCGCTGCTAGATAAAAAGAGTGTTTTAGTACAAATAAATATTTATTTTGTTTGTTTATCCATGTAAGACGCATGACATTGACATAAATTATTAATCTGTTAGCTCGGCAGGCATTTCAACCCACCTCGCAACGTGAAACACTCACGGCTGTAATAGCAATGGTTGTGATTTACTCTTAAAACTTAAAACTGATTTACTCTTATCATTGCGTATGTCATACATGATACGAGAGTATTGAGGTACGAATTTATGAATTATGCTGGCATTACAGAATGTCCTTGACAGTAAAGATGCCAAAATTATGTCGACAATATCTGCTTCCAGCAAGCAAGTTAACGGACACTCTGGCCAGGAGAGCGGGTCTTTCTCCTCAGAGCTTTCGGGAGAGAGATTTACAACTCTTCTTATTTTCCTGAAATAGGGACTGTGTCTTGTTATTATTTATTAATAATTATTACTGTAGTGTTTATAATATTACGTTCAGTAAACCTTAAATATTGTTCACAGTTTGAATGTTGCGCTGGCGAGACGTTCACATTGTATACAGACACATTCGAATAGTCAACGACAGCCATTTGGCAGTGTTGCACAAGCTCGTCTGGCTAACCTAAAATTCCTGGAATTGTTCTTTGAAGTTGGCTGGTTCCCATAATCAAGACAGCAGGTGGGACAAAGTACAACTGATTCACTGAATGTCTGTTCATGCCATTACCACCCTTGGCTTGAGAGGGTAATTCTGGGAAACGGAACAGACCAAATGGCTTTGATGTCTTTCTTATGCAGTCTTTAACCATGAAATTCTGTATGAGATATTGTTTAGATTTTGTAATATTAATGAACAAATTTCCTTTATTTTGTTGTTGCTATTTCTCAAGGCAAAAGTTCATGATGGTGAATTAAAAGATGAAAACATTGTTCAAATTACATCAAACCTTGTAAACTGTACATTATTTAATATATATATAAAATAAACTATAGACTTCGATTGTGAGTCAAAGAAAACTAGTTGTGTTCTAAGAAAATTGTGTTATTTTATTTCTTTCAACTTTATGAACATTTTCACGAATATACATCATTTAAAAATACATCTTTTAAACAATAACATTTTGTATTTATTCCACCAGTTATGAGACCTGACTAAACTACTGTCAGATTCTGATAAATCACTTAGGTATGCTGTAAAGGTCTTATGTCAAGATGAGTCATTTGTATGTCTAAGAAACGCTTCTCAATGGAACAGTCCTACGAATCTCAATAGGACATCAGCTGGGTAATTACGCTAGCCGAAAATAGACTGTGTTTGTGTAATGATTTTTGCTGTAAAAATGGAAAGAAAGTTAACCTAATTCGAGTCATCCTTCTAGGTACAATTTGCCTTTTACAATTACTTCTTCAAATGAAATAACCGATCATGACTTAGATTTTTGGATGTTCAAATCAGATTACGCTATTCAGTGACTACAATTGAATTGAGGAGCCAGGGGCACCGTCAAAAAGGTGTGTTTTAATGTGTAGAAACAAACTTCACCATCTTCATGATCACAAAACAATAATGATAACATTCTAAATACGGAAGAACTTAAAAGTGTTTAAGTTTTAGTACATTAATTCTTTAAAACAACATAATTTTGTTTAGTTTTCAGTGAAAAATATGTTTATACTTGGTTATAAAGCTGATGTTTTCCAGGTTTCAGATGCATCTAATTCATAATAATGTTTACACCTGACTGGATTATTCTGCCACACTGATTTAATATTAACTTGTAAATACAGTATCAATATGCATCATTAAAAATAATTAGTTTTTTGCATTTCAGTGAATATTGCCATTCGTAATTGTTTATAAAATAGATGTTTTTGTTGTGTACTATTTCCATCTACGTTACTAATGTAGCCTTTATTCCCTTGGCAATGAAACTGTGTCGTCAGTAGCATAAAGGCCAAATGGGCTGCGGAAATTATCAACGCTCTCATGGCATCCCTCCCAGTAAATTAACGCTAGTGGCTTTTGTCAGTCATTCCTGGAAATGTATGTGGGCCATAGTTCAGTCGCTTCGGTCAATCAGTCGCCTATGACTTGCATTCTTTATGTGCCACAGGTGGCGTATAATGCAGGAGAGGGCCGTCTGCTATTTTCACGTATCTTATCAGGTTTGCCATGCAATACCAAACGCAGTCGATCACCGATGCACGGATTCAATTTGCCTGCCCCGGATTACCGTTTTCTGTGTGAGCACGACGGATTTAACTCTAAATCAGCATGTGGATTGATCCCGATAGCGATGCATGAAAACGACCAGCGACCTTGATGTACTGGCGCTGTTGTGTTGCCAAGAATTACAATGTGACTTTTAAGGGGTGATTTAATGTGATTGTTCGACCTCCTCAGTGTGACGACTGTGTCGCACCCAGTCGCGGATGTGTTAGAGGTCATGTATCATTACCTTGAAATGTCAGCTTCCATGATCGTGACTTGTGAATAACAATGATATGGCAACTTGATGTGGAAAGATTGAAGAGGAACTCGATAAGAAAGTGTAACATAATTGTTCACTATATTTTTTACATAAACCAGAGTATCTAATTGTTCCATACTGGTTATAGATTGCTAGTGGTTAAATAAAGTCATACATTTATAAAAGTGGATTTGACGGAACATTTTGATGCTGGCTTGCTTCTGTATGTTAATGTTATTCTTTTTTCTGATGACATCTGCAGTAGTCTATTTTATCTCTTTAGTGGCGAACGTCTGGATAATTATTATTCATTGGTATTGACTTATGCTGAATTTTAATCTCTGTGATGTGGATTGTGTGCACAACGAGTAATATTTAAGTGATGAGATAGCTTTCTGAACAGTGCTAAGAAAGAAGAAAACATAAATTGAATGAAAGATATCTTTGAGACAAAGCTGCAGATGGCTTGGATAGTTAAAACATCTTTAATCATTCTGTTTTCAAAAGCCAGGTAACCCGACTCTGCCTACAACAAAGACCAACTTAACTTTGTGTATTCTTCGGGTGCCTGGAGAAATGGTTTGTTAGGACATTCACCTCGGGGACCATCAAACACCTTTGGCTTAGAACAAAACACAAAATAAGAGGGAGCATTCAGACAGTTTTCTCACTCTTTTTTTCTGATAAATCATCACAGGTTATCCCAACACCTGATGCATCCGGTGGTTTTAACAGTTGTCAGTCTGTTGTGACAGGTATAGGGCAATGTCCAGGGTGTCTTAGCTAGGGCAATGTCCTTACCTTGGGCTACATGTCTATGTGAAGCCATTCGACTGTCAGAGAGACGCCATTGTTTTATAATCTAGAATCTTATGACAGTAAACAAGCATAAGAAAGAGAGATCGATTTGCAGCAACACCATTATAAATCCTCAAGGGAATACAATACCTTACACGTTACAAACAATTGAAGTGACAGGTTTTATAAAAGCCAGACAGGAAAGAAAATTACTGGCAATGATAAGACATACTGAGAAACAGTCAGATTGGGAAAAAACATTTTTCAACGAAAAATCAATGGACAAAGCGAGAGGCTGACAAGGAATAAAATACATCAGTAGGTCCAAAGAAAAGTGTTGAGATGAGACAATGGTTCTGACAACTGGAAAAAACAAGTTTGGGTGGTCGACTGTCATTGCAAAAGTCACCAGACATTGGTGCTTGAAGAAGGAAAAGAACTAAAAGAATACCCAACACATCATGAAGAAAACTTTATTTTTTACATGCATTTGTACAGATACAGCTTGAAGGAATGGTACAAATACCTTTGCAAAGATGTGTTTCACAGTAATGTTTACCTCTTTTTTGTAACATTGATTGTCATCAGTGAACCTGTTCAGACAACTACTGCTAGATAGCGACACTGATCATTCTGTGCATTGCTGGTCACTGGTGATATCTGCAGCTGGGGGGGGGGTGGGGGGCACACTAGTGACCACTGCACCGAATGACTACCATGTCGCCATCTAGCGTTAGTTGCCTGAAGTTTGCTAATAACCACTGAAACATTGTAGAAAAAAGGTAAAATTGACTTTGAAATACTTAACAAATAGTAATTTGCTCTAGGTAGTTTACAAGGGCACTGAAAATCATTTCCTGCCTCCTCATTGCGTAAACAGGCTGGTTTTGTTACCATACAGTAGCCAGTGGCCCAGTAATGTGTAGGGGGTGAGATGACAGGCCGTGGATACTCTGTCACTGGAATCAATTCCAGGAACACATCTGTAATTGAAGACTGCCATCAGGACCAATATATTGGAAGGTAGATGGAAGGACGTGATCAAGTTGCAGTGACCGGGCGCCACATTGTGGTCAACCTAAGGGGTCAAGTCAGAAGTGCGTAAAGCCTGCAACAATGTATAGGATTACTGTAATGAATGTATTCAGATATATCTAAAACTAATGACATTCTCAACTGTCAAAGAACAAACAGTATTCACAATTTTATGTGTGTACTGTTTGTTTTTCAATAGCTGAGAATTTTATTATTTTTAAGTGGCTGAATACATAGTCATTCTCAGTCTAATAGTCTATACGCATGAAATAAAATCTTTATACAGTAATTGCAGTGTTAGGCTGAATGCTTCCCAGAGACACTGCGTTAGCGTTGGATAGAATAGATTTGTCAGGGTTAAGGGCTAAATTACGTTGAGCACTTCTAAGGAATGAATCCAATGTTGTATAAAGATCAGCGAGAAAAACCATATGACTGCCAATAGTTGCTAAGGTATAATCCTAACTGACAGAAAATCCAAACAGTTTCAGTACATTTACAATTGTTTAATGGCTTGATCAAAACATGATCTTCTGAACGGCAGTAATACATTTTAAAACAATGTAAAATATAAAAATAATTTTTTTTGAGTACCACTGGAGGGAGGAAATCTTGCATGTTGATTTTACTCAAGGAAAAGGGCAGACTTTGTCTAATTTTCTCCAGCAGGTGGAAGACAGGACCAGTATTTTCCGAGTATCCAAAATATAAATTTGTGAACAACGTTAAAAGATTGTTGCCAAGGGAAAAGTAACCAGTGATCCATTCTGCATTAGTGGAATTAACAGTTTCATGTTTGTGGAAGCTCATTGCAAAGTGAGTAAAAAATTAATGCATACTAATGATAGTGATAAACAATGCAAACAATAAAGATGCAGTAAATATAACTAGACACGAATTGTCGCTTTGTTCATTGTGGTTTTTCGAGCGAGTCACTAGGAATGTTTGGGCCGTTGTCACGACGACGGTGTAACATTAGTATAGGCACAAAACAAAGTTGTGATTCGCTTTGTATCAAGCCAATTTTGCAGCAATGTGATATTTTCACAGTGCCTGTCCTTTACGTAACGATCACACAGGTGTATGTGCTACCAAAAATGCAACTACAGTTGAACTTTGCTTTTATGGTGACTTAATTACTTGTGTAGTATCTTGCAACTTTGTTCTGAATTTAGCTGTTTTTTTCTTAAATTAACAGATGGAAAGTTTTTGTAGTGCTCAGTGTTAAATGTAAGTAATTATATTGTAGAATGGTCATTTAGGAATTAAACTGTTAATCGACTAGGTTGAGTATCTCAAAGCGATCGAATATCATTTGACACTTTTTGTGAAATTAGTTTGTTAAATATGCTATTTATCTGTTTACAGTATGAAAATTTGTTTCAAATTAATTGGCCATGAAACTAAGAATATGTCAGTCCCTGATGTAGGCTGTGTCAATGTGACAGATTATCCAATACTTAACTACATGATCAACTGACTTTTTAAATTATTTGTTCCATCGGTGAGAAAATGGATTTTGTTATTATGGATTTTGTTTGCACAAACAAAGGTATATATTATATACAAATTAGTTGACATCAGTGGTTCCCAAATTGGGATCTGAGACTTACGGGGAGGCCTCTAGTTTCTTGTGTCATAAAACATGAACATAACTGTTTTATAATGGTACATTGTGTGTGGTTTGGTTTTTAACTGCGTGACATCACACATCTTTAACAATGACAGTATTCATAGGCCTAAGTTTAACCGTAAAATATCTCCTTCAGGATAATACGAAAATAAAGACAACTTTACACATAAAATTCTGGAAGCATGTAACAGTGAAAACACATTTCATTGCAACACCATCAAAATATGTCAGGCAAAACATCACATAAATATTATAATTATTTTATTGTCAAAATGTGTACACACAACTCTTGATAATGACACGTCAAACCTGTAGTCAGCCTTTTCAGTTCAATGATCCAACCTCCCAGGCTGCCTGGTCACTGGCTTTTCATCACCACACCCTCCAAGTATGCTGGATGAATGTTAC
The DNA here is from genome assembly GCA_020002185.1 of Paraescarpia echinospica. Taxonomy (NCBI): domain Eukaryota; kingdom Metazoa; phylum Annelida; class Polychaeta; order Sabellida; family Siboglinidae; genus Paraescarpia; species Paraescarpia echinospica. Next base: position 10,848,088 of record CM034534.1, read on the forward strand.
ATAAATATTATCATTAATTATTTTATTGTCAACAAAATTCATCCACTTTTGACATTTCCAGTGCAGTGGTCCAAACCCCTCGGTTGTTTGCACATAATGGTTCCTTGCTGAAAATGTTTGCATTTAATGGCAAACCAGAAACCAAGAGATGGTCTTGATTGTTACAGAGTCTTTGGGCAGTTCATATCACACCAGCATTTGAGCAACAACATTGAAGCAGAGAAGTAGCGACAACAGCAGAAGAAGCAGAGAAGTAGCGACAACAGCAGAGGAAGCAGAGAAGTAGCGACAACAGCAGAAGAAGCAGAGAAGTAGCGACAACAGCAGAAGAAGCAGAGAAGTAGCGACAACAGCAGAAGAAGCAGAGAAGTAGCGACAACAGCAGAAGAAGCAGAGAAGTAGCGACAACAGCAGAAGAAGCAGAAACTGTAGAAACAGAAGGTAAGAAACCATTTTGGTCCAGCCATTATAATTCCCTTTTTAAATAATTTAGCCCATTGTGAATCTCATTTACTTATGATAACATGATGTCACTACAAAATGGGACCAATTCTGTTCAACCTCCCATAGTTTCACAACAAACTGACTTACGTAGTTGCCACTGATATCATTGTAAAACTGACACGTTGCCCTTTTACATCATGCACATGACTCCATACAATCAAATTGTACCTTTAGGTCTGAAGTTCTGAACCGTCACGACACGTCACACTTAAATTTGTAGATGGTCAAAAGTATACCAGAACAGCTGATAATAGGAAGCCACTGAATATGGCACCAGCCTTGGATAGTCCTAGTTGGGTTTGTTGGTTGAAAATAAATTGGTGGTCAAAAGAAAGACCCCTGTAACTTTTGCCCGCTGTACCCAGCTTTACCATATATGGGCATTGATACCCTGGCAGTGGTGCCCCCTTTTGCATAAAACAGTAACCATTTTAATTAAATTTGATGATACAATACAATGACAATACAATATACAATTTATTTTCATCACAAAAAACATTTACAGCAGACTGTAATTATCTGTTCACCGTGGTTTTTGTTTAGCACAATCCGATATTTGTGGGAATAAATCGCTTACTTCAGTCATTGTTTTTTGCGCGTCCTGTTGACACTTGAATTACGTGGCTGTCAGCGGAGGTACTCCTCCGTTCAGTTCACACATGTCGTAGCCTTATCCCGGGTGGGTAGATGGGAGGGGACGAAGGATCCAGGGAAGGGAGACACTTGAGCTGGGAGAGCCTCTGGCTTGGGATGTCTGTCACAATCTGTCTCATACACAGAGTAATCCATGGGAATTCTGTGTTGATGGTGGCGTACGGAAGATAGGGGTAGTGCGTGGCAAGTGACAGAGCCAGTTAGGGAGGGATATTAAAAATAACCAGGAATTATTTAGTAGTGTAAGAAATATATCAGAATAATCACTTAGCTAAGCATAATATTGAGATGTAGTTTAGGTATAAATGGATCGTGATGTAGCAGGCATGTTATTTTAATTTGTGTTCAGTTGTTTAAATTATTTTCATATATGTATGTTAAATAATGTTTGGATAATTTCCTTTTGAAATAATCTTTTATAAGACGATATTATGTGACACAATACCAATAAGGAGCACTGATTTATCACCCAAGACTTTGTGTTAATAACAATATTTCAGGAGAAGTTAACAGGCTTTAGGGCAAAATGCGATAAATGCCAATTCAGGTGACTTGATTGGGTAGAATTGTTGACCTTGCTATAACTATAATTATGTACACATTGTGCTGTATATACTCACTGAGGATGAAGCATGTACATCGCTTTCATTGGAAAAAATCCAGAGATATCGCGTTTCGCCCTGAAACCGTGATCCTTTTTCCCATCCAGATATGTCTCTGATCGAAGGAATCTGACGGGGAAAGCATAGTTTTTGCTGAGCAGGTTTGGGAATACTGGCACCAGTAAACTAGATGGTTTTTCTACGCTTACTTTGGATAATGTTTCGTGGCCCTAGGGACGCTCCACGTCATCTCTGATCAGGTGAGACGGAGCTGTGCTTACGTAGTGATTGGTGTCGTCTGTAAATAGTTGGTCCTTTCGTATTCCCAGATTGCTGCTTCGACGGGGAAAATAGGATCACATGCTTTTAGTGAGAATTTACTGAGAAAGAGGATTTAGTAGTATTTCAGAGCGAAGACCCAAGATGGCAGGTGACCATGGAAGCCATTGATTTATCAAGAGTTCAGTTAGTTTTTTAGGGGGAACCCCTATCCCTCTATGATATGCCATTTTTGTTTCTAAATTGTATATATTCAAGCTGCTAGCATTTATGAAGTTAGCAGCTATTTATATGTTATGCTAATTATTTATACTCCTATGAGAATAAACAACTTTCTCATATATTCATGACAGTTTCTCCACTAATGTTACATTGTGTGCTGTAGTTCTGTCTTTCTAAAGTGAGAAAATAATTCTATTTTTTTAACCATTAGGATCTGGTAAATGTTTGTTTGATCGACTCTATCTCTCAATGCTCTAGTGTTGTTATATAAAACTAAGTGTTTCACATAATTAATTAATAACTCTCACTGTCTCAGTTATGGAATCATTTTTGTGGCTCTTCTCTGAATTATTTCTAGCTTATCCAGAGGTCTGTTTAAACAGGCATTTTGTACCAGTGCAATTTGCTGTGGTACAACAGGCAGTGGTTTGCCCGAGTAGAGACAGTTACGTATTTACTCCCAGTGATACAACTTGCAAAGGTTCAACTAATTGCATTTACGCAGGTAAATTGTTGTGCCGGTGTAGAAACCTACATCACCTCTCCGAAATGGTGTGTGCTGTGTCAAGTGTTGCATGTTTCACCGGTGCAAATTATATTTGCACTGGTATTCGTACCGTTGCAAGTTGCACCGGAACAAATTGTTTCTGTAAAGAGGGATTATGTTCTTACGATAATGGATAAACGACAGTTCAACATGCTCTGTTTGTTTGTGGGTGCAAATGGATTGTCATAACCAGTGTTTTAAATGATCCAGAAATGTGTGGTAATTACATGTCATTGTTACAACAGTATACAAATGCATGCATGCATGCGTGCCCATGTGCAGACATCCGTGCATGCGCAAGAACTAAGAAATGCACAATGTTAGCAGGTGCAGAGTACCGAGAACAATTACAGATGTTTGTAAGAGATCACCAATGCACAGACACAGGAAATAATAACAGGACACTATCTATGGGTTACGAGTCATATAATAATAGATATACAAATACTTCAGTACATTGTGAACCTGTAGGATGCAGTGGGTCGAAAAAATATACCATTGCACCCAATGACCCTGTCTGTGTCATATGACAACATAATGGGTTTTACATATATATATATAAATTTATTCAGAATTTGTTTTAATTGTGAGCACTATAGTAAAGCAGCAGGAGTCTGACAGAAAACAGCAGATCATTAGAACATGGAAATCTTAACGAAAAGGTGTTATTTATACCATGTAAAAAGTAATTAAAATGTATTTAAAGAAACACGTTGTTGAGTATTAAATTGCTTGAAATAATAATGTTTCATGGTTACAAAGAGAAAGATAAATATTATATAAAGTACATTTATAAATTGAACGTAACAAAAATGACTTCCTAGTAAATGTCCTATTTTTAGAAACAGTAGCTGTAAGCAGATGTTAAGAGATGAGACGAATCGACTCGCGTGAATTGATTCTCAGAGATCGATGTCCTTTAGAGATTCTGAGAAATGGCTGCTCATTGCAGGCCCAAATTTATTCAATGACGTTGCAATGCAGTGGTATTTGCGAAGTACAAAGATCTATCTTAGATATCTGCCTGGTATCCTGTGTACAGAGACCATTATGTCAACTATGCTGAGTGTGTAGACCTCCCATTGAGACTGTACATTTTGTTGTGATGTCAAGTTTTAGATTGTGTAATAAATCGCCACGTCGCCTTCAGTTGACCGCAGCCGAGTGGTGGTATTACATTGAACTGTAGTCGGATCACTTCCTTCTGAAACCAGACCTCCGGGAGATGTTATTAGACTGCAGTTATTTTCAGCCAGGTATCCATGACGGAAAGAAACACGAAAGGAGATGCTCCGGTTATTGGCTCTGTTGCTGACTTTACTGGCTTTGTTTGTTGTCGTTACCCGAAACCGCTGCTTTCCTTTTATGATGTGCAGTTTAAATTATAATGATTGCATGGAAATGAGTTGACTCTTTGAAGCACAATAAGTCCGTTCTATAAATACAGTTTTGTTAGTTGACTTTTTTCACCTGTCATTGTCTTGTCACGCAATTCCGTCACGTATTGCTGACTTTTTCCTGCAGTCGGTTTCCTTCCTTTCTGTAGCGAAGCTTTTAAACTATAAAAGGAATGTTCTGTCAACTAATAGAATTTTTGATCTCGCTAACTAAGGCGGTGCATAAATGTCAAAGATTTCAGTTTGTGATAGGAGGGAATGCGCATGGACTGGTTCGCGGGACAGAAGAGCTGATTGTGTAAGAGGCTCGGTATCAACAGTTTAGAGGCAGTGGTATCCAAAAGATTCCACTGTTGAGGTGGTGCAGCAAAGACTGACGGCATAGGGAAGGGTGGTGGAGGTCCTTCCTGAAGAAGCTATTCTGGAATGTGTGTGAAATGATGGTTCTTTTGTGTGAAATCCCACAGATTGACCATTTTGGTAGAATAAACTGTTAATATGATGACATTGAAAATAATTTTGTTTTAACCTGCTCCTCTTCAACTGTCTGGTGCTCTGACACAGCGGTTAAAGCACTGGACTCTGAGTCGAGATATTGCAGGTTCAAATAGTCTTGCTACTGCTTCTGACTTTGGGCATGGTCGTTCACTATGCATCCCTCCAGTTCACCTCTGCTGAATGGATGAATGACTATAGATAGTGGTGCATATTTGTGTATGAATAATTTGTTGTGCAGTAATTGCATTTGGCTGTATGCTTCCCAGAAAAGTCGAGATGGTATTGAAATGAACAGGTGGTCTGGTTTCATGGTTGTTAGAATGTCTGGTTGTCATTGGAAGATCTGATGGTCATTGGAAGGTCTGATGGTCATTGTAAGGTCTGATGGTCATTGGAAGGTCTGATGATTATTGGAAGGTCTGATGGTCATTGTAAGGTCTGATGGTCATTGTAAGGAAGGGTGGTCATTGGAAGGTCTGATGTTCATTGGAAGGTCTGATGATCATTGGAAGGTATGATGGTCATTGGTAGGTCTGATGGTCATTGTAAGATCTGATGGTCATTGGAAGGTCTGATGGTCATTGGAAGGTCTGATGGTCATTGTAAGGACTGGTGGTCATTGTAAGGTCTGATGGTCATTGGAAGGTATGATGGTTATTGGTAGGTCTGATGGTCATTGGAAAGTCTGATGGTCATTGTATGTCCAGCACATTGATTCAATATTAACATCATTACCCTCCTTCCAAGTGTGTCATTACCTAGGTTGCTCCATTATTTCCCTGCACAGGTTGAAGGCAATGTTATCTCTATAGATTTCATGCCAGGTCTGCTAAAAATATCTGTTCTGCCAGATGTGTCAAATGGGATATAATCAATGTGATTACTGGCAACTCCCTCAGGAAACAACAGGTAGCATGTTCTTTACCTTGGAACTCATCAAGCACATCTCATAAAATAACACCGCCAGCACGGTTGACAAAAACTACTCTTTGTTGTTCCTCCATTCATTTGCAGATGGATGTAGTTTACTGCAAGATACACGTGATTATGTTCTAATCTCTGACACGCGGCCGTCTAGAAATAAAATGCCATGGAGGTCACGGTGCATTGGCGATGTCAAACTAACAATGTTTGTCTGTTTTATTTGCTTGGAGCCACCGACGTAATTTATACATTGGCTAATGTGGGGATAATTGTACGACTTGTGTGGATTTAGGCAAGGCAATGCGTAGCGGAGATAAATGGTAACTCCAGAAGAGTTTTTGAAATGTCACAAGTAGTTTTGGCAAGTGGCCAGCTGGCTTGTTGAAGGCTGACGCCAAATAACATTTGTATAAATATATATTGTTGTCACGTTTGGTCAGGCTATATGGTCACGGGATCTGATGTATGTCATGGTGGTTGATATTGAAGCTCTATGATAACAGATTGGTTTATTGCCTGTGTTATGTGTATGAGTCAAAGAATGGTCTCAGTTGAGTGACAAATTTTACTAATAGACTCATACAATTCTTGACCTGGATGTAGTCAAAGATTAATGAAACAGCATAATATATGAATATATATATACCGTATTCGTTCAATTATGCATACATGTCCTAATTAGCATACACCCCCCATATAGCTGTGTGACAACAGCTATTAACCTCCAAGGCCAACCTTGCCTGCTGAATCCATTGTTGTAGTTTAATTTCTACCAACGTCACACTAGATTGAAAGATCAGTGATGAAACAGACATGAAAAGGTCCACCTAAATTATCAGATTTTACAGTTCTGGTATCCTGCTGCTCATAATTATGTGGATGCATAGATCGCTAGCCAGTAACATCTGCTGAGATGGTTACACCCAGGAACCTCAAAAAATGGGTGTATTGGAATGCAAAATTTTGCCTATTTTTGCAAATATTTGTTAGGCTAACTGTATGCTTAGTAGAATGAATACGGTGTGTATATATATATATATATATATATATATAGATGTTGTCATTGTGTACACACATACACGCAGCCATGCATGTATGTGGTCATTGCACACACATTTTCGTGCATGCACACACGGAAAGATAATATGTACATTTATATAATGTATATCTAGGGACTCACATTCAATAGTACATGCAGCAGATGCCATGCCACCTGGTGGACACCGTCCTACCACCTGGTGGATACCATCGTACCACCTGGTAGACACAGTCCTACCACCTGGTGGACACCGTCCGGCCACCTGGTGGACGCCGTCATACCACCTGGTGGACACAGTCCTACCACCTGGCAGACACAGTCCTACCACCTGGCGGACACCGTCATACCACCTGGCGGACACCGTCCTACCACCTGGCGGACACCGTCGTGCCACCTGGCGGACACCGTCATGCCATCTGGCGGACACCGTCATGCCATCTGGTAGACACCGTCATGCCACCTGGTGGACACCGTCCTACAACCTGGTGGACACCATCATACCACCTGGTGGACACCGTCATACCACCTGGTGGACACCGTCCTGCCACTTAGTAGACACCATCCTGCCACCTGGTGGACACCGTCATGCCACCTGGTGGACACCGTCATTCCACCTGGTGGACACCGTCCTACAACCTGGTGGACACCGTCATGCCACCTGGTGGACACCGTCCTGCCACCTGGTGGACACCGTCCTGCCACCTGGTGGACACCGTCCTGCCACCTGATGGACACCGTCCTGCCACCTGGTGGACACCGTCCTGCCACCTGGTGGACACCGTCCTGCCACCTGGTGGACACCGTCCTGCCACCTGGTGGACACCGTCCTGCCACCTGGTGGACACCGTCCTGCCACCTGGTGGACACCGTCCTGCCACCTGGTGGACACCGTCCTGCCACCTGGTGTTGTATAAATCACTGGAGCTGGCAGCCAATCAGGGTGCGTAATCCGTCTCGTGTTGTTTCTAAAGATGTGTTTTGTAACACATACAGCATTCCAGTCTCTTGTCTTCATGGTTAGTGCAACATTGCTGAGATTGGGCTACTTTCTTAATTAACATCAGTGTATCACAGTGCCCGGTGAATCATAGACAAGAATCACTGTAGTGAGTCACTTTGGTGAAACACTGCCTGGAATCTTAATTAATTAGACAAACCCTGAGCACTTTTGTAGATACCAAAAGTGGTCAGGGTTTGACTCAATTACAGTGGTAAATTACACTGTCTACATCGTAATTGCTCAACTGCAACCACAGTCATTCAACAAATAAATTACAATTGCATTATTTTACTTTGCTATATAAAGGTTCACTTGCAGAAGTTCATAAGTTGAATACGACTACATCGTTTTATATAAAGTACAAGATTGTCATTACTCATTTTACAGTCTTTTGGTCAATCTGTGCAGTCATGATGGTGTTTTATTAAAGGGAATAAAAACATCTATTGCTTGAATTCATGTTATATTACATCCTGCTATCTATTTTCATGTCCAACAAGCCAAAAAAATCAAAAAAATTAAATGAATTAGAAATTCCACATTTTATGCTGTGCATCTGGACATTTTCGAACATATGCATATTTTTGGCGCGCTTTTCGGGATGTCGAGATGTGACGTCACTTATGACTCAAACTCGCATCAGGCCGACCCTTTCCGAGCATCCAGAGCATGTTTACAAGTATAGCTTTTGGGTCGAAACGAGCGTCAGAACGAGTTATTGTGCAATATTCCGACGTAATACAAATACTAGTCATCATAGAGGAACAAGCAGTTATCTTACGGTTCCACATGAATCGAATTTTATTCAAAACAACGAATGCGACTGCGCCTACAAGTCGACTAGGTTTCGCCGAGCTTGGGCTCGTTTTCAGAGTAATTATATCGAATGCAACCAACGGGAGATAATCTACACCAATAAACATACATAGCAAACATATATTGTATCCAGCTACAGAAAGTAACGTGTATAATCTCATAATATCACTAGAATACCGATATATGAAGCAGGAGTTGTACAATTTATCATAACAACTTAAATCAGTCAGTGAATTTCTGTTGGTGCCGCTAGCTCAGTTGGTAGGCGCGTTGGTTTGTTGCCATTTATTTTACAATCGGGCGACGCCGGTTCAATCCTGACAGCATGCAAACCATTGATTTTTTTACACTTTTTTGGTTTATGTTTTCACGAAGTAATATAAACCAAATCATTTTATACTATAATGCACTGTTTGTAAATAATTTTTATTTTTGTAGTAATTATTTATTCGCCACAAAAATGAAAATATGGTCATTATATATAACGATGTTTCTAAATTTTATTTATCCAAACAAATATAATGTAATGGATATATCATTTATTAATTGTAAATATATTGTAATATATTTTAATTATATATGTGAAAACAGATTGTGATCTGTCTGGATAAATAAAATTTAGAAACGTCGTTATATATAATGACAATATTTTCATTTTTGTGGCGAATAAATAATTACTACAAAAATATTTACAAACAGTGCATCATAGTATACTAAATGATTTGGTTTATATTACTTCGTGAAAACATATAAAAAAAGTGTAAAAAAATCCATAGTTTGCCTGCTGTCAGGATTGAACTGGCGTCGCCTGATTGTAAAATAAATGGCAACAAACCAATGCGTCTACCAACTGAGCTAGTGGCACCAACAGAAATTCACTGACTGATTTAAGTTGTTATGATAAATTGTACAACTCCTCCTTCATACATCGATATTCTAGTGATATTATGAGATTATTCACGTTACTTTCTGTAGCTGGATACAATATCTGTTTGCTATGTATGTTTATTGGTGTAGATTATCTCCCGTTGGTTGCATTCGGTATAATTATTCTGAAAACGAGCCCAAGCTCGGCGAAACCTAGTCGACTTGTAGGCCCATTCGCATTCGTTGTTTTGAATAAAATTTTATTCATGTGGAACTGTAAGATAACTGCTTGTTCCTCTATGATGACTAGTGTTTGTATTACGTCGGAATATTGCACAATAACTCATTCTGACGCTCGTTTCAACCCAAAAGCTATCCTTGTAAACATGCTCTGAATGCATGGAAAGGGTCGGCCTGATGCGAGTGTGTGTCATAAGTGATGTCATGATAGCACGTGATCGCCTAGCTCATTAAAATTAAATTTTCCGCGGGAATCGCTTCACGGATGGGCTTAAAATCGAATTTATGCTACAAATGTATTTTTCTGTATTTGTTTAATGTTGTCAAATGTTACATACAATGTTAAACTTTGTGTACATGGAAAAAGGATTTTAGCTAATGCCTTATTTTTATTTCCTTTAAATTGCATTTTAAAACAAAGATATATCCTTATATAGTATAGAATCCAGTCATTAGGACTGCTGTTCAATTGAACACAATCTGAGCTTCTATGGGAAGCAGTCAGCAATGCTGCAGTTATTGCATGAAGACGTTTTATAAGCAAACATCCATTGCGTCTATAGCTAGGTACTCATACATTAATTCTGGAGCAATGCAGAGTGACCAGACTTGTCGAAGGCTTGAAAAATAGTGATTCATATACTGGTTCTCTTGGTGAGACTCATCTTCTAACCACTGTGCCACTGTGCTCCACAATATATATATATATATATATAGTAGTACCACAGTTAAACTATTCTCACACTACAAATTTGAACACCAACAAACATGATTCATGATGAATAATTAACGAAGAAAGCAGTTTTAGCCATCAACTTTGCAGTAGCGGCTCGGTACAATCAACATGTAAAGGATACACAGAAAAAATATTATTTTGTATAACGAAATTCACAGAAAATCTTATTTGGCCAACTTGACCCCCCACTTTCATGTGTTTCTGAGGTGCAAAGGTTGTCACTCTGCATCAATGATTACCTGGATGATAAAGTTAAAGATATATCAGTCATAACCAAAGTGTGATTGTCATAGGCAGGCACATAATGATGCAGGGTCTGTTTAGTGACACCCATAAATTAGATTTGCTGATGGCGGGGCAAAATGTTGTGTGCTAGAATGTATTTAGCATTCTAGAAACTCAACAAATTGTACCCATGTCCCATTGTTGGCAGGCAAATATCACACAGCATCCTGGCAGTGAGGACTTTAAATTATTGTTGTCATCTAGTACCCAGGGGTGCCCTTTCGCCCCAAACAATCACTGTCAGGGGAGATTTGCAGTGGCACATATATTTACCCATTAATGTGCAAGAATGAATTGATTCTCGGAGTCATTGTAAGGAGTAGAGATTCGTTTGACTCACAGAATGGATGAAGCCTTGCAAGCTATCATTATCTCATCACTATTTATAATGCAGCCACATTAGGTAGAGGTGTGTACTGCAGCCGTAATGTGGCACGGCCAAATGACAGGTATATATCATGGTTCCGCTGGCAGCCTTTATATTGCATAATCATATGATATCTGAGCAGATGATATCTCGTAATGATGTGATATCTGATGTCAGTGGAGACTCGTGGAAAATGCCGTCATTTGGGTCGTGTTTGCATTAGAAAAACGTTCGAACGTGTTTTATGAATCTGAATATATGGGTCAGGGGACCGTTTCACTAACATTCATTCTAGCGTCCCGTTTCCTTCCACGAATCGGTAGCAAACTCAGATTGAAACAACCCTGCAGTCACATTCACAGACGCAGTTCCAATTTTTGAAGTTTTCACAGTTATTTTGGTTAAAGACCAACAAATTTTTATTAGATAATAATGAAAGTATTTACATAGCGCCCGATCAAGTGAAATTGCTCTCGGACACTTTACATATGTACACACATATATAATAGTGTTTTACACCCAAAAAAATGCTAAGTAAGAAATAAACATGTAAAAATATAACATAAAAAACTAATAAAACAAAATATATTTAACTAAAGAAAGCACATAACATGTGTTCGTCTGTGAATTATAAAAATGCTTGTTTAAAAAGGTGAGTCTTCAAAAGTGTTTTAAACACTTGTAATCGTATTGCTGTCTTGAGTGTAGGAGGCAAATTGTTCTATAGAACGGCCGAGCAAACCGCAAAACAGCGATCACCATGAGTGACAGTTTGTGAGGTGGTACAAACAAAAGGCGAGGCACCGAGGCAGATCGTGTAGAGTTCTGTTGATGGGGCGTAGCTAATTAACTCCCTCACATAGTCCGGCACTAGACCATTCAAGGCACAGTAGTAAACACCAGCACTTCGTAGGTCGGTCTCAAATGAACGGGCAGCCAGTGTAAACGCTGCAACACGGGGCGTGATGTATTTCCTCTGCCAGTAATGTGGCGAGCGGCACAGTTCTGCACCCTTTGTAGACGTTGCATCACTGTGTGTGGGAGACCATAAAGAAGTGCATTCCCATAATCTAAATGGGATGTCACAAGTGTGCGTGAACAAGTGTCTTGCATGATTCTTCCGTCAGATGTGGCCGAATTCGCCCAACGTTTCTAATATAATAGTAGCAACTTTTCACAGTGTTGGCAATCTGCTGTTCCATTTTCAGGTTGCTATTAAATAGCACACCCAAACTGCGCACACATGATGAAGGTTGAATTTTGCTAAGATTTGGTTAGGAAAAACTTAACTTGACTAAGTAAACCACACATACTGTATGAATGGTAAAGTACCATTGGTAGTAAATACACATATAAATAAATATTGATAGTTACTCAGTAATTAATAAAAAAATTATGTGAATAATAAATTATTAGTTGTCAATTAAAAGTAATACAATATACTATACCTTAGTTTTAAATAATTTTGATGTAGTACGGTAGCTTATATTGGGTGGAGATGCTGGGTGGGGGGAATGAATACTAAACACAATGTTTTGGAGTGTTTTTTAACTTCTGAGACTATCCCCTACTCTGTGAATGAAATAGTTTGAGAAATATTGATTGTCATTCACGCTGTCTGTGCCACGTCCATGTTCTGAAAGCGTTGATCTCGTATTAAAATTATAGACCACGCTGTTGTCATTATTTTTACATAAGGTCTCACTAGGTGGCACCTCTGTTCTCTTGTAGGAGTAGCTGACAAAACTGGTTCCCTTAAATTTTTTAATTGACACATAGGTGATATGTTTAGATACATGACCTAAGACATGTTGTGCAGCCTGCAGGGTACACTTTAGAAAGTCCAAATTTTATTCATATAAATATAAAACGATAACTGTTTTATGGTAATGAAATGCACACCAAAATAGTTTATTAACTGTCATAAAATATTGGTGTGTTCAGCAGATGTTGGTGAATATTTTGTTTCTAAGGCAAGTTTATTTTTAAATGTGTTTATTTTTAAAACGTCATATCTTTCATACAGTTATTTTATGAAAATATTGTGGACATTCTAGACTGCTAGTAATATTGGTCTCAAGTTGTTCAACGTTTTTATCCAGAGATCCTTTGTGGGCTTGTCTGTCATTGGAAGAGCATAAGTAAGAATAAGAAATGGTCGTCATCAATTACAGACTGTTTTCTGTGATGCCAAGGCTGCCTGCATCAGTGAATGTAACTTAGAGAATTATCACCAGAGATGTCATAGGCTATCAGCCCACGATGCATCCATCACTCTGTCAGTTTGGTGTATATCAGCACTGGGTCAGTGCCCACAGGTTGTGTTGAATCCTGTTGCATAACAGTGCCCAGATGTTCTTATTCTGAGTCGGGGATGGTTGTGGGATATGTCCTTATTCAGAGTCATTCCTTGGTCACTCACCAATAATTAAATAATTGAATGGCTGAATGAACGAATTAATTTTTGTCATGATGCATATTCCATGAAACATGACATTACAATATGTGTAAAGATGTGTACTTATGGCATACTTTAAATTTTGAATATGCACATATTCCATTGCATGTTTTCAATTATTGTAGCTAGATGGTTAGATGAATAGCAAATTCGAATAATATAATATTGATGTCTCAAAATACATGTATGTATGTATGTGAATATATGTATGTATATATGTGTGTATATGTGTGTATACATACATGTATATAATCATATATATAAATACATGTCAGGGGTAAATTTACACAAAAGTCAATGACTTCGTATTTACCCCCTTCAAACATTGTATATTCTCACTTGTATTATAGTTAAACTTGTTTGGTTGTCTTGTCTTGTATATATTGTTATCAATGTTCTGAATAAACGTTCATTCATTCATTCATCAACTGACTACAAACAAACATGAAACAGGGAAGAACGTAGAAGTCTGAACTTTTGGCAATATTCTAGCCTGTGTTTTTCTAACCAATGGAGGTTATCAATAGTTTGCACATAGCAAGAATTAAACTTACTTACCGGGGTACATGCTGTTAGAATTGAATCTTGGAGCCATGAACTATGTCTTCCAAATAGTTTGCACAATTTGGATTCTAGCATTGTTACCACGAGATTCCTGGGTCATCTACCAAGCTCTGTGTCCCTAACATGGCAGAGTTGTTTTTAGTAAACCTGATGTCTATCCGTTGGTGACGCGTAGTAATTGCAGTTGACTGGAGGAACTGTGGCGTCATTCGATGTCTGTGTCGACCTCATATCTCTGATTGGAGATTTTCTTGCGAAGATTGCGCCTTTCATTCAGATAACTGTAATTTGTCTCCAGTCTTCTAACATTATGCTTGTGTGTGCAAGAATATTGTTTGATCTCAGAAACTTTTCATCGCTGCATCATTTGTCGTTATACACTTTGGCTTGGTAATGAGCTTCTTAGAGATTCTGTGAATCTGCTGACATCTTAAACTTGAAGGAAATGTAGAATAATTTTATCAGCTAAATGAATGACTTGTATGAGCCGAGGTTGCAGAGGTTGGGAGATTACAGCACTCAATGTATTATTACTGACAAGAAACTTAGTTGTTAAAAAACATTATATCAATTCAAAACCGACTTGATGATTATATTATAAGATATGCCAGTTTTATGACATAAAAATTAGTTACATTAATTACTACTGCACAGCAAACCAGCAACCTTTAACAAGGTTAAATTCAGTGTCTGTCATCAGATTATTAATTAGTCTATCAAATACCCATTTTTATAATTTCTGATAATTATACTACATTGCTTTTTTAGCATTGCTTCAGGCTCTGAGTACATTGTTATAGGCAGCAGTGAATATATGTGAACAAATAGCCTCTGTGTAGTAATTGCAGTATAGCTGAATGCTCACAAAGAAGTCGAGTTTGTGTTGGAATGAGCGGGTCTGCCAGGGGAATGTAAAGCACTTTGAGTGGTTCTGATGACGGGATACTGCACTAAACACGAAAAACTACCTTTACGTTTTTACCGTTAAAAAATGCTTGAGTCTTTGCCAACTGGCAATGCTACGTAGTTGTACTTGTAGCGTTGGTTTATTTTCCCTGTCACTATCACATGTTGTTAGCCTTGTCCTCCAGTGTAATGCTCGCATAAGGCCATGGAAGGAAACGATAAAAAGAACCTCGGCAATTGGACAGGACAGTGTGCGGAAAGCAGTGAATTCTCCACCTCAGTAATTTCCCCGTGCTGATATTTTTGCGCAATCGTTTTGTTCTGATGTACTGGCACATGTGGCACAGCCAACTGGCAGTCAAGCAGAAAATGTCTGTTTTGTTGAAAACTGCGAAGAGCGGAAATAAAATAAATATAGTCATCTTGTGACATGTGCATGCGTTTAGTGAATATGTGTGCTGGCGTTGACTCGGGAAAGGCGGTCGGATAGAGACATGATGGAGTTAAGGGTTTTGTGTGGTTGTTGCTCGGCAGAATGCAAGGCTGGTGAGCAAGACCCGATGATGGACTCTTTCCTGGTGACAGTAGATTGAATTAAATCAACGCCCAGCAAATATCACATATATTACATCTACGGCTTCCATGGAGGCTCAGAAGACGTTTTTGGCGGATGTAGTTGATTGAATTTCAGCCGGGCGTGTTTGCATATAATCCGCTGTGCATTAATAGATTTAAATTTACACCATCTTTCGTCATGTATCTTCACACAGGATGGAGCTTGTCAGTTCATGTTTTTTTGTCGTTCCTAACCTGGATATTCCTATCAACTGGATGTGTCAGGGTGTTAGGGTAGGGCAGCGGTTGTTGACCCCAGGGTCACGATCCAAAATTGGGTAACCAATCGATTTTGCCTTGTTTATTAAAAGTCTTCAGTGACTTTCCTTTTTCGGCATAAAGCCCGAATGCCAAATGTTGCATGAATTTTAAATGGTGTAATACATGTACATGTGATTCAAATGTACGTGACATTTAGCATAACTTTTGATATTGTATAGATCTACTGTCAGGGCAAGAGTCATATGCAGTTTGATACCGCCAACACTGCGTGATCATATGTTCACCTGGCAAACATCCATGACAATTTTTATTCACTCCATATTGAAATCTGCGAAGTACAGTTTCACAGACAAGTATCACTTCAATCAGCATATCCAGGCACATTATAATACATTATCTATAAGAGTATCTGCCTCCTCATCACCAGTTTGAAGTAAATTAGACCGATATCCTTCAGATATTTTCATAATCGTGATCTTCCACAGCTTTTTTAAATTTGTCAACGGATTCTGTTTAATGGTGTATTTTCCATTTGGACTCGTTATGTTATTGAGATAGTCCCCAGGTCCATTCAGACGTGTTTTAATGAACCATACTTTGATACTTTGACCATTTGTTATTGGGGTAATTTGAAGGTGGGTTATTATCCAACAATCGTGACGTGACAATCAATGGCAAACAGGAAGATATCGACTTGTGGATCCACATTCGAGATTACAATGGGACTAAATTAGACGTCCGGGGAAGTGGAAATTATCTCCGGTCTGGAGAATAAAATCTCCCGATGTGCTTTTACGTAAGCTCTGCAAAACACATACTTACGTCTTCGGAATGAGACGCATAAAAAATTCATCCATCTGAGCCCAGATAAACCGCCACTTAATTAGCACTGGCGCCAAAAGGAAATCCGACTGACAGTGACACGTCTTGTCCTGACAAGGAATCAATGCCACCCACATGCCATGTGTATCACCAATGATTAAGTAGATGTCACATGACCCGCCAACCCTGAATTCCAGTTTTGGATCCAAAGTTGGCACGTTTGGGTTCTGAATCATCGAAAATTTATGAAAAACTCAAATTTGTACTAATTATCAGTTGTTACGTGGTTAAATGTTGTTTTATGGTCACCTCAATAATACAGCCACCTCACAATTAAGGTCATCCTTATTTCTGTAATGGTCAAGTGTATATTGAAGAAATTAGTCCTACTATCCAGGTCACTTTGGTGTCAAACTCTATCACGTGATAATGTTTTACTTTAAACTGATGATTTGTATATTGTTTTGATTAATTGTAAAATATTAATTAAAGTAAAACTAAGAAGTGTTATATGCAGATTTGTATTGATTCTTTTATTGACATGACAAAATATATATTATTATAGTACAGCTATCTGTTTATGTTATAAAACCTGGTTAAGTTATCGCCGAATGATGTAATTTTGAATATGTATATAAGGAGATGAAAGTTGATGTATTGCAGAAATTATTGAAATGTTATAAAATACAAATAAATGTCAATGTTGCAATGTTCAAGCTGAAGAGATGACATCATCCAGCAAACGTGGAGGACCGGTTCGTTTTTGTCCGGCATTTTCAAATTCCCATTAATTGAAGATTTGTCATGATAAATGTACTACAACAATAAAGATGAATACGCTAATAAGAACATTGTTAAATTGAATGTAATTTGATGTTGATATATATTAGGCATTTTAGTTATATGAATTGAAATAATAACAGATACCTAAAATGTAGTTAAAACCATTGTATAGTTAGCTATATGTAACTGTTAGGAGAAACGATAAATCTTTGTAGAATCCCTCCCTGGAGGAAACATTGAAATACGTGACACAGCAGGTTATCTTTGTGAGTGTCTAATGAACTGAGTCAGTGCATAAACACATTGCCCAGTTGTAGCATGCCGTGAAATATTCTGGACCACAGAAATGCTACACGTACGAATCATGAGAGTTTTTTTAAATTCCGCTAGCAAAGCTGATAAAGAAGCAGGATAGAGTTCAGAGCCCGGTTAATCAAGTAGAAATGGATGAGGTGAAAGATGTCAATCATCTTGTAAAATTATGTTTTCTGTTCCGCCCGGTGCCAATACACATTTCACTGTTATGTTTTGAAATTGATAGTTTTCTGTAGACATGGTTTGTTAGCACAGCGTATGTTTGATTTAATACCTATTTAAGTTTTTCTTTTTTGTCAAAGTTTGTTTTGCAAATGCATTGAATGTGATTCACTGGTGCTATCTTAGCGGAGGTGTGTGTATTTATATCCGCTTTTATTAGTGCACACTGCCATCTAGTGGTCTGGCAAGTGAACCATTATTTTGACAAAGATTTCTGGACGCAAACACACACTGACAGAATTGCAAGTTGAGTTGACAGCGATCGTTGTACAAAAACGATATGCTCAAATATTGTTAATACCGGGTGATTCAAACTCAATTGGCTAGTTGTGTTGTCAGCACGAACATGAAGCACATACAAACAGTTGGCCTAAGTTGAGTGTGCACTAGAGCGTGACAGTGATGTAAAATTTGAATTATTATCACACATGGCTAACCACCATTGTGATATATAACATATATCAATCACCATATACATATATATATATCAAACATATTAACAATCAGTAAAATAAAGTAATACACTGGTCTGATCTGTATACGTGTGTGATTTTGTTGGTCATCTTCTCATGGTTTTTCTCCATAAATGAGTTCACACACCACACCGCAAGACTCTACTCTGCCTGTGTCCACCTACGCAGTGGCAATGCAAGAATATTATTTTTTCCGGCCATTGACAGTTGGTCTAAGTGGATTGACGCCATCAAACCATTTTAATTTCCGCTGCCTTCGCATGCACACCTTACCATGCTCCGGGCTGGCGCTGCATGATTCCAACAGCGAAATACGTCAGATTGGATGGCAGTGATTTCCTGTCACGTGGTCGGGGAGACGCCGGATCAATGTAGCAACGACCGCAGCTTGTTTATTGCACAATATGTTAATGTCCGGTCTCCCCCATCATTCTTGTGGATGATGCTCGATTGTTTGTGTTCTATTTCCACTATCGTTCCTGTAGATGATCTGTCCTTGCTCCTGTTCTATTTCCACTATTGTTCCTGTAGATGATCTGTCCTTGCTCCTGTTCTATTTCCACTATCGTTCCTGTAGATGATCTGTCCTTGCTCCTGTTCTATTTCCACTATCGTTCCTGTAGATGATCTGTCCTTGCTCCTGTTCTATTTCCACTATCGTTCCTGTAGATGATCTGTCCTTGCTCCTGTTCTATTTTCACTATCGTTCCTGTAGATGATCTGTCCTTGCTCCTGTTCTATTTCTACTATCGTTCCTGTAGATGATCTGTCCTTGCTCCTGTTCTATTTCCACTATCGTTCCTGTAGATGATCTGTCCTTGCTCCTGTTCTATTTCCACTATCGTTCCTGTAGATGATCTGTCCTTGCTCCTGTTCTATTTCCACTATCGTTCCTGTAGATGATCTGTCCTTGCTCCTGTTCTATTTCCACTATCGTTCCTGTAGATGATCTGTCCTTGCTCCTGTTCTATTTCCACTATCGTTCCTGTAGATGATCTGTCCTTGCTCCTGTTCTATTTCCACTATCGTTCCTGTAGATGATCTGTCCTTGCTCCTATTCTATTTCTACTATTGTTCCTGTAGATAATCTGTACTTGCTCCTGCTCTATTTCCACTATCCTTCCTGTAGATGATCTGTCTTTGCTCCTGTTCGATTTCCCTTATCATTGCAGTGAACGATCCCTGCTATTTTATGCCCTAAGTTCCTCTAACGTTCCCGTGGTGATTCTTGTTAGTTTGTGTCTGAATTCCCCTATCATTCCACAGGAGAGTCCCTGCTTGTTTTGTCCCATCTCCCCTATCATTCACTTAGATTACCCATGCTTGTTTTTCCCGATTTCCCCTATCATTCCCACATGTGATAGACCAGGATCTCCATCAGTAATTAGTTGTCAATGTTCAAGAAATTTATACATTATGGCTCAGGGAATAATTCATAATGTCTGATAAATTAAAGTTATGCAATGCAGACTGATGGCTTATTTGTAATATATTTAAATTCCTCAGTTATGAAATATCTTTGATTCTGTTGTTCGCAGAGCTGTAACATTCTTTCTAATCAGTGTAGATAAGCTAAAGATAAATAGCCAAACAAAGAGCTATATGTTAATGTAGCCAATTAGCATGTGCACATTTTAAAGACATATTAGCCCTAATTAGGTCTCAGGTTTGCTTTTTACATGGTTAACTCGGATGTACTTATCACAGATCTCTAAAGGACAGATGTCAAAATATCATAAGTCTCACAAGGAAATGTAAAAATGTTAGGTTGGACAATGTGTGTTTATCGTTGGGGAGGAGGGGGTTCATTATGGTAGTGGGTGGGTCCAAACAGCTCTACCTCTGCACAGTTCACCACAAACCACACAAGTTGAGGGTGCTCCTATAAATAGCTTTCTTCCCTCTACCCCAGGGTAAATATCCCGATTAGTGGGGAACTCTGCCTGGATAAGGAACCTCTCAGCTGGGGGATGCTAGTCAAGTTTAAAGATAGATGCACTACAGAAATGTAGGCCATTCACCCACATAAGACGCAATTAAAATGATTCCTTACAGTAAACTTAAATGGACATGTTAACTTTTTTGCTTTTGTTCAGTAAAATAAATGTTAGATGTTTAATTTAAATCAAATGTTCTTTTCATAGCTGTAGTAGTTGTGAAGATGAAAATTCATAGAACTTTATTCTCCGAATGTTATCAAAATTTTTGCAATTTAGATGTACTTCAAATTCAAAAGATTCTGAATATTTTGTGTTTTTCACTTAAATATAATAATAATAAGAAAACTTCTGTTGCGCCTAAATCCTTGAAAACCAAGCTCAGTGGAATACGAAACCCTCAACTGGCAGCTTCGACCAATAAAAGTCATTGTGCATTTCCTTTTAACACACGAAATGCATCACTATGAATAAGTACAGGAGTGCCACTATGATCTTTCGTAATTATCAGTAATGAATATCCAACATGGCCAATAGAAGTACAGACAAAAGGACCAGATTATGTGGAATGGGTTCAATGTAGAGGAAATTACAATTCTGAGAAACATTTGCACTACAGCTCTGATCTCTCCATCAGTGGCTGAGCTGCAGGAGGCATACTTTTCCTTTCCTTCCATTTTACCTGCTGAGAATGACCTTTGTTTGAGTTCGCTACAAAGGTCAAGTTGCCACCGCATCATCCGGATAGAAGACTTCGTAAAGATTTGTGTTTATATTCTGCGTGGGATTCTTCTTGAACTTTCCAAATCGGATCAAATCTATAACATTTTGTTTATTATCAGATTGTGCAGAGATTTTTATTGGTTAATTCTAAGAGAGCTGTAATTATGGTTCTTGGAACCAAAACGTTTCAGGTCTTTTAAGTTTTCGATCTAAAATTACAGTTAAATTAACAATTGTTACTTCATATTTTAATCTTTATTGTTATGGTAAATTTACTGAAATCATCTTTTTCAGTTTTGCGATGACTGATTTCAGCTGAGCATTGCTGCACAGATATTTAGTGGAATTTGTTTACATTTTCATAATATATCTGCAGAATGTATTACTGCAGTGACATTTTAACTGGTTGTCTATTAGAAAGTACATATTTCTGTGATGAAATCATTGTACAATATACAGAAGCTATATATTTCCTATCTAGACCACAGGGGTCCATTAATTATATATTTGTACAATTGCTTCATGAAATCATTTTCAGTGGCATATTCACACATTTTAAAACCATAAATATCCATACACAATGGGGCATCAGGTGTGTCTGTAGAAGGATGGAAAAGGGTTACGTGAAAGTTGCCAAATACTTTCTAAATGTGATTCACATATCGCGGTAAAATGTTCCCCACATAACTGTCATTTATTAATGTGGACAATGCAAATGTGCGGAAGAGTGGGTCTTGAATTGAAACTGTCACTTGTGATTCAGAAGACAGGTTCAATTGGGGGACATCAGATACAGGTGATTGTGATATCACCTGGGTGCCCCTGCCAACATTCCCCAAACACCCCCACCCTGTCCAGAACACCCCACCCCTGTAGATCTCACCACTATGTTGATGGGTGATTTATATCTGGGTAAAGTGCTCAGCAATTACCTCTCTTTTGAAGCTGGATCTCTTACACTCAGGGACTATTCAAGAAATGTCAGCCCTCTGGGGGAAATTGTAAGGAAACACCCAAGGATAAACCGGAAACGCTTCACAAAGTGGGAGTTTGGGGACATTTGAATGGGAAATGAATATAGAGTTACAGTGCATATTTTAAGATCACCCTCATCGTGATGACCCAGAAACAGAAGGCTGGAAAGAAAGGTGTAAAATGGGTAGGTTTGCTGAAGGTAATAATGTGCCTAAGTCATATGATAGCGGGTTTGGGGTCATATCTGTTGGTGTAGTTCTGTTTGCAGGAAACACTACTTTGACATCTGGCATCCAGATGGTACCAACAGGGGTCTTGGATGTAAGCACCCATTCTTAATATTGGGCCCTGTTTTACGGACATTAAATACTTATGCATGCACACAGAAAGTCTGTTATTAGATACACGCAGTGCAATAATTAAGTTCCTGACGTATTTGAAATGTTTTTGATACTTTACATACCGTTCGCTTTGCATTCATGTATACCTACATGCGTAATTCAAGTATATATTCACAAGTACATGAAATATGTTCTGGTAGCCAAAGTGAGACAGAACATGTGTAAATGGATGTGTGCTCATGCATGTGTGTGCACGTGTTGTGCATGTGTGCGCATGTGAACCCTTTCAGCTATTCTTACAGATGTATGCATGCCAATGCTGCTGAATAAACATCGTTTGACATAACAATGGTCCAGCAAGTCCGGGGTCACGAATCTGGTTGGTCCCTCATCTGTCTAAAGTTCCAGGGATGGTCTACTCTGTGTTTGTTGACATATTTATCCATATAGTTGTGGCAGAAAGAGCAAGTTTGGCAATTTCATGGATTTTCTATGTACATAGGCCTACTTTCCGTCATTAATTTATCATGGCACGTTTTGAGTTGCAAGCATTTTCAATGCTGTCACAGATGGTGGTTGATCCAGATATTTTTATCAGTATTTTTATTGCAGGGGGTCGAATTACCTGACATGATGTACTGCCTAGATACTACATTACAGTGTGTCACCAATTCATCACTGCATTGTCTGAATGGTGGCTGTTGAACTATATGTATTTGTGGCAGCTGAATGACTAGACACCTTAAGCACCAGTGGATGTGGGCATTTTTATGTTTGTATGCACGCATTTATGTACAGTAATCAGAAATAATGTAACAGGAAAAAATAACAGTTTTTGCTAGAAAAAGGTAACACTGTAGAAAGAATGTATCAGAAAGAGGGCAACATACTTTTCCAGGAAATAAATTTACAATTATAACATAAAACTTAAGATTACAGAATATTTTAATTTAATTGATTGATTTTCAACATCGAAAAATTTTGATTCTCTCAGCACTTTTATAGTTTTAATCAGGGTTCACTTATTTCCATTCTTTATCAGTTCTCAGCAGTTTTCTGCTTTCATTCATGGTTCACTGACATTTTATTAATGCTACAATTTGTCATCAATCAATGAGAACATGCATAATGTAGGCTTTGGCAAGGATTTTTCAGTGAAATTTACCTACCTGTGGTATTTCAATTAGTTCTCCAGCCCTTGTGATTATATGTATTGAAATAAAATTTGCACCACTAAAAACGTCAATGTGTTGTCTGTTCATATGTAAAATTTTGTTATGATAACTCAAAAACTCTGAGTTTAGTAGGCTTCCAAAACAACCCATGAATCAACGATCTAAAGGCCGCGGCGACATGCTGCCTGTGCTAAGACGTTATGTTGTTTCGCTGGCGCTGAGCGTAACACTGCACTCCGGTCAGGACGAAAAATGAAGCGTAAATCATGCTTCTTCACAGACCCCGTGCCGGGTTAATTTTAGTCATATTTAGTCAGAATAAAGTTTATATCAAAATTATGAGGAATGGTAGTTCGACCGGACAGTGATAAGCACTCGTCCGATTGAAGAAAAATGTGCCGGCCACATGCAATTATAACATAGGCCTATGTGTAGCTGTCATCTTTTGCTAATAACTTCACTATTTCACATCACATCGACTAGTGCTTATCATCAATCAATCAACTTGGCATTAAATTTGGAATCAAATAAATGTTGTTTTGCGAAAATTACATTTAATTTGTTGCCGTGCCGACACTTAAAAAGGTGAAAGATTTGCCTTTTTTACCTGAGTACCAACGCTTAGCGCCGCTTCCGTAGCTTGCTCGTTCGTATTGATAGTAGCGAATAATTTAAGTATTTGTTTAGAAGAAGAAGATAAGATCTCTTTATTCACTGTTATGTGGAGCAATACCAAATGAAGTTCACAATATAAGTTATGGTGTCTTAACTAAAATATGAGAATGTAAAACCCTTCAAAAATTCAAATTTGCTTGACTGATGTATGCTAGTACCTCATCAGAATCCAACCAAGACTTTTAAAATGCTAAGAATGACGTGAAATGGTGGACACCGTAACTTACGTTATCCACCACATTGTCCACAACCACAATTTTTTGACACAACAATAAACAGGCAGGATGCGTTTTTTGTGTCTCTTCATTGTTCATGGGCCTAAGATACAGCACAAATGTTATCAACAGGAACTGTCCACAAAGAACCTGGTTATGGAGTAAACATAGCGTAAGTTACAGGACACCAATTTGGCCCAGTATTGTGCAACTCCACCGATATATTTTAAAACGAATATATCCAAATTTACAAAATTACAAAGAAACAGTGTTTGTGTTAAATATGCGACTACCGATAGTTTTAATTTAAATTTATTTTATAAATAAAACAGTTATACTTATACAAAGTAAGCTATATTTCTTACATAACTTAACTCTCTAACTAAAGTACATTAGAAATATCCCATTATTTCTTCGTGTAACTAATTTATTATGTTGCAATGGTTGTTCTGGTTTCAGGTCCACAACAGTTTTAGTTTTGACAATTTTCCCTGACAAGAGGTGATCAGGGAAAGGAAACCCGTTCACAAAACGTCAGATAAAAACCAAACAACACGACATAGCTCAGTGAAACTTGTTTTAATATCCACATATCAAATCTATCTTCCAGGTGTTCATATTTGTATTTGCCTAAGTTATATTTTTCAATGTTGTGCTTTTCTCCTGCCAGGTGCTAAACTACTAAAGCAACACATTTCCTCATTTTGAAAACATGATATCTCGAAAACTATCATATTTTGCGTACTATTTGTAAATGTTGTTGTCCTTGGACAGGTGTAATATGAGATTCAAGATATTAATTAAAATGTTGTATTAGGTCAAAAATGGCATTTTTATAACAAAATGCTTGCCCGATCATACATAATGAGGGTCGTTCCCTCTCAAATCAACCAATGGTAAAATTGTTGGTGCCTCAAAGTTTACTTAAATTTTAACCAGTGATCAAGTTATCCTAATTAATTGCCGTACGTACACAGGGCGAATGTAACTACAACATCACAAGTGGTGCTTCCGTCTTTTTTAATGTTGTCATATAACCACTTAGTTGTCATCAGAGTTCAATTATATTGGTACTATGTAACAATGTTATCAATAGGTGTTAAATGATGATAGTTACTAGTATGAAATGAATTCCTTAAGCGTTATTAAAAAGTGACATTGCCACCATTCGTGGAAGAGGGAAGTGATTTCAAGTAGTCGCTGAGTGACTCCATCCAGAGATAGTTGATATTACGGCCAGTTGTTTACATTTGATTTCTGTCTAGATTAAGCAAGGTGCGGTGTAATAACTATAATGAATGAATCAGTTATGTTGGTCAAACTTAATGAGTAGCTTTAACGGGAATAAAAAGTAGCTATAACGGGAAGTAGCTATAACGGGAAGACACTGTTATGTTCACTGCCGAGAATGGCTTATAATGTAGATAGAAGACTCAGTAAAAAAACTTGTCGTGCATTGCACCAAGTGGGTGAAGTTGGCAGAAACATGCTGTGTATATTGTAAATAGAATATTTTAGGTTTTATATTAACCTGAAATATACTTGATATTTGGTCAAGTGGTAAATACAAATAATAAAAACCAATTGCATTGCGTGAGTAAATATTGAGACGTGTGCGTACGACATGCGTGCATGTGTGCGTACGACATGCGTGCATGTGTGCGTGCACTTACGTATGTACTATATACAGTCTATAAATTATTGATATTGATTGATATTAGTAAATTATAAGTGTAACAGGATTCGGTTAACTTTAATAATATATTACAATGTTGCCAGCATGAGTCATTAATTAGGTTATAGAGCATCATACCGGCTTGTTATACAATCGACCTTCTGTTTGCCAAGTCGAGACACTGTCTGTGCCAGGGCCCTCGGGCCCCGCAACTGGCGGCAGTCATTTCTAGAAAGTAATTTATGTGCCAGGAGAATGTTGCATAACTAATCTTTTGGGAAATGTAACCAAATATTCTGAGCATGTATCCTAGGACAGCAGTTCAGAAAGTACCAACAAAAATATGGTATTATGTAGCAGAAGGTTTGGTTTGGTTGTGACTGTCAGCTCATTTTACCAAAAATTTATTGATCCACTGGTGCCACCTTATAGAGTGAAACTGGTATTAATGCACATTGATACTAATATCATTGTCATTAGTATTCAACTGTCTTGGTAGCCATTGTTGATTAAATCATACTAATCATTTATGTATAAAAATTACTGTAATTTGGTAGGCAATATTGGGGGTGGGGTGGTTTGGTAGGCAATATTGGGGGTGGGGTGAGGTTTGAACCAATACTGAACACTGAATTTTTTTGATTTTGACAACATATGAGATCACCCCTTACTTCCATGAAAACAAAATGACAAATGTTGTTTATAGAAGAAAGCACGTGATGGGATAGACAACCAACCAAAGTGTTTAATTAATTACTTCTGCTACCATTGAATAATACTTGTCTGAGCTCTTTTTGTTGGCTCTGAAGTTGGACAGGCAGGTCGTGGTCACATGCTAGTCAATTACTTGTCCTGTACAAATTACTTCTACGGATCTTCGTGAAACTTCAGTGCACGTGATTACACAAAATTGTTGTTCACTGGCGTGTGAGCGGAGTTAACAGTTCGATTAACATGTTTATCGATCGGGGCGGATCTGGAAATCAAGTCTAGGGGGGCAAAGAAATTTCCGCTGACGGCCGAACGAAATGGCGTAGAAAATGTTTCACTGCCGTGTCGTTGTGGCTACAGCTCTTCTTCTTCAGCCTCTCCGCTGACTCGCGGCTGGCTAGACTGTCGTATTGAAGATGGGGGGAGTGTTGTTGAACAGTTTTTCGTTGCCACGGCTGCGTAACTTCACCTTATTGTAACCTGAACGGGGGCACATTTTAAACGGTCTGGGGTGCTCAGATGCATGGGCCCATTTAAAAAGGTCTACGGGCATGCAAAATTACAAAGGTCTAGGGGGCATGTGCCCCCCGGATCCACCTATGTTGATAGACATTATTTATTTAATATTATTTGTGATGCACATGCGTAATGTTTTGACTAATTTATTACTATTCAACTGTTAATTTTGTATGTAAAACTGCACCATGTTTTATTAATTGTTAGTCCTTTGGGCCGAAGGTCCAACGGACTTATGCTATCATTCCACGTCCGCTGTGCACCATACACCATGACCTGCCATATCTCAGAAACAGTTCAGCAACTTTTTCTCTAAATTTACGTAGACGTATCTTTGGGTACTGCCACTATGCATGAGAAATTTGTATTTGATTGAATCATTCTAAGGACCCTGAAGGGTCCCCCATGGCCCCCGAAACTAGTAATTTTTCACATTTTGCCAATTTTTTCAAAAATGTTCTGTAACTTTTTCTCTGATTTTTCATAGACATAGCTTGTGTTAGTGCCACTATACACAAGAAATGTGTAATTGATTGAATCATTCTAAGGGCACCTCAGGGCCCCCCACAAATGCTAAATTTTCCTACTATTTCCCTACTACTGTAAGCCTCCTGCACTGATCTCTATTTATAACTGGATAGTAGACTTTGCCCTATCTGTGATCCAGGGTGGCTGAGTGGAGCGGCCTGGGTGTCAGATTATGCTGTAAGCCTGTGTATTGGACTAGCCTCGGCTCACTGCCTGCCATAGTCCCAGTGTCAGAATGCCTCTATGTGGGCTGTAACTATAATGTGTAATGGGAATCCCTATTGCACTGGCAGAACCTGAGAATCTTTAAAACAGCAATAGACATAATTATCAATGCAATATAAAGATATGATCTAGGATTAAAATAAAATAACTTAGGTATAAAATAATATATAAAATACTATAACTTAGGTATACTCGAAAAGGTTCAAGCATATTTAGCCAAAATTATAAGGAATATTATTCAAATGTTTTACTATACATGTTGCAGCTATTACTTCACTCTAATTCAATCAGTATTATGTCATTAATTGCTAGTGTTTTTAAGTCAAAATGCATGCTATGTATATGTACCTTGTGAACAAATAAAGTTTTATCACAGTTCGTCTCTTTCTTCTTTCCATCTGGGGGAGGGTGGTAAGGGCAAAATGAGAACAGAAAATGTGTGCATATTTTCTTAAACAACCTTCAACTGTGCTACAGGCGAGATTGCAGCTCACCAACTCTCCTGCAAGGTTTCTACAACCACTGGAAATCAGCCTAAGTAGAAGAGTATCGGGATAAAATTCACAAGTATTTTTAATAACATATTAACTAATATATTTAATCTTCACAAAACGGTCTGCTCGAATATTTTATATCCAAGTGTATCTTCACTGGCATGCATATAGTCTCCACTAAACATGTCAACATTTTACTTCCATCATAACCCTTAATGATCTGTAACTAGGATTCGCAAAAAAACATATACAATATAGTCCAAAGGACTTCAGGACCCGTGGCCCATTTTTTACTATCATTTAATTAACTAATTTTAGCACTGGTGTAGATGTTGATAATCGAAACGATATCTCCTCAGCCATGCACTTTGCTGACATTCTGTTACTAAGTGGTAAAGGCGAGAAAAAAGTGGAAATAAACACCTGTAGGAGGTAAGTCACATGACTCACGTGTTTTGATTCACACCCCATGGTGGCTGTAAAGTGAACCAATACTCTACTCGACATATGGCCCGATCTGAACGATGTGCAAGTGGTCTTTGCATTTCAAACAATACCAGAGATAAATGATAGTATGTTGACAGGCTGTGCTGCATGAAGCACCCTGTGTAACTGCCCCCCCCGCCCTGTTAAGATTAAACTTTTATGACATCCTGTGCAGTGGCGCAAGAGGTGCATGCCTGCATGGGAAAGGAAATAACATAACCGAAGAAACATGCGCTGACCTACACATGCATGCTCCAGGTCATCCGTTTTCTAATACTTTGTTACATTACTCATCAGTACTGCATAGTTGAGCGCCCCTTCTGTTGAGTATTTCTGATTGCCTGTGCAGTTACAGATTAATACATCTAGGCGCTATGGATAAGACCTCAACTTGGTCATTACGGACAACAGGATGAATAGATGAGATGATTCCGATTCAACTGTTATCGTCGTGACATATTGATATCTTTAATTTTAGATGTATTCTATTCTTTGCCTCAACACTGTCTGGCTATCAGAAACCGGCGGTCGAATGTCACAGTGTTTGAATTAAACTAGACTAATGATTGATTTTCATGGTGGTTACCTGTGGTCTCGCTGGAGTTCATTTACATTGAACGAGTCACAGTCTGTGCCTTGCGATAAAAAAAACACGCAGTGCTAATGGGCTGTTTGTTGTTAAAAAATGCTGCGTTTTACTAGTTAGACGTCCGGTGAATGAGTATATCATAAATATTAGATAAATATATAGTGTACCTGACATCAATGTCAAAGTTGTTTCAACCAGTGCTCCACGCTCTAAATGGCACGTTAGATATGCAGATTCAAGCAAACCGCAGTTGTTTGTTTACATCATATTAATGCTTTTACAAAACTTGCATTCTTTGTTAGCTGGGGGTTACTGTAATCAAAGACCACATGGATTCTATAAAACCAACGATGCATCGTTTTGCTGTAATTCTTCTGAAAGTATTCCACATAAAGATAAATACTTTGCAATGTTTAGAATTGAGTATTGTGGTATTATCACAGTAAAACCTGGTTTTATAGTGGACATCACCAGGACTATACAGTGTGTCCATTATGGCCAGGAACCACTGTGGACGTCACCAGGACTATACAGTGTGTCCATTATGGCCAGGTACCACTGTGGACGTCACCAGGACTACACAGTATGTCCATTATGGCCAGGTACCACAGTGGACATCATCAGGACTATACAGTGTGTCCATTATGGCCAGGTACCACAGTGGACATCATCAGGACTATACAGTGTGTCCATTATGGCCAGGTACCACTGTGGACGTCACCAGGACTATACAGTGGTCCATTATGGCCAGGTACCACAGTGGACATCACCAGAATTATACAGTATGTCCATTATGGCCAGGTACCACTGTGAACATCACCAGGATTATACAGTATGTCCATTATGGCCAGGTACAACTGTGACCATCACCAGGATTATACAGTATGTCCATTATTGCCAGGTACCACTGTGGACATCACCAGGACTATGCAGTATGTCCATTATGGCCAGGTACCACTGTGAACATCACCAGGATTATACAGTATGTCCATTATGGCCAGGTACCACTGTGGACATCACCAGGACTATGCAGTATGTCCATTATGGCCAGGTACCACTGTGAACATCACCAGGATTATACAGTATGTCCATTATGGCCAGGTACCACAGTGGATATCACCAGGACTATGCAGTATGTCCATTATGGCCAGGTACCACTGTGAACATCACCAGGATTATACAGTATGTCCATTATGGCCAGGTACCACTGTGAACATCACCAGGATTATACAGTATGTCCATTATGGCCAGGTACCACTGTGAACATCACCAGGACTATACAGTATGTCCATTATGGCCAGGTACCACTGTGGACATCATCAGGACTATACAGTATGTCCATTATGGCCATGTACCACGGTGGACACTGTTAGTGGACAATGCAAATTAGTCATTCAGGCCTTTCAAAAGTTTCCATTTTAGACAGGTTTTCGTTTTGGACAAGTGTCCACTAAGGCAGTTTTCAGTGCAATATTCAAGTGTATTTAGCCCCTGCATGATGGTAGATCATTGTACGTTTTACTGGACTAGACATTCACCGTTACATCGAGTAACTTGTGAAAGTGTGACTAGACTTATTTTACAATATCTATAGGCGGACTTTTGCAGTTTTGTTGGCAAATTTTGTTGGTGGATCCTACACAAATTATTTACTAGTTTGTCCGATGATTTCAGCAAAACTAAATAAAAAGTTGTGTAAATGAGCTCTCATGTCATACTCGCCTGACAACACCAGATAGGTTCACATTTTTGTTCAGAAGTGAGAAAAACGAGGCAAGCAAAAACAAAGTGAGGAACAGCCTTTAATTTTTTTTAGAAACTACATTTGTACTGTACAAATCTGTTTTAATTTTGTGTAGTTCTGATATTGAAGCCACAAAGTTGTAACCAGATATAGTGGGTGATATTTGACTGTGAACGGATTGGATGCTGTTTAAATATTCATTTCAGTCAAATCAGGTTTCTTTTCATAGCCAGTAAGATTGTTATTAACTTAAAAAATGGCAGGTTTTTTTTCAAACTGCCTGGAGTTTCCTGTGATAACAATGTATTCCAGGTAGAGAGACCTGGCAGGAATAATAATCTTTATTGCAATGATCATGGGATATGTCATCCATAGTCTAGTGTATTGGAACTATGTCTCTTGAGATGAAATAAGTCAGGCACTATATTTAACATTCTTTTACCTATATAGAAACTTGTTTTTTATTAATTCCTGAATCTCTGGAACAAACTTATAGTCCATGGGCAAAGGCCATAACTAGATCTTGCCCCCCTTGGGGGGCAAGATCTAGTTATGAATTTTTAAATAGACCATGTCTGAAATATATTTTGATATGATAACCACTGCTGAGTGGTAGTTTATTGGCTTGGTGGCCATCTTTTAAAATGGCTTCCAAATCCAATTTCATCATATCGTCACCTAGAACCATATGTTTGGTGTCAATTTATAGGTTTTATGGATCAAGAATTTCAAATATTTTACATTTGACTTTCTGTGACATTTACATCTGCCATTTTTAAAGATGGCGGTTGTCAATACAAATGTCACCATATCTTAGCAACTATGTTACACAGAGCAGTAATGTGTACATTTTCGTATAGCGTTGTGGGCAGCGATTTCAAACATGTTAAATTTAACCTTCAGTGACATTGACGTATTCGCCATTTTTAAAGAAGGTGCCCGCCACAGACCATTATTCCTGTTTCTTAAGAACAATGTAACATAGTTAACGTCAAAATATAGTTTTTTCAAGTACGGCGATTTTAAATGTATTACTTTTTTATCTTCGCCGACATTCATATATCCACCATTTTTCAAGATGGCGCCCGTCAAGTTACCTTTAGCTCAGAATGGTAGGCTCATCAGTTTAATCATCGTCATCAGAGTCACCAAGTTCAACTGCGAACTGTTCTTTCTTTTGATTGCTGCATGTCTGTAGCCTGCACAGGTTGGTGCATGCCAGTCCATTGACAAGGTATGTGCAGCTTGGCAGTTTGCAGGAACTCAGGCACTTGCATGATAATGGTTCCAAAACTGCATCTGGGCAGGAGGAGTAAGCATCCACTCGATGACCAGATGGCCGTCCTCATCTGTCATCCAGCCACCCTCCTTCAGGTCTGCCCCAATTGGCTGAGGCAGAAGGCAGCGCTTCCAGGTTGATGCTTGATAGTTAGCACGAAGAACAATCATGGGGAAACAATCTCTGCATGGTGGAAGCTGGCTGGACTTGACCTCCCCTCGTTTGGCACAGAAGAGTTGGTAACGCAGTTCTTTGATTTTGTGAGTGCATGCAGTTGCAGGTAAACAGCTGCATTTTGTCAAACAACTGTGAAGAGACTTCCCAGGACTGACCAAGTTGGCTGAAAGTCTTCTGGTATGTGCTGTCCTTTTGGATTAGTTTCAGGGCACCCAGCTTTCCATGGCCTGTGAGGGCTCTCACATTGTCACAGCCTGTGAAGGTATGAAATCCAATTAGGGCATCGCAGATGCTGCCTCCTAATGAACGTGCCAGTTTTCCAATGTCGATGAACCGTGTGCGTTTTTTCTTCTTCTACACCTCTGGTAGATGGAGCAGGGGATGTCTCTTTTGAAAAAAGGCAGTGTACCATGACATCTATGTCTTTGGCAGTTAATATGACTGCCTTTGACCCGGCCTTTGCAGCGTGAAGTACAAGTAGGAGCACAAGTATATCTGCTTCTTGTAGCAGACCTCATCACAGGTTACCTACAGTGACTTGTCATGTAGCTTCTCCCTGTATGTCATCAGTTTCCATTGTTCGACGATGAATTTGATCAGACTGGACTTGTTGTAAGAGCTGCACTGGACATTCCTCGACTGCTGGATATTGTGGCCCGCTGCAGTGTTCTTGTAATGGATAGCTGTACTTGATCCCCGGTTGCACTTCTCAGCATTTTTGATTGACGTCTCCTGGTAACCATCGAATACCACATACATCAAGTGACTCTGTGAACCATTGGTGTTGGATTTGAGACAAAACAGATTCTGCCAGCTGTGCAAACGTCTTGTTGTTGCTGTTCAGCTTCTGCACCAAACTCATTCCATCAGTGATACACGTTGATGTGTCAGGAATATCTTCTACTAGAGAAATGTTTTTCTCCAACTCTAGCGAATGCCGCCTTGTTCGTCTTCCACAAGACCCATCAGCATTTGCGAGTGCCCATGGTAGAGTGCCTTGTGGGTGAGCCAGGACATCCCTCATGTCTAGTCTGAGGATCAAGGATCATGTGGCCAAATAAATTTCTTTCCACCTTCAGGACCACCTCTTTGGCTCTTCCTCTTCCACTGGCTTTCTTTGCATTTACATTGGAGAATGTCTTCAGGTTTTGTTTTGTCATCTTGTCGTGGAATTTCACTGTTGTTGGTGGAGCCTCTTCTAAGCATGTATTCTTGAACCTATGCTATGCTTCTTTGACTACTTGATGAACGCCCAGGAGATCCTTGGCAACATCTGCTGGGGCCACATCTGTTCTCCATCAGACCAACCAGGGACTTGACATATGTCTTGTGGAGATCTGGATGAGCCAACTTAGAACCACCTAGATCAATCATGTTTCTCAGCTCTCTGAGGTACGTGGTCCTGTAGTTGGCTGTTAGGTAGTACTTGCTCACAGCTCCTGGTTTCAAACTCAACCTCTTTGTTCCACCCAGCGTTTGGGTGTCGTTGTTAACTGTTTCTTCAATAGTCTGGTCAACTGGAATTCGCCCAAAAGGATTTCTGGAGTCGAACTGAACTGAGAAGCCACCATGAATAAATTTTGCAGGAAAATCTGGGTATTCGACGGGAGGCTGGGTCATCTGAGCATAGTAATACGGCAGCTAGCAGACGTAGTAATGCCTGTCATATGCGAAACACCAGGGGATCATTGCATGAATAGACGCCAGATGTAGCATCCAGTGTCCCTCTCTTGATGCTCGAAGCAGGCCTAGCAAAATCTCGACCATGTCTCTAGATAGGACAGCCAGATTTTTCAGAGGCTCCCATTTCCAACTCGCAGGAATTCAAGGTAGACTTCAAAAAGATGCATGATCTGTTTTCTAGGACCTGCTTCAACAACGTTTGTGACATCTTTGCAGAGGTTACTGATGGTCTTCAGCATTTCATCCATGTGGACCACGTCATCAGTGTGATTGGCTTGCAACCAAGAAAGGAAAGCTTTCCATGCCAGCCCGATTAGGGCCTCGTATACTAGCTGGTGGAGTCTGACAGCCTGGTTGTACTTGCGACCATCCATCACTCCAGAAATAGAGCCATCTGCAACCACACCTGACTCAATGCACATATCTCGCAATCCAGCATCCTGGAATCGCTCCCCAACAATTGCCAGCAGTGTGCATAATTATTATGGTGTGGAATACTCCAAGCCTGAGGATGATGGTCCCCTTAAACTTGTCAGGATGTTTCAAAGTGATCTCAGCAGTCTTTGCATATAGTGCCTGGTCAAAGACACACATGATCTTGGTCAGCAGTTAATGCCCACTTAGTCACTTACCTTGCCGATTTATATTGCGCTTCACCATTTTCTATGCTGTTGACGAATTCATATTTTTGATGCACCTGTACCATGCTTTGCGTTCCTAAGACACGGGAATAATAAGCTTTCACGGGCGCCATCTTGAAAAATGGCGGGTATATGAATGTCGGCAAATGTCAAAAAGTAAAATATTTGAAATCACTGTGCCTAATAAACTCTGTTTTTATGTTAGCTATGTGGCTCTAGGTTACGTCGCTCTTAAGATAAGGGAATAATAGTCTGTAACAAGCGCCATCTTTAAAAATGGCAAATACGTCAATGTCACTGAAGGTTAAATTTAAGATCTTTGAAATCGCTGCCCACTCCACTATATAAAAACTGCTCTATGTAACATAGTTGCCGAGATATGGTGACATTTGTATTGACGACTGCCATCTTTAAAAATGGCGGATGTGAATGTCACAGAAGGTCAAATCTAAAATATATATAAGAATGTGTGAGACAAAGATTTTGAGGAGGTCATAAAAGCCAGCAGCTACTAATTGACGACACCTGCTAATTTGGAGAAGTGTCATCAATAACAAGAGTCATGCATTAGAGATGACAATAGCGATGACATCCTTGATGTGAGTCTTGTTGACGGCTTGTGTCACCACCTTGTCAATGCCCACATCCGTTTCACAGATGCACATTCGTGTGTTTCTCATCTTCAGTTAACACTTCCATGCTGCTGGTGTTGAATGTTACCTCTACTTAACACCTTTCAGTGGCTGCTTCCTACTGATGCACGCTCTACAGGCGTTTCAGGGAAGTTGCCCTTTTATTGCGGTTTCCCCGAGTGCGGTGGTCGTCATTAGCAATGACTGCGGGGTCTTGGTTTATGTTTTGTCGTTGCTTTGTGACAACATTGTATCGTGTAAGGTCATACCGACGAAGCTTGCAGAGTTTGAGGCTACAGATCCAACTTCCTACTCATGCACTGACCAATTTAGCTCCATCCACCATCGCAAATTTAAATATTCATTTGGCATTCAAAGGAAGTCAACCCGGATTAGCAGAGATGTTTCCACCATGTGGAGTGGTACACAACAGTTGGTGATGCTGCAATGCAGTATAGATACATAACAGGCACATGGTGTTAACCAGAAAGGCTATAACTGACAATGCTGTAATTTTCATGGAATTGCCAGAGATGACATCGTCACCATCGTGGTCACATGACACCAGCCTCCCGCTGATAGCAACACTAACGAGGAATCAGTGAAGATGTCGTAGTTCTGGCTCAAGATTCTGCAAGGTATATGTACTTTTCAAAATAATTGTTATTTGTTTATGCAGTATTTGAACATTTTCATAGTAACATTGCCAGCAGAGACATTTCGTAATGGATGTTTCGCCAACCAAATTTGAGAGGGGTGATTTTGCCAACCAAGTTCATTTTCATCTCTGTTGTTAGTGTACAAAATTAATTAGTTAATTAGACATTAATTAGTTAATTTAAATCTCAAATTTAAATATATTGTACTTGTGTGTCTTTATATAAGTAATAATCTTGATGAATAATTGTTGCTGATAGAAGATACTAAATTGACTATTTGAAGCAATTCTTGATTAACCTATTAGTGGATATTCATTTCATCATACATATACACATACAACATAATAGTTTCAAAAACTTTAATGCACAATTATCCTAATTAAATTATGCATGCGTTACAGCAAAATTAAATAAGAAATGATGGTTAGCAAAAGACATGCACACGCGCACACACTTACAGAGAATACAGTGCATGGAAGGTATCTATAGACATAGTACTAAACAAAAAGAAATTGAGATGGGCTGGTTGATATCATAATGGAATTGAATCAGTAGCAGTAACATGGTGGTTAGGTGACCAGACTCAGTTGAGAGGTCTCGCTTTCAAATTATTTTGCTGCTGTGTCAAAGCTTATAATATTATATGCAGTTTCATTCACTCCACGTTGCCTTAGTTCACTCGGCTGTAGAAACTGACACCCGGCAGTACTGGATTTATATGTGAATGACTAGTCTTCACACACTAATCGCTGCGTGGCTGAATGCTTCCAATGGAAGTTAAATTGGTTTTGGAATGTATCTATCAGGAGGGAAGTGTAAATTGCACTAAGCCAAGGAATTGATACTGCACTAGATAAGAACTTACCAAAAGTATATATCTGAGTAAGACTTACTACTGAGTAATACACATGCACAGGCAGTACATATTATCTTGTTGCTCTTATTATTGTTGCTGTTGTTGAATAAACTAATTTAATTTGTGAATTATGTAGGGACACTGATTTTCCACGATCGCGGAAAACAAATAAAATTCGCAGAATTCGGGTTTTGAAATGGAATTGACCTTTTGGAACGGAAATACCGCGATCGTGGAAAACAGATGGAATTTGGCGTAATCGACATTTTGAAATGAGATATGCGTTTTTCGAACGGAAAGTCCGTAAACACTGAAAGAGTAAAATCACCAACACCATAAACAATAATTACTTTATTGGCGATATTTTAAAACAAACATGATTACTATGCAACGGTATTCGTTTTGGTGGATTTATGACACCGGATTTTTAAACTGCACAAGGCAAATCCTTACGAAGTGTCATGGTGTCTTTGCTACCTCATATCAACCGACTAAACAGGGATGCAGGTGGAAGGCGCTAACATAAACCGTTTCGCTATTGCTGTCTGACTGTCCGCTAAGAACATAGATGACATGTTGCTTATTAAAGGTAGTTGTCACATCCCTGTACAGTGCACATATCCCGGTTTCGAACACAAAACTCGAAGGAATAACAACAGCCTAGGTTACACTGGCTCAAAGTGATATAGTCCGTGTTTCGTAGTTCTAACATATTCCGTTGGATGGCGCCATATATAGCGCTATCTAAACAATTAATGGTTGACAAAAATTACTAGTGAAACAGCAGTGATTTGAACATTCAGATAATTGTTGATATGATTGCTTGTATAATTTACATTTGTTAACTTATATATTAATTAAACACGGCTGCATTTGAAACAACCAGTCATTTATATGTAATTGTATAACAGTAATTATTTTATTATCTAAATTGATTATGTACGGTTGTTACTTTGTTGCAAATATTGCACAAATAAATGTTGTTAGAAAAGTAAACCACACAGTAAAACAGTATTATTTAGATACAGAGATCATAACATTGTGATATTTTAGATATTTCACAGAATGTATTATTTTTCAAAGTTAGTTTTGAAATAAAATATTTCCTTTCTGAACAGGAATGGGCTTCTTCAGCCAGTATGCCATATTAAAATGGAAAATGCATCATTTGACATGGAAAATGCGTCATTTAAAACATTTTTTTTTTCTGAAATGGAAATTACATTGTTTGAAACGGAATTTCCTTTTTCTGAAACGGAATTTTGAGAAAGAGAAATGAAACGGAATTTGCCTTTTTTTAAACGGAAAATCAGTGTCCATAATTATGATGACAAAAGAACTAATTATTGTACTGATTAAAAAATTACTTGCACTTAAATAGGTTGGCAAGATATCTGCAAAACAATAGTTTTAATTTCTCTGTTATTTCAAGTTTTTATAGGCTCATTAGAGTATTGTCTGAAATTTTGCAATGATTCAAAATGCACAGCAAGTTGAATCACTCATTATAGACTGTAGCGGTTGTGGTGAATTATGCCAGTGGCGTTGGGCTGAACCTGCTAATCTCGCTGTCAGGCTGGGTCTCTTTTGAAGTCATTGAGACAGTGACACAGCTACACTGTTGTCATGACTTCACACTGCACGACTGTTTGATCTGCCCCTAGCATTACGAGCCATCACTTTTGTCTGTGTCTAATTTATACATATCAAACATCGCATTGACGTTGGCGTCCCATTGCGAGCGAGTCGCTTTGTTGTTTGCAGCCAGGCGTTTGTTCATATTGCTAGCCACATTCCTTGAGTGTAATTTGTGACTCCTACCATTTCGTGTGACAGACGCCCATTCGCAGGAGCAGACTTGGTGTCGGAGGTGGCGGGCATAAAATGCAGGCATTGTGTGGCCGGTCGCGCGTGGCCGAACACTGTAATCTGTGAGCGAGCAGGTCGCGCATCACTTGTTCAGACTCGTTCATCCTTCCCGGGGTTTGTTTGTGCGCTGCCGTTGATTCGGCGGGTTGATAAGGCGTTGTGTTATGAAATGTCGCCTGGGCGGAGGTTGTCTAGATCGCATGCCAATGATAGCTGCCTGTGTATACAGGGAATTATTTACCAACAGTTGACAGCAAGGAGACCAGGATTCAAGGCATTCCTCAACCAGGCTGTCCTGGTTGACGCTACACACATCACTATTAGTAATAAAATGCTACAAAACATTGTGTTTGAGATATGGTTAGAATGAATCATTTATACCCTTGAATGTAATGACCTTCTGGTTTCTTGGTCTATTTCAGCATTTATTGACATTCTCTCAAGAAACTTTCTATTGTTGTTTTTAAAGACTGCAATCAGAATATTCAAAAACAAAACTATTCAGTTTCTTGAGAGGTAACATCAACAAATGTTGAACAATGTATAGGAGTAATATAACAATAGGGGCAGACCAGGTGATACCTTTATCGATGAAAGACGCTGGAAGAATTGCAAGAGTTGTCTGGAGATAGATGATGGGAGTCTGCAGAGTTTGACCCCAAAGGAAACAGTGACCAACTTGCTAGCGAAGTAGCTCTTGAACCACAGCTCTGAAATGTCCTCATTGATCAAAAACAAGAAAGAATGCCGGGAATTTATACTAGATGGTGCTTCCGTTCTGTCCAAAGTTGATGTTTAAAAAGAAGATTAAGTACTCGGTTATTCAAGATATGCCTAAATAAGTATTGTTGTTTTGTGTTCGCATTTGTTGTATAATTTTTTATTACATAATTGATGTGGATACGTTGTATTGCTACCAATGTAAACTTGTATGGAACGGCACATTTCAGTGTTGGTTGACATGAAAAGTGCCTCGGTAAATTATAATT
The DNA here is from genome assembly GCA_020002185.1 of Paraescarpia echinospica. Classification (NCBI taxonomy): domain Eukaryota; kingdom Metazoa; phylum Annelida; class Polychaeta; order Sabellida; family Siboglinidae; genus Paraescarpia; species Paraescarpia echinospica. The sequence continues at coordinate 10,888,239 of CM034534.1, forward strand.
TAAGAGACTCAGAGTGGCCCTAAAGAAAGCCTCAATAACATGATCGATATAAAGAGACAGACAGGCAGCAAGCCATGACAGAGAGAGAGAGAGAGAGAACAATTGCGAAGAAACCTTGCACAAAGACCCACAGATAAACGATGCCAAGATAAAACCACAGACAAAGCCCCCGAGATAACATCAGGCTATTCCGATCAGAGTTGGCTGTTGTGAATAGAACGAAACATGTGCGTCACCACAAGATGTTCTCATCGTCTCGTATTTGGTGTTACACCGCCATGGATGGAGAACAACACTTCAATTGTGCTCGCGTTTGTGTGTGTGTGCCCCTGGATTAATTATACAATGCACAAACAAACAAGCGATATTTTTGTCTCATTAGTCGGCCATCGGGTGGCGCCAGGCCACATTGACCTGCATTGTTTGCTTCTTCCTGAGCGTCATCGCTGCGACTTGCAATCCCCGCAGGCAGTAATTTCCAGGAACACTGCAGGGCACCGTCTATCTTGTTGCATGGTAACTGCCATTGTAATTTCACAAAGCGTATCTGATGACACGCATTAGCTGTTGATGGTGTTGTATTTGTTTGGCCTTGTTTCAGCAGCATTATTGACATTTAACCGAGATCCCAAAATGTATACTAATAACTTTAACTAAAGGCCCATGGCATAGGAAATGGTTTAACTGGATAGAAAAATGGCTAATTGACAGAAGAAAATGGGTAGTAGTTGATGGGGAGGCTTCAAACTGGAAATCAGTTTTGAGTGGGATACAATTTTTAATATATATATCAATGATTTGGATGATGATATAACAAGCAAGGTGTTGAAATTTGCAGATGATACAAAACTGTTTAGAAGGATTAAACGTAAAAGAGATAGACAGCATTTACAAGATGATCTTGACACTTTGATAAAATGGTCTGAAAAATGGCAAATGTTGTTAAATTTTGGGAAATGTAAATGCCTCCACACAGGACATGGGAACAAATATGTACAATATACAGTCGCTGTACAATGGGAGGTTCTGTACTAAGTACTACTGTAAAAGAAAAGGACTTAGCGTTAACCATTCGTGCTGATATGAAGGTTTCAGAGCAGTGCAGTATTGCCGCTTCAAAGGGAAATAAAATCCTTGGATTAATTAGGCGAAACATAACGTATAAGGAAAAAGAGCTAATAATACCGCTGAACAAAACAATAGTTAGGCCTCATTTAGTATATTGTATTCAAATGTGGAGGCCATACCGTAAGAAGGACATAGATATGCTAGAAAGAGAACATAGGAGAGCAACTAAAATGATACAAAAACTGACGGATCTTAGTTACAAAATACACCTAAAAGAAAGTGGTTTGACAACACTAGAGACCAGGAGACTGAGAGGAGATCAGATAGAAGTGTTTAAAATATTGAATGGTTATGAAAATATTGATAGAAATATTTTGTTCTCAGCTAAGATAGAAGGACAAGAGGACATGAAGTTGCATTAGCAAAGGAGCAGTGTAGATTAGATATAAGAAAGTTCTCATTTTCACAAAGGACTGTAAATGAATGGAACAGATTATCTCCTGATTGTGTTGGTGCTAGTAGCGTGAATGTGTTTAAAAATAAAATCGACACATACCATAAAAGGGCGGGATACACGTAAGTAAAAAGTATTGGACTCTCGATAAGCCAAAAGGCTTCCTTTTCCACCTGCCATCTACAGTTAATTTTTCGGATGGCAATCTTGTTGAATCTTCTTAAATCTTGTTAAACTTGGGCAACATTGTTACTGTGAGTAATTCCTGGCAGCCAGAAATGTTGGACAGAGTCAGAATTGGTATGAACAGTGTTAGGGACGGCAACAGAAAGATGGATATGGCAGGGAGCTAAGGAGGATAAGCAAGGATGAAGATATGAGTCTTCAGGACAAATGTAATTATGTTTCATTGTGAACAATCACTAAGACTTCAAGAGGGAATGACTTCCAAAGAGTTTGATTAATTTCCTGGTATATTGATTGATTGTTTTTATTGATCATACAATCAATTGGTTGATTGATAATTGTTTGATTTATTGATTGGTTGGTTGGTTGATTGATCGGTCAATTGATTTATTTATTTATTTATTTACTGATGACTTACTCCATCCATCTCACTTCCGAGTTTTACGTTACTGTTGTCCCACTGACCAAAGCTGGGAAGTGGATTAGAAACCATACAAAATAAACACAGGTTTTGTACAAGTACAGTATAAACCCAAACAACATTCACGACCACTCTGTGGATAGTTACAATGTAGATATGTGAAATATGAATGAATTTGCTCTTACAGTTGTGAGTAACAAAGCTGAACAAATATATAAAAATTATAGATACACTGTATATAGTTTGTGAAAACACTTCTTATATATTTTGGTAGAGAAAGTAAATAGAATTTATAAAAGAAGTGCAGATATGCATGTTCAGTTCATCAACAGAATATTTATATTGTTTGCATAAAAGTAAATAAATATAAATGCAGATGTACACATTACAATTTTTAAAAGGAATATATCTTAAAATTGTTGGCACAGAAAGTAAATAGATAATATAAAATTAATGTAGGTATACAATTTCATAATTAAATAACTAATATTAAATGTAAACTATACCATTAATGAAAGGCATTTTCTGATAATTGTGAATAAGGAAATAATAAGGATGCGGAATAAACTCATGGTGAAAACAACATCAGCTGCACATGACAGTGCCACCATCTGGTGGTGGCTGGTGGAAGCAAACAAACTGGCTAGAACCAGATCGAGATTCCTGGGTTTGTTTGATGGCGCCATTGTGTGTGTCCAGGTGTTTCTGTCGAGGCTGAGAGGGAACTTGGTATGCTTTCTGGTTCGTAATCATCCCGTCCATATGGTTTGAGTTGTTTTCCGCTACGCTGGCAAAACACGAATCTGGGTAGTGCCAGGTGGAACGCGCTCTCGGCATCAGCACACAGACGGACCCTAGAAGCGATTGTTCTGCCTCGAAGGAATAAATGACTAGCAGGGCCTAGAAATTCCACCTCGTCTTGCACCCTTTCTAGATCAAAGCTCATGTGCATGGTTCGTCCACAGAACCATAAGGCAAATGTCTACTCTAGAGCCAGGCTGATTTACTTATTTACCAATTAATGCCACTTTAGCACTAACCTAATGGCGAAACTTGCAGTAGACTGGTTTGTTTCATTTGCCGAAGGATCTTTTAATTCCTGAATGTTACACATGTTATAATCCATCTATTCACTATGGCAAGAAGTACAAAGCTGAGCCAATGTATAAAGTTTCTTTGTGATAAATAATTAATACCAGTCACAAAAGCTGCGTGTAACGTTTCTTCTTTATCAATAAAAAATGTGATACCTCTGAGTTTATTTTATATGGATTTCTTTGTCATTTATTTTATGTGGTAGGCATATAGTTGTGTAAATAAAATTATGATCGATAATTGATATAAAATTATTGATTTGGTTATACTCTGCTTTCTGGTAAAAATTACAGACAAGCAGAAACCCAATAAATGCTGGCAAAAATGCGGGCTGAATTGGCACAACTACTTCAGGATAATGGTACTAATACTCACAGATTTATGTAAACGACAAACAATATTTCAACAGTCGGTCAGATCTAGTGTAACAGGATTGGGGTTTTACAGAAAAACTGTTTTTTTGTTGGGACAACAACTTAAACTATATTTTTGTGGAATGCCAGACACCTTCATGGTTCAACACGTGTCAAACCCCACCAGAGGACGAGGCACAACTAACACAAACCTGATAGATGTGATTCTGTCTAATGACGAAGATAGTGTAGGAGAATTAGAGTACATTAGCCCTCTCGGCAAAAGTGACCATTGTGTAATCAAATTCAGTATTGTTTGCAACTTTATAACAAGTAGCTGTACTAAGAAAAGGAAGCTCTATAACATGGCAAACTACAATGCAATGAGGATAGAATGTTCAAATATTAACTGGGAAGAGAAACTTAAAGACTAAGGATAATGTTAATGATCATTGGGAAATCTTCAAAACAGTACTAAACTCATTAGAAGATAAATTATGTACCTCAAAATGTAGTTCCAAATAATAGAAACGGAAACTTTCCCCTGGATGCTAATACAAGAAAACTAATTAGACCTAAAATAGATTATGGACAAGATACATGGAGACAAGGGATGGGACAAAATAGCTAGAGTATTGTAAAAGCATAAATAAAATATGAGCTCTAATCAGAAAGCTCCGAAAGGAGTTTGAACGAAACTTAGCATCCCAGACCAAGAAAAACCCAGTCTTTTGAAAAAGAAAAGAAAAAACTACAATTAAAGAAGGAATAGGGGAACTGAACATAGACCACACCAACTCAAAATCTCAAACAACAAATGAAGATAGAGAAAAAGCAAATATACTTGCTGACTATTTCTCCAGTGTATTCACCAAAGAACAGTCAGGGCCTACACCAACCATACCTAAAGTAAACAATAAACATGCGATAAACAAACTAAAAGTAACTGAAAATATAATGATACTGACGTTAAAACAACTTAATATAAGCAAATCGACTGGCCCAGATGGAATAGGCGCCAGGCTACTAAATGAGTTGTCTGAAAGTATTTGTCAGCCCTTAAAACAAACTTTTGAAACGTCGATTAAAACGTCCTGCACTCCAGATGACTGGAAAGAGGCTAAAATATCAGCAATTTATAAAAAAAGGAAGAAAACAAATAACAGTGTTCTGCCCAGGTTCTCAAAAGGGCAGGGTGCCATTTCAGAAAAAGGGCACATAGAACGCGGTGAGCAATAGCTAAAAAGGAACGTGCGAAGCATAACTAAATAGTTAACATGACCCATGTTTAACAGTGTTTTGTCCAGGTTTTCAAAAGAGCAGTGTGCCATTTTAGTAAAGGGCACATAGAGCGTGGTAAGCAATGGTTAAAAAGGCGCTTGTGACATATGACTAAATTAAATAGTTAACAAGACACAGTAGCAGTGTACAGCTTGTAGTTTAATATCATACTACTAGCATATAATATGTTATGTACACAGTGTATACGTATATTTATGCATTATAATATTGGCTTGGGCAGGCATTTGTAGAACAAAACACAATATTTACCTTTACATAACTTTGTGTCAATCTGCATAATATTCAAAATGCAATAAGAATATTATACAGGTAATATGTGTGCCAAATTTCTTTGGGTTAGGTTTAACATAAATTTAGAAATACTATTAGGTTCGATTTTAAAAATTAAACTTTTTAGATTATGCAATAGCAGTATGGTATCCATGTAAGATGAAACATAAAATAGCCATAGAAAATGTCCAGAGAAGACTACAAAAGAACTACCTGGTATGAGGGACTTATCATACATTGAAAAACTTAAATTACTTAAGTTACCCACATTAGCATATCATAGATTAAGAGGAGATATGATTGAAGTCTATAAAATAATGCATAACCTATGTGATAAAAAATCAGCACCAAACCTCCTTAAATGGGAGGATGTGGCATTACGATCCGTTAACAGAGGACACTCTCTCAAACTATTCAACCAGAGCAAAAGAAAACATAAACAAGAAAAAATGCATTCCCGCTTAGAGTGGCTGAACCGTGGAACAGTTTACCTGATTCGGTTATACAAGCTAAATCAATAAATTCATTTAAAAACCGCCTTGATAAATTCTGGTCAACCCAGGAGATACTATACGACTACGAAGCCCCATTACCATTAAACACTGGAACCGGAAACCACAAACTTTTAATAGTCGAAGAAGATCTGAACATTGAGGAATCGAGAGGATCCTGCGATCAGAACAGTCCTAAGGTAGCAAGGGATTGTGGAGCACAGTGGCTTGGTTGTTAGAGAATTGACTTTCAATTTAGAGATTCTGGTTTTGAACCCTCATGTTGCCGTTTCAAATCTTGGACAAGTTTGTTCACTCTACGTTGCTCCAGTTCACTCAGCTGTATGAATGCCTGGCTATAGACATATTCGTGTATGAATAGTCTTTGTGCAGTAATTGTAGCATGGCTGAATGCTTCCAAGAGAAGTTGCGATGTTATTCAAATAAAGACACGTGTTAGGGAGTAAAGTGTAAAGTGCTCGGAGTATTCGCAATGACTGGATACCGGACTATATAAGAACTTACCTGTACTTTTTTCAACTGCTTTGTTGTCATTTATGCTCACCAAACAACTAGTTTGTCAGGATTGTTTTTATCATGGAAAAACAGCTTTTACCACATGGAAATACTAGAACTGATGTTAATGCTAAGGCATGTTCCTAGTGTCGCAGTGTCCTCTCACACTACGACAATGCAGGGGTACCGATTATAAAGAATTACTGACAGAGTAATAAACAACACTCCACAATCTTATGCTTTATTATTCCAGTACACACTCTACCCTCCTGACCCATGCCAGTCCAGCACAACTTATGACACCATGGCAGCTCAGCCTCACATCCCAGCCCAAGCTGGAGGGAAACTCCCAGCTGCACACCCTGCTCTCTGTGTGTGCCTGTCAACTCTCTCTGTCTCTGTGTGACAACTCCTGTATCTAGTACTATCTACCTGTCTCTGACTACTGGTTATTTCAAACTAGCCAATGGCTGTCTCTCCTAATCCTGCCACTACTCAACTATCCCCTTAAGCCACTAGGACATGTCCAACATTAACAATCAACTTTTCACTTCCTTAGAGAGGCTTAATTAACCAGTCTTATCCATTGACAACACTTTCTGCTACAGGCTAAGGGAGTCCTACTGTGCAGGCAACCTGTGAATGACCCTACCTTGCCATCTATATATTACATCACAATATAACATTCATTAATGTAATATATATTATAATATTCATTAATATAATAATGTATAATGTGCCCTACCACACTAGTAGAAAGATGTCATAATTTTCCCATTAGGCCACACTAATTTTATAGTTAGGATTACAGATTTTTGAAACACTTGTTAGGGAGAAGGGGGGAATAAAAATAAAAGTCATTGAACAAGAAAGATGTTTTGTGTAAATACATGAATTATTATATGAGCCATACAGTGCATTGCTAAAAAATAATTTAGCCTTGTATAAAAACTTACTAGACTCGTACTTTTATGAAAGTTTAATAACAGTTGAAGACTATTAATTATGATCAGAAGACTTGGCAGATACCATTATGGTGTGTTAACATTACAGCCATAAACATGTAGACAGAATGAGTGCTTTAAACATGTGCACGTTACTGGTTTCACCTGTGTTGCACATTGGCAGTTCATTTTCTTTATTGCTATTTTGCATCGTGTCTAAAATGTCAGCCTTGGGGTTGCCTTTTCGCTTCATTTCGGTGGCACTAACATTGTCATTGTTCAAGAAAATAAATGTGTTAAACGATGAATTGCTTCACGTAGCATCCGCAAGGACGCTCGCTGTCATTTCGACAACAATCAGCGCATTCGACGCCAACACATACTTTCGATATTAGAGCAGCGTTGCTACAAACACGGGAAATGACGTTGTTGATCGTGTCAGAAAATATAAATTTTGTTACTTCCTTTTGGGAAGCAGCGCCAAACTTCAATTTCTTGATACAAAACCACACTGCAGCGTCTGGTTCAGCCATAGTTTAGATCAATGACAAGTTGGATTTTCATGTATTCGTTGGATCGTAGACCGAAGATGCGCGACAACCAATGAAACAGTTTTTATCATACAGTGTTTGGTATGATGCGTATATGCTCAATGAATCGATACAAAATCATTGGTTCAGCATTTCAATCAGAAATAAAACTTCAAAATTGCAATTTTATTTCTGTTTTTTTAAAAACAATGTCGCCAGGTCCGTAATCCGAATAATATAATTGGTGTCGCCTTATTGCATTCTGCAAAAAGTAATGTACTTAGACACTCACAATTTTCCATAATACACCTGATGACTTCTGTGTTGACATCAGTTTTCTAAATTTCCTTGGACAGTTTGGTGGGTCAGTGCCTTTCTTTTGTGGTGTATCAAGTTGCTCAATCGCTGCTCCCTGTGCACTAACGTAACTAGGACAATGAGCACGTAATCCAAAATCTACAAGTTCCTGGTGTATTAGGTGCATTTGGTCCGGTAATGGCATACATATGTTTTGTTTCTCAGCCGTGCACCAGGTGGCACTGTTGTAGTTTCCTGTTGCAGTCGGAGACTGGTTACATATATGCATTCAGAGGGAACATGTTTCGGAGTGGATGTTTGGGATCTAGTTATGTTTGGGCAGCCGTGAAGTTGTGGTCGATTTTAAAGCTATCATGACAAATAACTCGGTAAAATGTATGGGTGACTTTCTTATTTAATGTTACGTAATGTGAGGCCTACAGAAAGACAGGTCCACCTGAGAAACATTAAACCATGTTATAATCATTACAAGCTTATCACAACAGTAATTTAATTGTAATTGAATGGGGTTTGTAGGTAATAGACTTGTTTACGCATGGTTTGTTTTTGCATGTTTAGAAAATTACATTTGGTTTGCTGTAAGGATTTACATACTGTGGAAGTTTTGACATAATTGTAGGCAGTGAACAATTTGGACCCCGTTATGTTGCCAAATATTATTTTATTAGCCTGGCTATGTTTATTAATGATTTAAAAATATCTAATGTTAACAATATTTTTTCAGCATGATGGCATAATAGTTAAGACATGAGACTTACAATCGAGAGATCCAATGTTCAAATCTTGCTGCAGTTTCAAGGCTTGGGAATTTCCACTCACTCCATGTGACCTCCTCAGTTTACGCAGTTGCATAAATGAGTAACTGGTGTTAGATAATGGTGGATATAAATTAACGAGTAATCTTGTCATAGGTCTGTCAGAAGGTGAAGTATAATTATGATAGTGTTTTGAGCAGTCCCACAGAGTGGATACTGCTCTAAAAGAACTTATGTTTAAATATGATGGCGGCCTACATCTTAAGATTGAATCTCCTCTCTACACTACAGGCACTAGTACATGTTTTCTTTCGTTTTATGTCGACTGAGGTTACAGGAAAGTTTAAATCCTTCCTTGGATGGCACAATGTTGTCGTGGAAATCATAATTAACCACAGTTACAGGCTTGCTAAAGGTTACTTCAAGGTGTATACCAATTGTTCACGATTACATAGTGGACGTAACAGATTTGTTTTGTCATACAAGAACACGTGTTGACAGTTCTGTAGATTAAAACATAACGGTGATATAGTGAAGGCCATATGTAAGTTGCTAACATTAACCACAGCTTGTGCTATGTAATCACGTATGTCTACATAGTAATTGGCAACGACCCAATAGTTATTACTCCAGTGAATGTAGGGAGAAGTGCCAAACCACTGCAGGGTTTAAAATAATAAGCTTTGTCCGAGTAATCTGACCAAAGGTTATAACAACACTAAAGTAGCAGATATAACAATCAGGTTCTTTTAGGTCAGGGTTCAGAATTATATCGTGTCAGACAGTTCGTCATTTCAAGTAACTAATTCAGCTGATGACATAGACTAGTTAATGTTTTACCTGTACTTTTAATATGGGTGTGCATTTATCAATATATATAAAATATATATATATTATATATATACCATTAAAACACAATGTCTGTTTATATTAATATAATTTGTTAACTCAAAGTTTTAATCCATCGTATTTGTTTACACATATTTTATGTACATGCATGTGGACTCCCTTGGTCTGAAATAAACAATTATTATTACTATTAAAGTGATCTTTACTTAGTGTTTATAATTTAAATTTTGGCACACATTTTGATTGACAAGTAGACTTGTCTTTTGGAGAAGTTAAATTATAATAACATTATCCGATAGACATGTTTGAAGTAGATGTTAATTTTAAACTCTGATTAAAAACTTTACTGAGAACTGAAAGAAATGTGTTGGATTATTTCTATCTTGGAATGTGTTGATATTATCAATTATGGTTAATCATTTGTAGACACAATTAAATATGAAATGTTCACATGGCATACCTGACCTATTAGTTAAATGTGATAATTCTGGGAAACATATTTTTGAAATGTAAATAAACAGCAATGTCCCATTTGAATCACAGTGTTTGTGTGTACATTGCAGAACAGCTGATGATGAGATGTCAACAAACACATTGCTTCCACATGCAATCACACACACACACACATGCACGCATGCGTATGGATATGGCTCTGAAAACACAAATTAATCAGAACGTTGTTACACAATCGCCTTAAGCCCTGTCTCACAGTCCCAGTTAATACCCATCGACAATGACATCCCTTTGATTGCGAGTCCCCCATGTCTTTTGCGACTATAGGTTAATTGGACGAGGTTTTTTCTGAGTGGGCCGCCGCCGTTTGCATATTTTCCGATGCAGCCAATCGATTGGGACGTTCATTTCCGCTGGAGACGCGATGGCTCCGTCTCTGCGTCTTGCTGTCTGCTCGGCTGCCGAGTGTTGATTAATAATATACTAAATGCTGCGTTTTCATCCTTCAGCTCACTCTGTTCGATTGCGTGTCGTATCCGAGATATGGATCGCCACTCGACCAAATGGATGGATCTATGTTGCGTTTATTACCGTCGACATTATCGTTATAGATAGGTGTATGTGTCTCCAACTGTGTAATTGGTTGGCTAATTAATTGTCTGTGGTTAGTTTAATGAAACAGGAGATGTGGGGAGATTTGTAGGTGGTGCGTAAATGTTAGTGAAGGTGGTAATGGTGGTGGTTAATCAGTAATATGATTAGATATATGATCTATTTTCTTCTTTTGTTGGTGGTGATGGTGGATGTGGTGGTGGCAGTGGTGGTGGTGATGGAGGTGGTGACGGTGGTGGTGGAGGTGATGTTGGAGGTGGTGACGGTGATGGTGGAGGTGATAGTGGAGGTGGTGACAGCGGTGGTGGAGGTGACGGTGGATGTGGTGATGGTGGAGGTGACGGTGGATGTGGTGGTGGTGGTGGTGGTGGTGGAGATGGTAACGGTGGTGGTGGAGGTGATGGTGGATGTGTTGGTGGAGGTGGTGGCGGTGGTGGTGGAGGTGATGGTGGATGTGGTGGTGGTGGCGGTGGCGATGGCGGTGGTGGTGATGGCGGTGGTAGTGGTGGGTGGGGTGGTTGTAGTGGTGGGTGGGGTGGTTGTGGTGGTGGGTGGGGTGGTTGTAGTGGTGGTTGTGGTGGGTGGGGTGGTTGTAGTGGTGGTTGTGGTGGTTGTAGTGGTGGTTGTGGTGGGTGGGGTGGTTGTAGTGGTGGTAGTGGTGGGTGGGGTGGTTGTAGTTGTGGTGGGTGGGGTGGTTGTGGTGGTGGTTGTGGTGGGTGGGGTGGTTGTGGTGGTGGTTGTGGTGGTGGTAGTGAATAAATAATGTGGTTAGAAATATGACATGGTCTTTGTTTCTTACCTTGATGTTGGTGGCAGAGGTTATGGTGTAAAAATCATTAGAATACATTGTCTTCTTGTTACCTGCTTCACCTTTTCATTGTGAAAATGTTTATCAAGTTGGGGGAATTAATTTTGTTTGAATTTATTCAGAACTCGGCAAAATGTTTTTATTTCGATTGCGATCTTCAGCAACTGAATTGTGGGAAGGGTAGGGCAGCAGATGTGTACAGCAGGTGCACTAATACCATGCACCAACAGAAACAGAAGACTTCACCCCAGACCCACAACAATACACCCCCGTAAATTAATACACACCACCCTGTATCTGATACCCCCATAGTACAACCTGACTGGAGTAGTTTATGTTGACAACCTGGCAGATTGATACCACTGTCAATAGGGAAGTCAGAATCACTATGACTGCACATATCATTAACACAAAGAATCCATCTCCTTCAGGGTCACTCTGACCTCAGTAGCTCTCAGAATCAGGTCACACTTAGTCAAACCAGTAGTTGTCTCCTTGTACATTTGATATTAAAAAATACTGGCTTGTGAAAGCAGATCGCTTAAACTGTCAAAACGAAAAGTGTAAAAGCCTGTGATGTGTCCAAAGTACCATTTGGGCCTACTTTGCTCTGTCACTGATGTCACATGCTGACATTACTTGAATCCGTCAAAAGATGCACCTTTTTAACACAGCACACTCTTAAGTGACTGCAGTTTCAGTTTGACATATTTTATTGATTTATTCATCATTCTTAATTTATTTCAAAGAATATTTAGTTTTTTTAACATACTCTGCATATTCTGTTATTATTATTCAGTCTGACTGGTGTTGACTACAAGATGTTTGTATTTCTATTTTTGTTGATTAATTAAATTGTTTTAACTGATTGATGTTGATATTAATCTTGAATAACTAATTTATGTATTTATTTTAATTGACCAGTGTTTGCAAGAGCTCTGTTAACTTAAATTAGTTATTCATTTATTTAAATTGATTTTGTTTGTACTATTTATTTATTAGTTTTATGTACAGTGCTCTTGTTTTCCTGTTAGAGAACTCTTGCTCTCCTGTTAGAGAGCTCTTACTCTCCTGTTAGAGAGCGCTTACTCTCCTGTTAGAGAGCTCTTACTCTCCTGTTAGAGAGGTCTTGCTCTCCTGTTAGAGAGCTCTTGCTCTCCTGTTAGAGAACTCCTACTCTCCTGTTAGAGAGCTCTTACTCTCCTGTTAGAGAGATCTTACTCTCCTGTTAGAGAGCTCTTACTCTCCTGTTAGAGAGCTCTTACTCTCCTGTTAGAGAGCTCTTACTCTCCTGTTAGAGAGCTCTTACTCTCCTGTTAGAGAACTCCTACTCTCCTGTTAGAGAGCTCTTACTCTCCTGTTAGAGAGCTCTTACTCTCCTGTTAGAGAGCTCCTGCTCTCCTGTTAGAGAGCTCCTGCTCTCCTGTTAGAGAGCTCTTACTCTCCTGTTAGAGAGCTCCTGCTCTCCTGTTAGAGAGCTCTTGCTCTCCTGTTAGAGAACTCCTGCTCTCCTGTTAGAGAACTCCTACTCTCCTGTTAGAGAGCTCTTACTCTCCTGTTAGAGAGCTCTTACGCTCCTGTTAGAGAGCTCTTACTCCTGTTAGAGAGCTCTTACTCTCCTGTTAGAGAGCTCTTACTCTCCTGTTAGAGAGCTCTTACTCTCCTGTTAGAGAGCTTTTACTCTCCTGTTAGAGAGCTCTTACTCCTGTTAAAGAGCTCCTACTCTCCTGTTAGAGAGCTCTTACTCTCCTGTTAGAGAGCTCTTACTCTCCTGTTAGAGAGCTCTTACTCTCATGTTAGATAGCTCTTACTCTCCTGTTAGAGAGCTCTTACTCTCCTGTTAGAGAGCTCTTACTATCCTGTTAGAGAGCTCTTACTCTTCTGTTGAACCGTTACACAAGCAGTAACGGAAAACAATAAATTATGAAATGGACCAGAAACTAACTAAATAATTTATTCAGGTGTTTGATTGACATTCGTCATTGCTGTTTCAGTTTGTGCGACAGCGTCAGACGCAAGACGACACCGACGTGACGGTGTGGTGACGCTGCTGTGTCCGACACAGTGACATCGAAGCAGTGACACAGGGGTGGCTTGTAGGAGCGACCCAGTGTAGACGATGCAGTGTGTATCCCCTGCCACTCTTCCCATTGAGACGTTCTCCCACGCTGACAAAACAGGTACATCTTTGTCCCTTTCCCTATTCCAACCTCACACTCACACCCTCTCCCAATCCCACCCTCTCCCAATCCCACCCTCCCACTCACACATCCTCTCCCAATCCCACCCTCCCACTCACACATCCTCTCCCAATCCCACCCTCCCACTCGCACATCCTCTCCCAATCCCACCCTCTCACATCATCTCCCACTCACACCCTCTCCCAATCCCACCCTCCCACTCTCACATCCACTCACACCCTCTCCCACTCACATCGTCTCCCAATCCCACCCTCTCCCTCTCATACCCTCTCCCACTCACACCCTCTCACTCACACCCTCTCTCTTCAATTACACCCTCTCCCACTCACACCCTCTCCCAATCCCACCCTCTCCCACTCACACCCTCCCAATCCCACCCTCTCCCAATCCCACCCTCTCACATCATCTTCCTCTCACACCCTCTCCCACTCACAACCTCTCCCAATCCCACCCTCTCCCACTCACTCACTCGCCCAATCACACCCTCTCCCAATCACACCCTCCCCCACTCACACCCTCTCTCAAGCACACCCTCTCCCACTCACACCCTCTCACTCACACACTCACACCCTCTCCCTTTTACACACTCTACCACTCACACCCTCTCCCAATCCCACCCTCTCACACCTTCTCCCACTCACACCCTCTCACACCCTCTCCCAGTCACACCCTCTCCCAATCACACTCACACCCTCTCACTATCACACCCTCTTCCAACACATCCTCTCCCAGCCACACCCTCTCCCAATCACACCCTCTCACTATCACACCCTGTCCCAATCACACCCTCTCACAATCACACCCTCTCACAATCACACTCTCACCCACTCCCTCCCTCTCCCTATCTCGCCCTCACCTAATTCCTTCTCTCCCAAAACCACCCTCCTGTTATCCCACATGCTGGGACTCTGTTCTTCCCTATCCATCCTCATCAGTGGTACTCTATCAGTACCCCACAGGGTTGTGTTCAAATACTTGTACATGCACTAGTACCTAAGTACAGTTTTATCAGTACTTGGTTTTGTACTTGGATCTTTGAAATGACAAGTACTAATAATAGTAATATTGTACTTGCCAAAATATCAAGTACATTTCATGTCATAATTGACTTATGAATGTTATTATTGTTGACCATTACGACTGAAATGTATTTGGACTTGGAATAGTACTTGATCAACTGTACTTAACACCAGTCCCCCTCACATTTCATTTTCCTTCAGTTCTACTTTCCTAAATCCTTCGTCACACAGACTTCTGCATTCGTGATGTTCCTCGTCTTCTGCCCTCTTTGGTAGCCTGTCCGTATCAGTCCAACCACCCATAACTTCACTACAAGTTGACTTACTCGGATGACACTGACATCACCTTTTACATGCTGCTCATAACTCTGTACCACCAAAATGTGCCTTTAGGTATGAAAAGTTGCAAGGTATGACATTTTAGAAGAAAAAACAAAATAATTCAACAAGTTTGTATTGTACAAAGATAATGTTTAGCTGTAATTTAACATTCCAGTTTCGTGACTAACTGTGGAAATTTTTCAGACAAATTTATTTTGACATGTTGACACGGAATAACGCTGATGCTGCTTTCAAGGATCTAAATAGTTGAATAAATACAGCATGACTCTTACAGATAGAATAGATAACCCGCAAGTTTTGGTCGGATATCTTTTGTTTGGTGCAGTCACCGGAGCCTCCCCTGTTAGCTACGCCCAGAGGTATCAATGACATCATTCACTACACATTTATTCTTGCCGATATGCCTGCAACTTTGCAGTTTGCAGCATTAATTTCAGCACCTTATTCGTTATAAAGATCCATTTACACATGCGATTGGTTGGTCTGATTGTTAGGCGCTACATTGTCACAATCATTTTATCACTCAACAGTTGGTCAATGAATTAAACAAATACGGGGGCAATTTCTGATTGGTGACCTTTTACTATGGAGTTATGACTTTGTGCCAAAACATCGGGATACTATGTGAGCTTTCTCTACCTTTCCCATGCCTTCAGTTTCTCTGAGGCCATAATGCAGAGGGACGATGTGTTTTCTTGTGAAAGGGGTGCAAATGTTCTTTGCGTTCTGCACTCACAGATTGTGGTGCTGTGGTATTGATAGTACAGAGTATTGTTGAATGCGCCTATCTATGCTATGGGCTTTGTTCCTTATCTGTCACCAGCATGCTATATTCACTGCTCGCTTGATAGTTGAGCAGCATTGTGCGAGTGCATATATGTCTTTCCCACAGTGGTTTTATCTAATACTGGGCACGTCTCTGTGTGACTCTGGACTGTTATTGAAGAGACATACTTTCATAGATTGTTCCTACCGTAGAGACTCTGATAAACGCCCACGGTGCAAATGTGTGCGCCAATGTGGGCATCTATTGAGCTGCTGAATAGAAGGGATGAGATTGCATTAAAGATATGAAGTTTGATCAGTTTTATTAAATCATGGTATCTGTTGCGGCATCTTGACCACGCCCAAATGTTTCTTAATGAACGTAAATTATTACGTATAATTTCATCGTTATCTGTTGATGAATAAGGGCACAGAATCACTATTAAAAGTGAATGACATTTTCTGTGTCTAGTCGCCGCATTATCTGGCTGCCTGATGACCTACACCGGCATCTTTGTACTGCAACCTACTGGTTTCTTAATTTTACGTGGTCAATATATTTATGAATTGTATCAACGGAATGATGACATTTTCTTTGCCGAGCTGTGCCAAGTTATGAGGACTTTCAGTGACCAGTGTAAGAAGTGAAATGTTCTGTTTGGCGTATGGATGTGGAAGAACATTCGTCCATGTGTACCGCTGTCTACGCCCGTGACTGTCGTCATCAATTTCCGATACATGTGGATACTGTTTGCCAGAACCACACATTCATGGAATCATACCTACAGTGACATAGTGTCCCCTTTTACAAAAAAATATAAACACGATTATCACCCTGAAAAGTTCAAGTGAAATAGATAATAGTTTGAATACATTTGATTGACTTTAATCGTTACATATAGCTGGGACAACTTCCGAAAATGTAACTTGCCTGATGTGAAGGTAAAAATAATTATTCTGATGATTTCACCAAAACAAGACATCTGCATAAACAAGCCAGATGTCATTGTTGATACTAAATTATATATTTTTATAAATCAATCAGAAATAAGACATGCAACAAATCACATTTAGGAGGGTCTTTTTAAACAGTGGGAGTTATTTTGTTAAAGAATCTAATCTTGCAGATGAGCGACACTTTCTTATCAGCACGTTTTGGCCGCCAGTCACACCCAGAAAATATCTGATACTTCTGTTGTTCATGCTATGACCCTGAGATTCATAACACTGTTTGTGTCTTTCATGTTTCCTTGTCAAAGAAAACTGATCCTACATCTGTGAATGCCATTCAAGCCTCAGGGGGCATTCAATCAATCCCATCATCCTTCAGTGTTTTTCTGCCCCCAGCCATATACATCTTGTGCTATCTGCTGTCGTTTTTACTTGCTCTCTTGGCCATAAACAACAACATCCTAGTACAGGCTGTCATTTTCACTTTTCACTGTGATTGACAGCTGCTGCCATGTGATCTGTGCAAAATTAATGTTTGTAATTCCTGGAAGGAATTTGACCCAAACATAAATGATTACATTAGATGCTGTCAAACAAAGTTTGCTGGTCCTCCATTAATTCAACATGCTGAAACGAATTTGGTGGGGAAATGTTGAATATGGTTAAAAAACTTTTGGAGAAGATGTTGGACACGCACAACAAGGAGTTCAAATGTAAGGATCACCCACGTAAAAGGATCAATTTTAAAATCAACGGTTTGGCATTAGAAATGAAAAGAGCAAGTAGATTATTTGATTCCAATGGAACGGCTGCTTGCTACGTCAGCAACAATGTTTGTCTTAGTTGGAGATACCATGTCTCGTGTCTGCATTGGTTTTGGACAAAAATGTCTGTGTTAATGCTGCTTCATATTGTGTGTGAGGGTGCAAATTTAACCAAACCAGTCACTTAAAGAGTACATAGATTTGTTGAGGTTATGTTTTAATGCACCAGAACGTGCGATAAACCAATAAATTGCCTGAAGGTATCACGAAACGTGTAACACGCTCAGTTCAGTCGACAATTATTATGCCACGTGCCTAGACATGTAAATAGTTGTTGGAATAAAAACAAAGGATATTGAATGCCCTGGGAAAAACAAGATAACGTATTGACTAGCATGTAGGTTAATCTTTTTTAAACAACATGTACCCCTGTACTCAGGTTGTGTTGGAACACTAGGTTTTGTAGACAGTATTATTTATTTAGTAAAATTGGTAATGCCTAGTCATAGGTGCAAATAATCATTGTATAAGCATATACACGTGCAATTGTAAGAACAATAACTAGACGGTGGAACCGTCCCATTAAGGTCACTTTGGGGACTGGACAAGTCACCTGTATAGTGAGGTGACGACATTAGCGGGAGTATATTTTGTTTTATTCTTTGTGGTATATAGAAAACATTTTGGGTAGTCCTACCATAGTCCTAATTGTGGGTTGGCTGCATTACGGAGGTGACTTTAATTGTGAGTTGGCTGTATTATGGAGGTGACTTTAATTGTGAGTTGGCTGTATTATGGAGGTGACTTTAATTGTGAGTTGGCTATATTACGGAGGTGACATTAATTGTGAGTTGGCTGTATTAACGGAGGTGACTTTAATAGTGAGTTGGCTGTATTACGGAGGTGACTTTAATAGTGAGTTGGCTGTATTTCAGAGGTGACCATAAAGTGAAGTTTGACTGAACATGTTTTATTGTTAAATTATATGATAAAATCGATAGATTAAAAAAAATTTAATTAAGTAAATATCAGACATGTTGATGTAAAGTGTCTTTATTCATAGTCAATGTATTCCTCAGTGGAAGTAAGTTAAACAACAGTAGTTTTCGTCAATTCTTCAGGGGTCAGCCCACTGTTGGTTTTCCCATAGGCGACCATGTTAACGTTTTGTCTGATTATAAGAAAACGTGACCTATAAAATGTCTTAAACTTCTCACCTGGTGTTGTCATTATCTCATTGACATGCCAATAGATTTTAACAAAAATTGCGCACTTCCAGCTCTCGTAAAATGCCTGTATGTGTGACACCCATCAATATTTACAAATGCCGGCAAGAATTACTCCGCAAACAGGTCACACAGGCACATTGCTGCCAAATATCCTTCCGCTTATTCAAATCATCTAGAAATCCAACATTTTACAGTCAACACCTTCTACAATCACACATGAAAATCTCCCTACTCAAATGCACTTATGTCACAGCATGTGGATTTTGTAAAAAATCATTTCTCAAAAATACACTGCATTTTTCTTTGTGTGCAACGGACAGGAAGTCTAACTAGAACATGACCCCTTCAGCTTGTCTGTACGTCTAGTGTGTTCGATTGTGTAATATTTATGTTTTAATTTCTTTATATCTTGTAATATTGGTCATAGTAGTTGGATGAAGGGAAGCCTGGTCCCCCAATTATTTTGAGTGGAGGTTTGAGTACACGTTATCCCCCAATATGTATGAGACCATAGACTTTGGCACCTAACATTCAACATCTTCCAAAGCCGATGTGATAAAGTGACAATACACACCAGAGGTTTGTAGAAATATATATTTCATGGGAAGTTTGCATCCAGTAAACAATAATGTTTTGTATAGGTTTAAGCATCACTGTTCTGTTTAGAATACAATCAGATATCACTGATATTATTTATTGGAGAATACAGATGGTGGGTGGACAGTGATGGTTTATATCTGAATCAACCCAGTCACGTAAATCAACATCTACAATCTTGAAGGTCAATAGTTGTGGGGAATGCAAAAACGGTGTTTTTCAATAACAATCCACTTGCGATGTTGGATCACTCTTTGTCATCGGACACATTAATAAAGGAAAGAATAAAGGCAGTTTTGTGTTTATCAACATATCAAATGTTGCACAGCTCATATAAAGTGGCAAGAACAACAGCAGATCAAATGACAAGACATCTGTCTCCCACGAACACAGTGCAAATAAAAACATTTATAACTGGGTAACAGATCCGTTACGATGACGATGCATACTTAATTGTGACACGAATCCATATAGAATAACCATTTCTTTATCTGTACTAATAGATGTGCAAAGTAATCGAAACGCTACATGTGATAGATTAGTGTATAAATAAAACAAAGTGAAATTACTTTTCCTTTCTAAAAAAGATACCACAGACACACATATATATATCAGGCAGAATATCATTTACAAATAGTGCACCATTTATACAGGAAATATTATTTATTAGTTTCTCATTCAGACTGCTTAGAGGAGCCTTGTGCTGTTAATCATTAAAGAAATCATAAAAAGAAATGTATCTGGAGAGATTTTGGAGACGGAAGGATGTAAACAAGGTTAACATGCAACAGTACTATGTAAAAATAGATTATTTTTAAAGCCATCCTTTTTGACAATATTATTGAAACAAATTATGTGTAAAGATGATTATGTTGCGTATTGCAGTGTTTTGGTTTAATAGTGGAATACCAACATTGTACCATAAGTAATTTGACAGGAATGGTTTTGTATCTTCACAATTTTCACTTAAAAGAAGCTGAAACAAACACTAAATCAGTGATAGAGGTAGAGAGTGATCCAGTCTAATAACTCATGACATCCTTACTGTAGACTGTAAGCATGCAACATGTAAACATTAAGGAAACACCGAAGGTTAGGCATTAATGGTCACATTGACAGAGTACTGTGGAACTTCATTATAAAAGCCACCCTCCAGATTGGGCCGAACTGATCTGAATAGTGAGGTGACCGCATTAGTGGAACTCAATTCTTATACTTTACCGTAATGAAAATAATCTGGGCCTGTCCCAGGACAACCTTAGTTGCGAGGTGGCTGCATTACTAAGGTGACCTTAAAACAAGGTTTGACTATATTTACCTACCATTTGGCAAGGGACCCTGAGTGGTCGGCAGCTACAGTTTTGAATCCACCAGAATAAGTTATTACAAATGCTGTTACTTTCCAGGAACCAATATTGACATCAATCATCTGCCAGGTAACTCAGTAGGATGCACCCACCCGGGAACATCTTCCCAGGGTGTTTCCGTAATACAAAGAACTGCTCGGAAAATGTTCACCCGTGTATATTACTTGCGGTAAATGAGTCAGGTAGAAGCCTGCTGAACTGAAATGACCAATCTGAATAGATAAATTAGTGCTGGTGTTTTGCGCAACACCTCCTTGTTTTGGTGGCAAACTTTGGTGTTAATTACAGGTGATTAATGCCAGCTATTAATAAGGTCTTGAGTCATGGTCCTGCTGTATCAGTAACTCGGCTGAGAGCCAACAAAACACTGACATCACTACTGGATAGTAGAGGCAGCCATCTTGGGCCTGTAAGGATGGGGGTCACTGGGTATGTTCCAGTCCAGTTAGGGATCACATGTGTTTGCCAGACCAGGCTGCTGTATGACCCTGGCTGGCTCCCACTGGAGGTCAATCAGTGCGTTTCCTGTGTAGCAGGGTGGTGGGTGAAGGGGTCAGTCTACAGTTAGTTTTACCCATTGGTTGCCATGTTAGCCTTTTCTATGATTATATTAAAAAAACGTGACCTACACAAATTCTTAAACTACTTACCTCCTGTTATCATCATCTCATTGACAAGCTGGTCGAGTTTAGTCAAAATTTTGTATTTCTAGCTCTCGTAAAATGCCTGTCAATATTTATGAAGGGATGCAGGCAGTACTCTGGCTAAAGGGTCAAATAGCCTAATTGCTACCAAATATCCTTCTGCTTAGTAAAATCGGCTAATAAAAATACACAATTTTACTGTCAACAGGTTTTACAATCACACCTGGATATCTGACTACTCAAATGCAATTATGTCAGAGCATGTTAATTTTGTAAATCATATCTAAAAAATACACTGCCCTTTTTTGTCTGTAACAAAACAGGAAGTCTAACTGGGGCATGACCCCTGAAGTCTGAGAGGTGAATCATACCCAGCAAGGGTCTTTGTGTGGGGTTGGGAGATAGATGATTATAGGTCAGCTGGCTGGAGCATTGGGGCCTGTGCTGTGCATGTATAAAATTATGTGGGCTGCAGTGTGTGGGGGGTGGTGGGTGGGGGGACAGCTTAGCCTCATTGGCTGGCTGTGATAATAGCTGGCCAGTGGACTGTCACACTGTCAGTGGTAGTAGAATCACAGGGGTGGACTTTGTGTTTGTATCAGTGACTGCTGAGTGGAGTCAAGGCGTGGCTGCATGCACAAGCCACCCCCTGGTCATACTCACAGATAGGAGCAGTATGCTTGAGTGACTGCCTCGCCAGTGTTATCACCACAGGATTGTTGACTTCAGTTCCACCAGCGCCCACCAGACGGAGAGGCGCTATTTCTGTCCTAGCCGTGTAGATCGAAGCAGCAGTGAAACGCACAGCCCAGTCGGTTGGCGCTAGTGTCAGTGTAAACGTGTGTGTGCGCGCCGCGTGTGCGTATGTGTGCATTCCGCTAGCCGGAGCAAGCATTCCCACGGTGACCAGGGTAATAGTGGCATCAGGGTAACTGGAGTCAGGGTAACAGGGTGTGCACATCATCGTAGATTGTGTACAACGCGCTTGGATATATTCGGATGTTTATGACTGACAACGCAACGCCGCCACAGTGATTCTCTGAGTGTGTGTGTGCGTAGTGCCGTATACTGTACACTGCACACTGCAACAGGGTATTTTTAAACTCCTCGCTGCGCCTCGCTGATGAAGCCGGGATTTATCTTCTGTTGTCAGCTTGCGTAACTAGCTAGCAGACATCTTGTTGCGACACATTCTGCCTGTCGCAGGCAGAGTCACTCGCAGGCAGAGTCACTAGACTATCACGGCCTCAACCGCCATGTCCGCACAGGGAGTTATGTACAACCAAGGCGATGGAGACAGGGGTATTACCCCACTGTTTTCAGGTAAGAATCATGCCATTTGTTTCATATCCACACATGTGGCTTGCATTGTGCAATACAACCAGCAGTGTCATTTTAGTAGCCTGTGATTTTATGACAGTTTCAAATTCCTGGCTAGCAGTAATCACATGTGCAGCATTTTACTGTGATTTGCAATTTACGACGGGTGTTTTTTTGGTCATCTCTGTGTTGTGTAAGATTGGACACTGATGTGAACTGACGCATAATGACATACCATATGTCGCCATGATGTAGTGACTCCGAAAATCATGTTGAATTATTAACTGAAATTGTTTGGTTTTAGTTTTACTTCACTTGGCGACTCAGTTTTTTGCCAAATTATTTGTAGCTTTGGTTCATTTAAAAACTTCTAGTGTGTAGGCCCTAAATGATATTATGTTGTTGCTGGTGAACACATTTTCATGTGCAGATTCAACCCCAACACTGCAAATTAATATTCAGCATTTGGCAATTGTAAACTCGCAGTGAGTGGCATGTAATTTATGTGGACATATATTTCTATGGCGTCGGTGAGCATGCCTGCCCGCCAGTGAGCATGCCTGCCCGCCCGCCGTCTTTTGGGTTTACTGTCTCCCATGGTGCAGAAGCGGTTTTTATGGAGGGGATGAAGTAATTTCAGGGTCATTCAAGCTCCCTTTGATGGTGAATATTTGTGGTGCTTCCCCAAATTACTGATTCCTGGCGTCAGCTGGCTAAGAGTCCGGGCGATCATTCCCAGTCGCTCAGTTGTTCTTTTTGTACGGTTCCCAGTTTGAGTTATTCGTTATTCCGTGCCATGCTAGAGCCATTCTGGATGACCAAGTTACTTCATACTAAGATCTCTTCCAGATATTTGCCAATCAGAATCTTAACATCAACAGTTTATTTATATTTAACAACAAGCTATTTGTTGTGGGATAGTTTTCAGTGATGACACAATATTTTTGTCTGTCAACGTTGTTACCCAATTTACTATGGTTGTAAATAGACATGTGCCAGTTAAAATCTTCAGTTATATAACATTTTTTTAAATGTTTTAATTCACAAAGCAGTTATTTGTTATGGAGATAACATTCAGTGGTGACACTATAGTTTGACAGTGTCCACATTGTTACCGTACAATGATTGCCAGTAATAGATTTATGCTAAATAGCTAAATTTAAATTGTTTGTTTATATTCAGATTTATGCAGATGACAATCTTAATGCTTATTTATTTTTTTATTTAAATTCACCCAGCCATTTTCAGTATCGATACAGTAACTTTGTTGGTCAATATTGTTACTATAATATGCTTAATTTGCTTAAATAGGTTTGTGCCAAATAAAATCTTAACTCAAACCATTAATTTACAACCAAGTTGTTTGTTGTAATAATAATTGTCACTGATGGTACAATATTTTGTCATTTAACAGTTTGTTGAGTTTTGTTTTAAATAGTTTTATTGTGCAAATTAAATTGCTAGGTCCTATAGCAAATTTATTTGCGTAATATACGTGTGACATTACGGTTTATGTAAGTTAACAAACGTAATGACCAAGACCAATTTTTGTAACCATTTAAACAAATGTATACATTTGTTTTATTAAAACGATTGCGTCGATGTTATTTAAACCATTCACTCATTACTTATTTGTAAATAAAAAATCGGATCCGTAACGAAGTTGGCCAGCTGAGGAAGCATCTTCAGCATTGGCAACATGATTTGCAGAACATTTCTCAAATGTCAGAAACACTGTAATTTACTCCCAAACTTGACACTTCGATTCGGTGTGTTGAACCGTCTCTGCTCTTCCATGAAAATGCCACGGAGGGTCATTGTCAAAATCGTCAGCAACCCATAACACGGAACTCTGGCATGTATCGTTAAGCATAAATGAATAATCGGTGTTGATTTGTGGTTAAACTTGAAGCGATGCGTAAGAGGAGAGCTTTACCTACGGGTTTGCACCGACTGACTCTTGCTGAGTTCCACTGTATGCGGTCGGTGAGTTACTGGCAAAGACGACTGAACTGCCAAACAGCTGCCTCAGTTTTATTTATCATCCCACCGGTGACATCCGACTGCTGTACATTCTTCCCATTGCTTTTTCCTCTTGCTTTATGTGGTGATTCGAAACACAACCGGTATTGCATACAGATAAGGTTGTCGAGTTGAGATTCGTGTAATGTTTTCATAGCGTGTGGCCAGTTTAAGATGTTGCTTTTTAAGCTACATATTGGTGAAACTGGAAGTGTATATGGGGTCTTCTAGTTTATGTTTGTTAGATTTAATTAATTCGTTTCGTGAAACTGTATTGGCTGAATTAGTGTCAGTTGTAGTAAGAGTATAATTCAGTCAAAACTTTCTCATGTGTGTGCATTGCAACACATGCGCATGCATGCTTGTGCACGCACGCGCACACACACACCAAAAATATTACCGGAAAACTGAAATCAAACATATAATGTTCAGATACATTCAAATTATAGCAGTGTCACTGATATCAATTTATATTGGAGCAACCTGGTGGCGACTGCGAGAGGTTTTTGGGTGATGTGTCATGGGACGACTATGTCACCATGGATGACGGGACACTCACAACGAACACTGTTGGCGACAACTGGGAGGCTGTGATTGTCTCCCAGGTATGAGGAGAGTCGTTGGAGGAGGAGGTGGATGACAGCGAAGACGACAAACCAGAGACACTCCTGTTTTCACAGCGAGGGACGCATTGCTGCAGATCAAGGACATTGTAGGCTTCGCTCTGAGTGCAAACGATGCACCACTGCTGGACGCAGCATCGACGGTGCAGGACTTGCTGCAGGGACACTGCATTAGGCAAGCTGCCCTTGCAGAGCAGACGGCCATTACAGATTTCTTCAAGCCGCAGTGAGCTGTCATGTCGTGATGAACACTGATGTTGACTTTTTGAAAGGTGGTGGGCGTAATTGTTTGATTTTGTGTTATCCATACAGGTGTATTTGTTTTTTATATAAAATGTGTGATTTTAAAATGTGTATGTTTCTTATTTGTAGTGCACATACCTCACTGATATGTTTATTTAAAGGGCCCCTGTATGTATTTTTTTAGTTACAGCTTTATATTATATATACAGTATCGTTCACACATTTCTGAAATATCCATCTACAGCCAAAATATCACCACTTCAAAAAGTCTGTCCCTCCGATGAGGGGACACCTGCAATGTTGGGACACTTTTGCTTGGATACAGGAGTGTCCGCTGAAGGCAGGGACTACTGTACATACATCAGATTTGGTCAGATCGTGTCAGTGCACGTTGGTGACAGTTTGGAATCAGATTCTTCATTCGCACCATTTAAATAATTAATTCCTTACGAGAGACTGATGGGACTTCAGTAGTAATGTTAGATAATGTCCCGAGTTAGCTGTTTGTGAACCACAGACTTATTTACATGTGCGTCATATCCATATTAATAGCAGAAGAGATTCTGTAAAAAAATGTTGGTAGAACTGAATCACCTTCATTCTCAGTAAAACAAGTCTGTAGAACAGTGTCAATTTCAATCTCGGTAAAGTAAATCTATGTAGGAGTGTCACTTTCAGACTCGGGGAAATAAGTCTCTGTAGAACAGTGTCATTTTCAGTCTCGGAAGAAAAAAAATCACTGTAGAACAGTGTCACTTTCAGTCTCAGTAAAACAAGTTTGTAGAACAGTGTCACTTTTAGTCTCAGTTAAATAAGTCTCTGTAGGACAGTGCCACTTTCAGTCTCAGTGAAATAAATCTCTGTAGGGCAGTGTCACTTTCAGTCTATGTAATCCAGTGGTGAAGTTTGGCATTGATATAGAGGATGCTTTATAAACTGTAAGGGAAGAAGAATCAGTCTCTTGAGTCTGGCTCTGCCTTGTGCCCTGTCTCAATAGAACTAACTCTGAAGAAGAATCAATCTCTTGAGTCTGGCTCTGCCTTGTGCCCAGTCTCAATAGAACTAACTCTGACGAGGAATCAATCTCTTGAGTCTGGCTCTGCCTTGTGCCCTGTCTCAATAGAACTAACTCTGAAGAAGAATCAACCTCTTGAGTCTGGCTCTGCCATTCAGGCATAGAGAAGCTTCTCTGTAGAACACAATCTCATCTGCAGATCACATAGAAGAGACCCCCCTTTGGTAGCCATGCATGGCAAATTTTAGGGCAAAACCCAAACACCAGATACAAGACTTTTGTTAAATCCGACAACAGAACGATTATCAGTTTCAAAGTGAATAAACACCATACTCCTACAGCAGTACAGCAGTGCACATGATTACCCAATCTTTGGCAGATACACCAGTCAGTGTATACTGGTGCGCAATATTGTTTTGTGCCTATGTCTGCCTGGGTGTTCACTGGCAGCCGATGCTGGTGAAGATGTGTACAGCTGCCACCTAGACAGGGCTGGCAAGGAGATGGACTGGGCCTGGGGCAGAGATGGATCTCTCCCCTGGGAGAGGGCCTGGCTCTGATGCCATCACTGCACTTAGTTGATGGTGACTCCACATCTAGCCCCTTCTCCCCTTGGGCCATTCCAACACACGGGTCTGTCTTAGGGAGTCTCCCTATTTATTGTCCATTCTGGCTCTGGCTCTTTTACACATCTGTGTTATTAATGCCAGTGCTTTTATTTTGGGTTAACAAACACTACCGGTGAATAGAAATATGCATTCAAGTAAAGACATTAAAATATATAAATATAAGGTATAAGTATAAATCAGTCAAAATAGAAATCGGTAAGATTGAAATAACATAAATCAGTTAAAATGTATAGTCTAAAGATATAAATTAAATCAGTTAAAATACAAATAAGTAAAATATATTAACTAGATAAAATATGTTCATTAGGTATATAATGTATTTTATGTTAAAAATACGTAGTAAATAATTAAATAGGGGCCTACACAAATAGGGTATAACTTTGTTAGAGTTGTCATTATATAATATGAAGTGATCTTGTTCTTCTGTATCATAAGGTATGTGGTTAATATTACTACAGTTGTATACAACATTCTATGTTAGTTGACGACTACTGGGTTAAATTACTGCTGTCAGTTACAGTTACACAGCATAGTAAAATCCAATTACACTTAGTGTGCATTTCAAAAAATCAATTACAAGTGTACAATTACAGCAGTTCAAAATGTCAGTTAAAATGCTGCCTAAACTGGCAGTTGGAATAATTTGTAGGTTGCCAAGCAGTACATTGTTTTACAAAGGAATATTACATGAACCGTTACTGCTCAGTTTTAGACAGGATTTTAGATGATTTTAGATGAATTCATGCATTCTTTGGTTCAAGTACAATTTTTATGCAATGAAAATTCTTAACAATTTACAATCTTCTTAAAAGATTGTTGTTTCAGGTCATTGTGTAGGGAACTGCAGTATAGGAAAATCTTACATGACAGGAATGAAGTTTATTAGTCAGTATTCATGTATCTGTTCTTTCCTAACTCCAATTCCATAACTTTGTTTAAAATTAACATAAACAAATTAACCGCGCAAACAATAGATTGTGGTCAGTCACAATATCAAAAGAGAGAACTGGTTTATTTTATCCTGACTAGTTTACCGGTGTCGATTGTTATTTAACAAATGTACACGCCACAAAACAAACCAGCTTTATGCCCCAACCTCCGGGCTGTTATGCGTATTGCGTGAAAACATCATTGCGGTTTGCTTCATAATGAATATGTTATTTTTACAGTGATTCTCCTGATCGGTCATGTCGTTTGGTTGTCATTTTACCGTCTGACATTCCACTTTCGTGGAATAACAGTCCCTGCCATCTGCTACTATCTGCTCATGAATCGCCTATTGTCAGTGGTAGCCAGGGGAAATATCTGCACTGCAAACAACAGCAACACCGGCCATAAGCTGTAGGGGGGGGGGGGTTCATTCCTGATCTTGTGTGTTTTCACTGGGTGTTTCTTGTATAATGTTTTTGTTACATTTGATTTGTGATGTAAGAATATTTCTGAAGGGATTCTGTGACGTTATATTGGGGTCGGTATGACAGGAACGATATTTGAATAGCTGGGTGCTGTTTACGATTGTGCAAAAGACACCAATGACATTTCAGCACACAAATCAGGGAAATATTATTTATTCTGTTTAATTTTTCTTAGGATCTGGACAGTTTTTTATTAAAAAATTTGGATTTCAATGATCTGTTGAATTTGACCTTACTAATCAGACCTTAGCAATCAGGTAGCTAGTGAATGTTTACTTTGGTCCAGTTATTTTCAGTGATTGGTGGAGATGAAAAACTGTTTGATTTTTAGTACTTTTGTTAAATATTTGGGAAAATTATATATCATATTTGATAATATCTATAAATAGGTTCGTAAAAATCTATAACTTCTGAGTTTTACATGAATGATGTCCAGAAACAAAGATGCATTGAGACACTAAAATTATGATGTTTAACTGTCATGCCATTTTGGTGGTTTTCGCTGATGATTCCTACAAAGTCATCATCCCTATACTCTAGAAAATGCCAGTTGTAATGGTATAAGTTAACATTCTGATGGTAGAACCGGATATGAGATTAGAAACCGGAACTTTTCCGAGTATCTCACGCTGGGTTGGGTACTGACTCGCTGGCCATGTCACACTGGATACGGATACCGACTTCTGACAAGAAAGGGCTGATAGATGCCCAGTCGACTGTGAATGTTGCTGATAAAGCAACGCAAGCTGCCCGCATCTGAACAGCGCCCACTGCCTGAGTGTGACCTCCCCTGACCCCAGCAGGTTGCCGTGCGGTGCACTCATTATCCTTAGTAAAGAATCATTTTCATGTGAGCGCTGTTTGTTGTTGTGTAGGCGGACACGACTGGTGCATTTCAGTGGTTGATCACAGTGGTATGATTAAGCTTCATTACAACATTAAAGGCCTGTTAGACTACGTCAGCCGTCGGGCGCATTTTCTCGCTTCTCTCAAGCAAGGTGTTTGCGAAATTCTTGCTGCTCCACATCGACTTTGCCGACGGTGTAACGAGATCAGTAACAAGCTGTAACGTGATCAGGTAGAGTTGTGTTACAGATCCACAACGTCATCATGTTAACCATTCAACAGCCAGGTATGTGTTGGTTTCTGTGTGTCCTATATATAGTTGTGTATGTGAGCGAGTTTACCAAGTATCTTTGTGTATGAGGCTGTGTTTAGGTCACTACTACTCCCCTGAGCTCAGTCCTAATATGTGTCATTCATGCTGTCCAGGAATGCTGTGTTTCTTCTTTCACTCACAGACACACGTGCCGTGCCGTTAAAGAAATCGCCTCATGTTGCTTGACATAAAATGAACATAAAATGGTCGTTTTCGCACTATAAACTCCGCTGATCTCTCGCGGAGGTTTTTTGAAGCGGTGGCGACATTTTGATTTGTTATAGGTACGCGTCTCGATGACACACGCTTTTATTTCTCTCCAATTGCTAAATTCGTCAGAACGCTGATAACACTGGCCACTGGATCAACAAATCATATGCCCTGTTGAGGCCATGTTGACTTCTTTGTTCTGTCGATCAAATATGTATGTCTTTGTGTGCGTGTGCATGTATTATGTATATGTGTGTAATACTGTGTATGAATAATCAATGTGTTTATATTATAGATTTGTTATTGTAAAGACAGCTCTAACAACTATAGAAATGAACAGTTTGGGAAATATATGCGTTGTTAAGTTCATACACAGATAATCTGAATGAAATTTGACCAATGACTTTCAAGGAATGTACAATGGCTTCCATTGGTTAATGGAAGGGTTGTACAGATTGCTTTACAGTATTCAGGGACTGATCTAGTAATTTGTAACTTTTGTAGACAAAACATATTGTTTTCCCGTTATGAAACATGAATTATACACTGCTAATTTAGAGTGCTATGATGTTAAATATACAGTCAAACTTTACTTTATTTTTATCTTGGTAATACAGTCACCCTACTATTAAGGTCACCCTAAGACAGTCTCCCTAGTAATTATGGTCATGTTGCTAGTCAGGTCATTATTGTCCAATCCCGGTAATAAGATGCCACTGTATGAGAGCAATAAAGATTAAACTGAACTATACTTTATTAATTTATGGTTTAAGATAAAGACTTTCTGAAACGTTTGGTAGATATAATTTATTAACAACAGATTTGTGGTTTGAAACTCGTTGTATATTCGATTTAGAGGAAGTCCCCACTTAACGTTATGATGATGACAAGGTCTTAAATGTGAAATTGTCAGAAAATTGATTGTCTCCCTTTAGCCTATGGCTGGTGTAGATTACTCACATAACAGTTACTATTAGGATTATCATCATTATCGGTTTGTTGTTTTGGAGTAACCATGGTTACGCCATGATCGCCTCTGTGTACGTCTGGTTATTTTAGTTGTTATTATGACATCTTATGCCACCATACTCCAACTTAAAGTTCCAATGAATCAGCCACAAAAGTAATTTTACTGCTGATGAAATACCAAGGGCAATGCTATTTTATTTAATCTGTCAAACTCAGGTAAATTAATTTAATTTATTTTATGTTTATTGTTATTTTTGTTCACTTATAATCCATCCACTAGTCAATTTTTGGTCATCTTGCCAAACCATTTGCAAGAAAATCTCTTTTTCGCAACTAAAACCAATTTTGTCAGTTCAGTATCAATGTTTACCCGTTTTCTAAAACCATAAATATTCTTACGCAAATGTATCCATAATATTATTGATAAACATACTTTCGCAGTTCTATTGGTCATATCCCATCTGTGCATAATGTTGTAGGCAACTTTAAGTCTAGTTCAGTGTGAAAACACCCAGAATGACCAGTGGGGGACACTGTGACAGATGCAGTGGCAGTGTCTTTATCTGATGTCTAATAGTCATGTGTACTCTACCAGTGACACTGAGACCAAGACTGTCCCATCCCCCCAGACCTTTGACTGACCCTTGAGGAAGTAGACACTCAGCTAGTGTCACTGACACTGCCTTGGTACCTTGTTGCTAGAGTTGAGGAGTTGTGGTTTCACTAGGTGTATTTCACTTGTGTAGACAGGCTAATCTGGAGCCTGGCAGTACCTGTTTGAGTTACCCTAACTTCCTAAGTGTGTGCTTGTGGGGGGATCCTGAGTTATGTTCACTCCCTTGTGTTATGTTTAGACCATTTGGATATATTTATAGCATATAATAAATTATATATATATATATATATTAATTTAGAATATAATTACAAGTGAAAATTTCACTGTATAGTCAACTCAGTAATACAGCCACCTCACAATTAAGGTCACCCTAGACCAGAAGTATTTCTGTAACATAGGAATTAGTTCTAGTAATTTGGTCACCTGCCCTGTCCTGAGGATGACATGTATTTGATGATCTACATTTTATGTTTTTGTTATTTATTTCAGCAATTCAACACGCTCTGTATACCGACATGGATGATAACCAATTAATTAATAACACAAATTTATAATTTTGTTTATAGTTATATTTGTCTTATTTTTTCATTATTTTTTTATTTTGCCTTATCACTGCCACTATGCAGTGCATTTTGAATTAATGGAAGTAAGAACAACGATATTTAAATAACATATTTTTTCAGTGATTCACCACAATTATTTTGTGACAACGTTCTGCATAAAATTCTGAATTTATATCATGTTTTCAAGCAATGTATACAAGAAATGCAACAAACATTTAATTTAAATCGTACCAGTTTGCCGATAATGAATTTGTTGACACTGGAGAATGGTAGTCCTTGCAGGCAGTCTTGCTTTAGGCATTCCTTGACCTCCACGTATTATATACACGCCGATCCCCGATTGGCACAGACAAATCAAAATCACGAATCAACGCAAATTCTTTTGTCGAACCAGAACGTTGATTACTACCATTTTATACAACACAGATCGGGCACAGACAACAGTACAAACCACCTTGACCCACATAGATTAGCACGAAAAGAAGACTGTCAAAAGAGACTTGTATTCAGCATGACAGGCGTGCACATTTGTGACTTGTGCGCCTGCCAAAAAACCTGACAATCAGTGCTTGAAAATCTGGGCAGACACAAATGTATGATGTGATTCTGCATTCTATCCGGGGAATGACTGGGAATTCATCAGAGCACTGTGTGATTTACTTGACAGCCGTGAGCTACTGCTAAAACGTAAGAGCAATCCGGGTGCCTTAAATTCCTTTTTCTAACTCCGCTGTGGCAAGCACTACACATAATGAGTGGATTTGCTACGTGTTCAGCAAGCTTCGCATTTGTTTGTGGCAAGTAATTTTAACACAAAATCATGAATGTTTTCTTGGTTACATTTTCTGAGTATAATTAGAATTCTCGTAACAATATTTTAGACAAAAATATAATTTTAAACAAATTTTCTTTTCATTTTTTTTGCAGGCTGTTCGTGAAACAAGGCGCTTAGCGTACAGCTTAATTAGTTAGACAAAATATTCTCGTTTTAACAGCCTTACCTAATTAAATTATTTAACTGATAGAAAACTCATCATAAAAAGGTCAGCCTTTACTGCCAGTAATAGTTTGAATGGGTGACCAAACTGTGCATCCGTTCAAACAATTACTGGTAGGGCTGACTGTTTTATGATGATTTTTCTGTTCACAGATAAAGAATTTAATTGAAGTCAGCGATTTGATTTTTATTTGAAAATTGTGATGGCATTTATAATAATGACATTGTTTTAAAATATTTAAACCGAGTTTCTTTGGCTAGTCTTACTTCCGGCTGTAGCTCCTCAAATCAATAAGTAGCCAGTAGACTAATGTACTATTCCTGTATCTTGAGTGACTGCAGATTAGCTTTGAGAATCACCAGCCAGCTTCAGCAATCAATTCAGCATCTCCGAGACAGGAAACCGAGCAGTAGCAGAATACAATATTGCGTTTGCTTGAAACTCACAAGATCAGTAGTGGATTGGCACTTCCTGCCCAGCTGCTGTCACCCGTAATGATTGTGACTGTAAAAAATGCTGTCCTGGAAACATTGTCTTTTGTTGTCAAATATTGGTCTACGGTTGTTGATCAGGTCTGCCAAAATGTTGCCATTAATTGAGTGGATATTTTAGAGAACATCGTAACATTAAATCTATTAGTAATTCTACCATATTGGTTGGTTAAAAAATGTCCATACAAAAATTTTATGATCATTTCCAAATATATGATTTTAAAATGAATTAAAATATGTTGGTTCCACTACATAATTATATAGAGACTGCATTAATTCAATCATATCAGACCAGTATATCTTCAGCGTAGAAGGTCAAATGTAACATTTCTCATTAGTTGTGATTGATCAGTTTGTTGTATTCCTGTTTTATACATTTTATATCTGGTAAATATACTGCACCAATAAAGGTTAAAAGAAGAAGTGGACCACGGTTAATTTATATGTACTACTCAGTGAATGTTGCCATTTCAGTTATTTGTAAACCCGGACTGGCTTCCTCTCCATTAACTAATGACAATCATTGCACATTCCTTTTAACAAATTAAAAAAATGTGCAATGCCTGTGATGGATTAAATGTAGTGGACAAAGCGTCCAATTTGGTTGATTGATCAGGGCTGGGAGAAGAAGCACCAATGAGCAGAGTTAATCTGTGCCACTGCCAAGGCCATCAGCTTCAGATTCCTGCCCAAAGCCAGCAGATGGTTTGCCTCTGTTTATTGGCTGTGCACATGGAGATAAGCTGGTTCAGGGTTCCTGGCTATCCCTAATAGAACAACTGCTGCACCTGACAACTGCTCCGGATAACAACATGGGTGCCTGCAGTTGATTCGGTGCAGTTTTCAGACCCTGAACACGCCCTCTACAGAAGTTACCACATTGGAGTGCTGGAGATGTTCTGGCATCTTGCAGCGAAGCAATTTTTTTGTCCTTTGTCCTGCTGAAAAAGTCGTGTAAATAGCAAGACAGCGATTTTGTTGTGGTAACCATTTAGTCTCGTGATGGAACGGAAGTTGGGGAAACGTTCAGACAAGACAAAAACTGCCATCCCATCTGTTGGTGCCAAGGGAGGATCAGAGCCCACATGTGGAAAGAATCAGGTTAACTAGCTTGTCTCCAAGAAGTCTTGTGTCTCCTCTGGGCTGTCTAGTCTGCTTGTGGGGTTTCCAAGGCACTGAAAATTACACTCTTTCCCTGTAAGATTCATCTCCATGGTACTGCTTTAAGTGGTGATGAAAGATGACCGAATTATGCCAACCGTGCCTTGTTACTAGTAATGGTGGTAATTAGACAGGCCAGACAGGATGATGTTTCTTACATATCTGGAAAACTGGACTGTAGTTTTAGTTTTCTTATTGTTTCTGCCTGATAAATGTAGTCTTACTCTGTCTATTGTTTGGCAAATATATAATGAAGTTGGTGAGGATGATATGTTGCAAATTGTACAATGTTATGAAGGCAGCTTTTTTGTCCAAACTTAGGAGTAATTTTGTGTGATTTCTGTTATCAAAACAAAAGTCTCCCTGTCTTGAGATCTGTCTCTGTGAGGCGTTTGTGGTGTATTTTCTACCAGACTACTAACATGGACTGTTTTATGACCTGTTTACGATCTGTGTACCTCATCAAGTTTAATTGCCAAGCAAACTGTTAAAATGTCTAGCTGGCCCAGAGTAATGGAGAAAGAACAGCTTGTGTAATCATAAAATGTTTCTCTTGGTAAATGGTTTGTTTTGTGGACTTTCTCTTGATATGCATTTCCATTCATGAAGTCTGTACGTGGCATAGGTGAAAAGCTGCTCATTTTGCGTAAAACGTGCCAGGAGATTCATACATATTGCTTAATTAAGCACAGTGATCTGACTTTTTTGTAGATTAGTAATTTTTTACACCCCATAAATATGTGTGTAGACCCTTGGCCCGTTTAACGTGGCATTTGGTGCACGTTTTGTGTTTAGTTTTCAGCGAGTCTGGTTCAGCGCGTACTCTGGGTGACCTTTCTCATTGGATGCTGTGTACTTTGGTATGATTCCACTGTTCACATGCCTCTATCTATCTCCTGCTCTCAGTGGTCTAAATGGGTTCCTGACAGTGGCTCAATGTCATGATATCTTCTCTTGCTGCAATGGCATTATCTCTTGCAAACCCTGGACATCATGCCTGTTGTCAACAGTTTATACTGTTGATTCTGCAAGCCTTTGTTGCTGTGGTTAAATTTAGATATGGCACCAAGGTTGACAACATGGAAAATTACTTGGCGATAATTATGTTTATAAAGATTATATTTTTATTTATTATTAATTCTTATGAACTGTTGTATGTGTGGAATATACATTGATCTGCCGAGTAGTAATTTGTGGATCAACCACAAGCAGAAAGAGATTCAGTAACTGATTATGTAGAGAATTCAGTTTGTTATGAGAGAATTCGTGGAAATCAGGGTATTCTAAAGAGATTCAGCCAATAGGAATTAATTGCACAACTACACTGCTAAACTTAGTTTGATAGTTGTAATTAAATATCGTTTATGCTTGCTTGACTTTGGTTTAATAGTCAGTGTTGTTTTGTTAAACACACTCAGTATTGAAAACAGACTAGCAATTGTTGTACGCATAGCGGGATTGCACTATTAAAGTACTCAATGCATGTCGGCTATCATGCATCAATTATATGCCGCTGTGCATCAGTATGATATCGACGTAGCTATTGTTTCACTGTATGACGCAAGAATTGTGCTAGACAAAGTCCGTTATTGTGCTGGTAGTTTTTCTGATCACTGAAATGACAAACATGTTATGGCGTGTTTGGTGAAACAGCATTGACATTACCAGGAGTGGAACATGTGACCAGGAGATTAATTGAATTGCACTGGATTGGGTCAGGTGGTCAAAGTTGTCTGTCTGGGTAAAACACAGGCTCGGAGTAGAACAACAAGCAGCTGGCAGAAGAGAAGGAGATTCTGTAGGGGTAAACAAGGGTGGTTTCTCCTGAGACCAATCTGATGTTTCCATTGGTGCCACCAAACAATCCTGCTGTCTTCAAAGTTTGGTCCACTGACCGACAGCATGGGGAAATATTTACAAATATAAACTTTCACAGGCACCAGTAGAACTGTAGCTAAATATCGAGACAATGGCTGTAGAGTGGGAACTAGGAATGGGTGTTCAAAAGAGTGTCCAAACTTTGAGACAATTGTTAAACATTTGAAACCCAAACATTTGCAATGATGGCTAAACCATGCTAGTCATGGTCAAGCTATTGCGACTGAAGCCAAGCCATTGGGATCATTGTGACACCATGGAAACAGTGGTCAGCCTTTGAAATAATATTAGACCTTACAAAACCTTATCCAACATTTCAGCCTCCTAGCAGTCATATATTACATAACCAAATATTAGAAATAGTCATGTGTGTTCTTATATCATGCCAGTATCCACCTAGACAAGGCGCTTACTCCATTGTTACCAACAAAGCATGTTAGGCAGCAGCTAATGGAGTGCCTGCATGGCTTTTTGTAATTGAAGACTCAAAGCAAATTTTGTTTCGGTATTTTTTACTCCAGTGGAAGGGACCAAGAGTGTGTCTCTCTTCTGAGACAGCAACCAATGTTGGTGAATGCAAAATGGATTGAATGGAGCCTGACTTGGTGACTTTGGGAAGTGGCTGAGACCTTGCAGGTCTGGAAGGGGACATTGACTGATGGCATGCTTGCCCACTCCTGACAGAGCAACCTAAGCAGTGCATTTATCTCACAAATAGACCTGACAGGCTGCTCTTTGTGCCGTCTGGCCTGATGCCAGTTTGTCACACATGAGCATTGTGACATTCATCAATGTCATCATCGCTTGCGCAAAAGCAAGATACATCATAAGTGTTGCAATCAGAGGTCATCCCTGTCAAATCTCCACTGGGCTGTCGTCCAATGGGGGTTTTAAGTAACCATTTGACAACCCCCTTACTATCCCTGTAGTCTTCATGGTGCAGCCATGTGGTGTGATGTTGTTTTTTCCTTGCTGTGTCCTTTAGATAGGTCCTTTAGAGTGCAGACCTCTTCAGCAGGTGCTTAATCATTGGATCAGGTGATAACACCATCTCGGTGGTTCGATACATTCGAGTGGTCACTCAAATTATGTGCTTGAACATTGGAGTACTTGTCCGGGCCTCTGTTTCAAGCACAGTCGCGCACACATGCACCAAGCTATTCATATCAACCAGCTTTTTTCAACATCATCAAATTCACCATCATCTGAAGGTCATGCATGTTCAGATATGACGGCTGATACAACAGCAAAACATGGTGTTTGTTCAGTAACCCATGGCAACAAATTTTACTGTTGTCGATAGAACAATCGGCTTGAAATATTGAGCCAATGATTGGTCAATAATGCCTCCTGGAAAGGGACTTATTATGTTAATGTGTTGTCACTTTTGTGTTGACATGTGTCACCTACCATCAGCCACGAGATGACGAATGTGTCACTTTTTGTAATAACAGTATTTTTTGTTACTGGTTTAGTGGTTAAAGCCAGTGATTGGGGGTCATGTGCACCCAAAACATGCACCGTTTTATTACCCTTGATTATCTGTCTTGACTGTTATCCCCACAAGAAAAAACAATCTTGTCTTTTGTGGCCAGATTCTCATGCGGGAATATATGTTATTATTTAAAAAAATATTTTATATTGAATTAAAAATAATCAAAGCCATTACATTATGATTTACAAAAATGCTATGCTCTTCACTTCCCATTACCTTCCATTGATTCATGTGTTTGTCCTTTGTTTGTACTCTGTCCTGCCAACAGTGGCTATGCTACTGGTTTGGTACCTAGTATAGCCAGCAGGTTACCTACATCAAAGGCAGCGTAGCAAATATAAATTCTGTAAATAGTAATAATTACAGCCAGTGTGTGTGTGTGTGTGTATGATATGCATCAATGATTTTGTGATAAGTGTGCTTCAAATGAACATTTGTGGCTAAAATACGATATGTTATCGACGTGAATTCTTTCCTTCTGAGTATCAAGACAAGTGTGGTCCACCTGTCTATTATTTCTTGCTTTTGTCCAAAGGGAATATGTCAGGTCCAATAACTGCTTTCTGGTTTGATGGGTGCCTGTAAAGTAATGCCCTGGCATTGAATGGCAGTAAATTAAATGTTTCCTCAGGTAGTGATTTGCAGGTTGAGTAAAACGTAAAGTATGGAATTGGGCAAGATAAAAGGAATGGCTTTAGACATGGGCAATGTAAATGGCTACATAAAAATTTAGCAAATGAACAGATATTGGTTATTTACATGAAAGTATAAATTTTGACATTCAACTTCTTTTGTGAAGTGATTAAACTAGTGCCAATTTAGAACATATTTTTCAATTTATCAAAACACTGTTAAAATCTATGCAAATCTATACAAGTTAAATGTCATTAAATTTAACAATTTTTTTTCACCTAAATCATTGTTATGGTCCCTGCAGGGAAAAGAAATAGCAGTCTGACTCACCAGTTTGTCCAGTGAGAAAAGAACTAATAGCACTGCTTCAGAAAATGATTATTCCATGGTTTCCAGATTTATTCAAACATACCAATCCAAGTCAGATACATTACTGCTGAACACTGTTTAGTATTTATGCTATTTTTGTTACGTTTGTGTGAATAAATGCATCTTTATGTCACATAAACACATGCTCAGTCATGCGTGGGCATCAGAAATAATGCACATTACTCAGTGACTCTGGTTTAATGGGTTTGTACGATATAAAGCTAGCGTAGATCTATGTGAGACATTCATGGACTTGCCCAAAGATGTGTGTACATTGATAATTGTATGTGGGGGGTGTTTGACCTGACCCTAGACTCATTGCAGATTTGAATGCGTAGCCTAAACGTTTGTATTTTCTTTTTAATGCTTCTATACATTTGATTTTTCAAATGTTAAATCTAACGCATTTCAATTACAACCATAATTGAATAATAATTCTAGCTAGATTATGCACATTTTGTATTAGTTATTGATTAATAAGCCTCATAATGTGCATGATGCGTAATTTTGTATTCTTATTAATCATGATTAAAATTGATATTTTCAAATTTAGTATAAAAGAAAGCATTTACAGTAATTCAAATATGTCCACAAAGGCTAAGCTAAAACGTGTACATTTTAATGCAACCCCAAAATATTTGCATTTGAACATAGTGCAAGAAAATGGCATTTTAAATTAATTGCAACATTTGCATTAATGTGCTTTGATACCAGTTGTCAACTAGCCTGGATTGAGCCTGGATTGTCGACTGGGTTCAAGCAGATTTCCCCACATTTCCTGCTGCCTTCTGTGCTGGGATAGAGTCAGAACACAAGTACAACTCTTGGTGAATAAAAATATGTGGAAAGGAACGCCGTCAGTGCAGTGATGCTATATTACGGCGCAGCGACGTCATTATCATGCCGCAGCTATGCCAGAGCTCCATATTGACGAGTGCTGCTCGTTTTAGCTGCCATTGTCAGCTCGTTTTTTGCCACTTGAACTTGATGAATGTGTGCGAGAGTGGAGAGATGTACTCATACATCATGGGTGCTCTACAATCTCAGCACGGCACCGATCTGGCGGTGGCCAGGATGACTGCGCTTTCAGCAATGGCTTGACTCCAGCTCAGGGAATCTGCATATTTGATCAATGTCTTATATTCACTCTCAGAGCCTTCATTCATTATTCCCGCGGCAGGTGGTGTTTATGAGATGATTCCCAGGTCCCAGCCCTTTACTGTTCATTACCCTTTGCCCTGGTGCAAATGTCTGCAATTTTGTAGACCCCCTGGATCATTTTGCCCATTCTGACTGGGTTGTTAATGTTGGGTGTTGATGATCCTAGATAAATAATGTGTGCTTCTGGGGCAGCATGAAGGGTGGCTATTTATCTCTGACTGGATGGAGGGGGAGGGGGAGAGGGAGAGGGCGACCAGCTGCCCCAAGCAGGAAGAAATATGGGAGGAGGATTGGGAAGTGGCTGATGGGAGGAAGTTTTGGACATAACAGCCGGGTAGTTTCAGTGTCTTGTTACAACCGGACCACCCACAAAGCCTACTTCCTCCTATCTCTCTTACACCTTCTCTCATTCATTTCTTTTACATGAATTAGAGATGTGAACATCTCATCCTTGATGCATTTGCAACATAAGCACCACTGAGTTTATTTAACTTTTTTAATTAATCTTGTATATATATTTATATACCACCGGTATATATTTTATTTGTGCCTTTTATATAAATTTTACGTAATGTTTTTACTTATTTATTGTCATTATATCATGTATTTATTAGCATGATATCAGTTCTTTTATTTTATCTGTTCCTATCTGTTTGATTTAATTTAATATAATTTACATCACATAAATTTATGTGCAGTTATATATTTTAACCACCTCCGAGTGGATTCGCTTTTATGACATTATACAAATGTTATTGTTTTTCCTATTATCTTGGTAATTTGCTTAGTTTGAATGGGTCCATAAAACAGAACATTTAAGGTAAAAACACAGGCAAACTTCTGATGCTGTTTTAGAAGTGTTTTCCAAACCAAGCAAACAAACGTTAACAAAAAGTATTCTTATATATTTAATATATTTACATAAGAGTCGGATCTTTTGGGGTAAGACAACTAGAGATATAATGAGAAAATATTTGATGCGATACATGTTTACCAGCAGTGGGATGTTGGTGATTTTAGTTTTTACAGTATGTTTGATTTATTAGGGAATACTCCAGCCTTGAGTTATCTACTTAATTGGTTGTCTACTTATAAGTGTCAGCTATAATGAGTACCCCCAGTATGTGGTACATCAGGAAAATGTTACACACATAATCAAGGTTCATTTGTTGATAAGCCTTGCATTCCAGTAGATAGGAATCCCTAAAATAAACACTTCTTTAGCCTGGCCTAATGATAGTAATAGGGTGCTAACATATTCATGCTCATTAAGATTGAAACTGAAAACCCAGGCATCACAAAATTATGTAGTGTTAGGATAATTTTCTCTCAGCAAATTGCCTGCATTAAATTTGTTTGCAGCTCGCAATCGAGCAGGAATTAATATTTTATCCAGCAGTCATTTTCGTAGTCACGCTTTTGAGCAATAGACAATGGTTCAAAGCTGAGTCATGGGTTTTGCTCGCATTGCGCGGTAACTAACTACACAGTTACTATCGTATTGCTCAAGTTCCCGGTTGCCCGCATCAGTTCGGCAACTTTGACATTTGAAATCCACCACTTCTTAAAAAAATGACAGTAATGAAAGATCCACCTAATTGTCATTGACTTTTCAGTTGTATCTCGTAAACGCCGCGATATCTGATGCCTGATTGAGATAGTGCAAATGTCCGACGCACAGAATCACGAAATAATAACATGGCACAGTGTCGTTGTCGAAAACCCGGCTTCGTCATGGCTGTTGAACAAAGCGCGATCACAAAACAACAAATGGCATTCGCATTCAGAGCACAGCCTTCTCAAAAGTAGATTGCCGCGGCCCGATAACGTGGGCAGAGTCGTGGGTAATGAGATATATGCATGTATGTATGTATGTGTATGTGTGTGTGTGCGAGCTGATAACGCTTGAATAGGCCATAGGCGACAGACTGGCTGCGGAGGATAAACACTTAATGTGCTGCATATGGATCTTACTGGAGATAACTGTCAACGTCATTTCTTCTTAGACCGGTGGCCGTCAATACGCCGACAGCAGTCATGTCATGTCGGCCAGGTGGCAGCACCTGTTGTCTTTATACACTGCCATTTTTATATAATCGATTGTGTGGTGCGTTTTGTATTTTGATTTGGAGAGCTGGTTGTTCGGCTTATTAACACAAGCCAATTTCTCCACGGGAGATTTTGTTATTTTATGGGGGTAACTTCAGAGGGAGCAAAGACATGACACAGATTTACAAGTGGGAAATAACTGATTAACCACGTAATGGATAATAAGTCAGAATATCATACGTGTGTGAGTTTGTGATTGTGCAGTTTTATTTGGCTGCTAGGTAACTAGTATCACAGTTGATTTGTTCCTCTAGAGAAGACTTGGACTCCCTTTGGGCCCCAGAAACAAGTGCCCCGTTTCTTCCCAAGTCTCCTGGCTTTGGTTGCCAGTTTTTTTCCCCACATAATGGACGCGTCTTGTTAGCGATGTCGCGTAATCTCTCGCTGTAACTGTTTACTGCTAACTTATTCATGTTGCGCCAGAATGTGTGGGACGGATATACCGCGAGGAATACAATAAACAGGATGGTAGACTCGCTGTGTAATTGAGCTGCCGTGTTCCTATCGCTGGCCTTTGTTGGGCTGATGTTATATAAAACAAAAACATCAGTGATTGACCGAAAAAGCTGCCCACCAGTGAACATGGCTATTGATTTTATTGACTGGCGCCGCGGCGCTCGCAAGAGATGTCTTCTAAGTGCCCGCAGATTCTTTAGAATGGAAATTAGATGTCGTTATTCCATAGGGGTGACTGCCCACCCTGTATGGGTGGATGGGTGTCAGAACTCATTATGTGGACATAGAGCAGGAAGGCCTGATTGTAGGGTAGTGCAGATCTTGTTTCGCAGGTCAGTTGTTTTTCTGGACAGTGGTCAGATTTTTGGAGCAGCAGTCTATATTGGAGTTGTTGTCTGGTGTGAAACGTGATGTGGTTGGCTTTTATTGTTAATTTAGCCCTGGAGTGGTGTTATTGAGAGTTGGACATCAGGTTACAAGTCAACCACTGCCCTTATTCAGGTTGTCAGAAGTCTGACTTGACTGGGCTGGGATTGCTGTCACATCAAAGTGATGGTGACAGAATTAAGTGTGTCCAGAGTCAACAGATTGAGATAAGGCACCTTGGTTGTTGACAACAGTAGTTTCACTGTCAGGGAAGGTCATGCAAAGGCAGTGTTTTTCCATTAAAGTATGCAGCTCAGTCGGTCTGTACTTTGTAGAATTTGTTTTAACAAGGCACAGCAGTGGCGTATTCTGTATGCCAAAATGTCTGATCAGGAGGCAATTTCACTGAGATGTGAACTAATAAGGAAAATATATAATATACATAATTAAGTAGAATTTATTATTAAATTTAGGGAACTTTTTTTTAATGTAAGCCACCATTGCCTTATCAAACCAGACATTAT
Organism: Paraescarpia echinospica; assembly: GCA_020002185.1. NCBI lineage: Eukaryota > Metazoa > Annelida > Polychaeta > Sabellida > Siboglinidae > Paraescarpia > Paraescarpia echinospica. The sequence continues at coordinate 10,931,968 of CM034534.1, forward strand.
TCCCATGACACATCGGCAAAAGTGTCCTGGTGGCGCATTCTGGTATTGACAATTTTCAGTTTACAAGATCACTACAAAGAGCAGAATTGATTTTAAAAAGCAAAATCTGGCTCATGTGCTCAGAAGAATGTTAGTGAACTGGTCCCTAGCGGCCAGGTTAATACAAAATAAAAATAGACGGTTGGGAAATGGAGCATGTTTTCTTTTGACAATTGTAGAAATGAACGAAGAGACCAACATTGTGTACAGGAAGGTCAAAAGTAAAGATTTCTCCTTTCAGAAATGGTTGTACACATCAGATAACTGGTGAATGGTCAAAGTTATGAATCAGACAGGTCCAAAATAGAGACTGTTAGTTGTATTGTATACTTTAGTATTTATTTGACTCCAACATAAGATTCAGACTGACAGACTGCTGTTTGTCAATCGCACTCAGGTTATGCAGGCTGCCACCTGGTATTTATATAAATTGCTAAGATATCGTAGGACCTGAATCCTTAACTGGGATGTTGGCAGAAACCGAGTTGTAACTCGACTTCACTGTTATATGTGTATGTTTGCATCACACATAATTATTTAATAAGATTAATTTGGTATCACCGATTTAAACCTAGTTAGCATGCATATATATTGGTGCTAAATAATTCATAAATTATCAGAGATAATCTATGAATGTATCTAAATGCATGCTTGAAATAACCTGACCAACAAACCAGGCACATTGCATGACAAGTGGTCAAAAGATAATACTGAATAACTGACCACATTTATCTCAACATTTGTTTATTGGTTCAATTGATGAACTATTAAATAGCCACAGTCCACTGATAGCATAACCTATGGGCATCTGACAGTCATTGTAGAGAAACAGCTGGACAGCTTTAGATCAGGGACTGACAACAGGTGCAGTTTTCACCAGGTAAACAATGTTACATAAATGGGAATCAACATTTATTTCAGTGAACAAAATTATTCGAAATGTAGCAAGATTAGTTTCCATGGGCTGCGTGTACTTTGACAAATTCTTGATGGTAAAATTGTATAAGTGCTCCAACTAGACCATGAAAGTTTGGGACAGCGCATCTGTCACACAAATGTCACCATAGATTCAGCTGAATAAATAATGAAGCAACAGGATGTCTTCTTAAGGCATTTTTTATTAAGCGACCACTGCAAAGACGACACACAGAGTGCCTGTAGCAATGGGATACTCCCAAGATGACAAAGTCAACGCCATGGACACATCCTGCATACACTTTCTATGTGCCCAGCTTTTTGTTAAAATAGAAATGGCAGCGATAAAAATAACTTTCTATAGACGATATCCATTCTACCGTGGAAAAACAACCTCTTAAATACAGCTTGCATAAGAGCGCTTGTAAAAACATTACGCTGTAATTACGGTAATAAACATTTGCATAGATTTATGCAGATTGCAATGGTGGTAATGGGGGTAATGATGTCTCCTGTTTACTCTTTCTCAGCTCAGGTTCCATTGAGCAATGTCTAAATGATTTCCAGTTTGCCACAACTGTGTAAACAATGGCTTGTGTGCCATGGTTCTGCAACTGTTTCAGGCTTTGTGCATCAATGGGAAAGATCAACCATATAAATTATGGCTGTTTGATTTTATGCTTTTCTGTGAACATTCAACTGGTTATTAATTTGTTTGTATTTTTGAGCAGTTATTTTTAGTATGAACAGTGATGTCGATAGTGCTTACATAAGGCAGGTATATGTTGTCTAATTTTACTATATGCAACCCATCCCAGTCTGATGTTTTATAATTACTATGACCTGCCCTTCTACTAGACAGATGGGATGGTATTTAGTTACTCCCAAATGGCCATATTCATTAACTCTTATCAACAGCCAATCTGTGGACTTTGGTCATTTGCCGTCAAGCCTCAATGGCTGCATCAACTCCACATAGTACTATGGACAATGCAGCCCTAATAAGAGAGAGCAGTTGTGGTCAGTAATGGTCACTTCTGGTCAGTCAATGAACTTAATTACCACTCAGGCCACAGCACCTGTTTCTGAGCAGTACAGTATTTGAAATTGAATTTTCTTTACATCACAATCTGAAATTTAAATGCACTTCAACTTCGTCATCTTGCCAGCAATTCAGTTCCGTTGGAGTTAGTTTCAGTTGCATTGTTGCAATGTAAAGAATGTTTGATTAACATTTTTCCAAACTGATGAACATGTTTACCAGCACAATTTTCTGTTTGCAAACATTCAAGGATGCTAAATCGGCATGCGACATCTTCAGATGGCATGGATATTACTTGAGGAATTTATCCAAGAAACAGGGCTTACTATTTAATTAAAAAACTGTTTTAAACAAACAATCTGTCTGTGTGATCATCTGTGATACGGACAGATTTCCACTGGGTTATGTGGACACATCTAGTGCCATTTGTGTCAAGGTTTCCATGGAATAGGTTTTTGTCCTCCTGGATAAACACCACCAGCGGGAGAGCTGGAGAAGTTCAAAGCCCGCTGCCATTTTATTAACCGCAGATGTGAAATGAGTTAGATGTGTCGACATGAATACGTGTTTATTTCTTAATTTTCCTTACTGTAGCTTTTGTTTGTTATCCCGCTGTGGATAACCTGTTTATCTTTACGTTTTCCTTAAGACAACTTTCATTTGTTAATGTTCCTAAGTTTTAGAACTCTTATCTGCTGGACGGTTATACAAAAACTTAATCTGTATTTAGGAACAGCACCACAGACCGACGTTATGAATTTCGATTGATGCTCTGACATTTGCCAATTCTGTGACAGATAGGTCTTGTTTCAATCAAATCTGTTGATCATTACTGTGACGCAGGGACATGTTTGGACATGACCTAAAGCTGCGGTATTCATGACTTAAACGCCTGGGTGAATGACGTTGGTGCTCGATGATGTCATGTTGAGTGCGGTGAATCTTGTCGTAATTCTTCATGTATATTAATTACACATTTCCATAATTATTTGTACTGGCAGTGCGCACCGGTGTGATCTAATGCCAGGCAAATCTGCAAGTTATATCCTGGCTGTGTTAACCCTGTGGGGGGGGGGAAATAGTGATTACATCAGTGTTTTATTAGGCTTGTTATGTGTGTGTATAATGTACTGATGTAATATATTTACCAGTTGTACAAAATATAAATAGACTAATAGGCTTGCGTTGTGTCATTACATAATGGAGACCTGGCATGAACTACCTGTTGAGGACGCCTGGCAACAGTTAACTTTCTATAATGGACACCTGGAAACAGGTATCTCTAATTTTATTTATAATGGATAGCATATCAGACTTGTGTAATAAATGCATGGTCATATCAGACAACTTTGTGTGATGGACTTGGTTGTAATGGTTTATAATAGTAACTTTCTATGACAAATAAAATTTAACAGCATCTTATCCTATTTTATTTTGGCACTTCATCCAGTGAACACAAAAGTAAAAGATGGTCGTAAAGCAGTCAATGGAACAATTACATATTTCCAAGCATTTTGACATCTTCTCAGTGTGTCAAGCTTGCCTACTTGTGATGGTTGTGAAGCAAATGACATAAATTTTGCTCCTCAGTTTATGATGGATTTATGTTCATCTTAACATCATGAAAACTCCCATAAAACAAAACAGTGGATTCTGTTTAAGGGAAAACACGGGGATATCTCAAAAACATATGTATCCATCAATTTGTATTAAAAATAAACTGCTTGCCAATGAAAAACGTCACATTTTATGCAAAACCCACCTATCTGGTGACATGTCTGTTATCAATGACAGTCAGGAAACATTACTTTTTTAAACTCCAACAATTAGGAAGCTATAACTTGGCATGCAAGCTGGCCTTACATGTGCACCAAATTGCACAGGATTGATTTACTATCGGTGAAGGGGTTGTGCCAAAATACACTTCAAGTTTTTGCTGTCTTTCAACATTGTTGTAAAATTTTTATGAAGCTGCACCTCACTTAATATACATTTGTTCACAAAACAAACCTGTGTGAATGTAAATAATATATTTGTGCTTACAAACATGCAAATTTTTCTTTCAGGGTATTTCTAAACATGAAATAAAATGTCATTTTGAGGTGATTTTTGACATATTTTTAATTGTTTTTTAAAACATGGAAATGTCACCAAACAACTTAGAAGCTTAAAATTCTTTTTGGACTAGAGTATTGCTTGATGTCTTAGGCAAAGTCTGAGAAAAAATTAGTAGTCTATCTTCAAAACTTTTTTAGAAATGATTAATTCAAAACAAGCATGTTTTGGCCACCAGAGCTACCTGGAGGGATTTTCTTGATAAGTTCTTTAACCTTTGTAAAAACAAGCTCCTTTGGTCATGGTGACGTTTCTCTATCCAGAACACAATAAAATTAATTGTTCTTGTCATCCTTTTTACATATTGTTTGCTAAATTCATATTTCAACACAGTAGTCTTTATCAGCTATCAATAGAAGAGTTCAGTTTCAACCTGAGCTGTCTCGTTTGTGAGTTATGCAGAGCACAAAGTATAAATTGTCATCCAGCACAATTAGCCTTGAAAGCATTTGCTCGTAGCACTAACACAGCGAAGATTGCCATGTCTAGACAGAATTCATCACTTTTCGCAGAAGACATGACGTTTTGGTCCCGTCTGCATTATTTACTTCAAAGTTTTTTTCCCAAATCCTGTTAGTGCATAAACAACATTCATTGGGACTGAAATGTGACCCGTTTATACAGCTCCATTTAGCATACAACTAGCGAGCACATTCATGTACGGGTCTCATTTCGATAAGTGCAAAAGTGAACATCTACTGAAAATCCCTTCCTTGATTCATTTATCCCCTTGTGAATCCGTTTCATTGATATTCAGATCTGTATTGTTTGTGCAAAGTCTAATAGTAAAGTTTTGTTGTTAAAATCACCAAAAGAATCTTTTTAATTGTTAGATATGATAATATGAATTTTCACAAAGGTCTGTAAATGATTGGAACATATCTGCTGATTGTGTGGGTGCTAGTAGCGTGAATATGTTTAAAAATAAAATCGACACATACCTCAGAAGGGCATGATACCCGTATATAAAATGGGTTACTCTCAATAAGCCAAAAGGCTTACTTGTCTACCTGTCATCTAGAGTTAATCCTCTGGGTGGCAATCTTGTTAAATCTTATTAAACACTATCAACCACAGAGGAGATCCATAAAGTGGCAGCTTTAATGACAAATGAGATTGTTGACATGGCAACGCAATTGTTGTAATGTTTTTTATTGCCATTCTTTAGGATACCAGTGTTCTTATCTGTAAAAGTACTTTTTGTTTTGTCACATTGAAACGCATGATGAATCTGCAAAGTTGTTACTATGGAAGAGAACTATAATCTGTACCCTGATTATTTTATTCACGAGTAGTAGGTTTTGTTCCACTATGTAGCGTTGTTTGAGGATAGTACAAGTCAGTAACATCTATGCAAAAACAAACGTTTGTAATGTTTATAATTAAATGTAGCTACTGGCAAAACCACCATGAAAAGTCAATTACACCCTCCACCTCATTTGAAACCACAGTTCTCTGATAGATTGTTTACCCTTTCGGTGCCCTTTGTTGGGGTAGGGTGATGTTTAGTGGTCTGCTAATTACTTGGTTGACAGAGTAGATAGTCTGAAAGCAAATAATAATGTGTGCAGGAGTTTAATGGCCTTTGAATAGCTCCACTGGAAGAGGCTAAGAACCCACACAACATGTGGCAGGCATCTGTCTGCATGAGTTGCAAGCTGCAACACAATTCAATATTTTTATTGTTTTGTTTTAGAATGATTTCACTCAAGAATCTTGTATGGATCCACTATGATATGTTGGCACATTTGTAAAAAATATATGTTGTTTAGTTCTGTTGAATTCACCAGAGAATTATGTTCAACGTTGTCCATTTATCCAGTGTAGCAATCAAAGTCACTTCGGTGAGTCATTTGAGCAAAACTGCAAGTTTGTGTAGTAAACCGGCTGTGCACAAAGCAGTAACTGTTCATGGACTACAGTAACTTATGATCACCAACAAACACAGTGGGCTGAGAATAAGTTTTCTGATCACTGGTGTGGTATCCAAGAGTCTGCTTTGCCCCATAAACCTGTTTTATGACCGTCAGAGAGACTGGAATGCATGAAACTATGGTCCCTACTCAATGCAGGATGTCTGTTTAATTGGCATTTGATGCCATCATTGATAGGCCATATTGTACTCACCACCAGTCAACTCTGGACTTGGATAACTACCTTACTAATGAGGCAATACGCCAATGAATGGAAATTACCGCAAATTAAATGGTTATTATTTGTGGCCCAACTTTATCGTCATATATGCATGGACACTTGATGTGCTTTGTTACCGATTTCCAGAATATCACACGCAGTTGTTATGTTTAGTGAACGCCTGTTTATTGGTAATTATTACTGCTAGAATAATCTTGTTGTGGCAAAAAAACTCACTGTGTCACCCGTTACAACAAGGGCAATTAAATTGGGATAATCATTTATAAAATATAAAACATGAACAAAAAGGGAAGACCAAATAATAGCAGCACTAATGTTATAGTCTCAATGTTAGGGTAGGACCTATATTCTCTGTGCGTGTTACATCACAATAATACAGTATTAATAAATATTAAGTATTGTATTTACTATCTATTACTACTACTACTATTATATCTTTTGAACTTTGGTTAAGATCCTTTGTTGATATAACATTTAGTTAAGCATTGGATGTTTTGTTGCTAGACTTTACCTAACGGTAGTCATAATAGACGTTTAACACATAATTTTGTGAGTAGTATATTGATAAGCTTTCTTCCTGTATTGCCACAGCAGATTAGCATAATTGTGAGTTTTTATTTGAGGGCATTCAAAGGACTGGTGCTTCTTGGGAGGAGAGGGTAGTTGTGAGACTTACTAAAGGTGTGCTTTACGACGCGCATGGAGTATTCAGCCGAGGAAGGTATTGGCACTACCTCATGTTCTCTAAGCAAGAGGGAGATTAGTGGCAACTTTGTGGTTTCTTAGTTTGTTACCACGTTCCCAACTTTGTAATTGGATACCAGTGAACATATCATGATACCAGTGAACATATCATGATCATTCAAAACTGTGCACATGCTTTTGTGGTGCAATTTAAAAAAAAATGGTTCTTTGAGAAAACGAAGTGTTATTGTGGGTAAAGTGATTGGCTGGGTGTGCTGTTTGTTGAAGTGTTATTGTGGGTAAAGTGATTGGCTGGGTGTGCTGTTTGTTGAAGTGTTATTGTGGGTAAAGTGATTGGCTGGGTGTGCTGTTTGTTGAAGTGTTATTGTGGGTAAAGTGATTGGCTGGGTGTGCTGTTTGTTGAAGTGTTATTGTGGGTAAAGTGATTGGCTGGGTGTGCTGTTTGTTGAAGTGTTATTGTGGGTAAAGTGATTGGCTGGGTGTGCTGTTTGTTGAAGTGTTATTGTGGGTAAAGTGATTGGCTGGTGTGCTGTTTGTTGAAGTGTTATTGTGGGTAAAGTGATTGGCTGGGTGTGCTGTTTGTTGAAGTGTTATTGTGGGTAAAGTGATTGGCTGGGTGTGCTGTTTGTTGAAGTGTTATTGTGGGTAAAGTGATTGGCTGGGTGTGCTGTTTGTTGAAGTGTTATTGTGGGTAAAGTGATTGGCTGGGTGTGCTGTTTGTTGAAGTGTTATTGTGGGTAAAGTGATTGGCTGGGTGTGCTGTTTGTTGAAGTGTTATTGTGGGTAAAGTGATTGGCTGGGTGTGCTGTTTGTTGAAGTGTTATTGTGGGTAAAGTGATTGGCTGGGTGTGCTGTTTGTTGAAGAACGGTGCTTCTGTTTCCATAGACAGAAAGTTGTTTTGGTGATCTTCCTCGGCAGATTCGAACAAGAAAACACCACCACCTAATTTGGTTTTAATTTCCTTCCCTGCGGTTGATTCATCCTGATCGTGTTAATTGTCCGTCATGAAAGAAAAGGTGTGACCGGCTCAGGAAATGTAGCCGGCACCGCTGATTCAGCAGTCTGAAACAATAACACTGTGCCACGAACATTGGCGCCTTCAGTTTCCTGTTATTGCCGTGTGTGGCATTGTTCTTGCAGCCTCTGCATTCTACTGCAGGCGGATATTTGGCAGGACCCGTTTAATCAATGTCTACCTCCTGCGGCAGTAGACCAGCTTCTGGCCACATTTTTGCCTTGCCTCACCCGGTGCCCACTCTACACAGAACATGTCATGTCTAATTGCAGCCTGGCCCATTGAAACAGCATCCACATGGGGACTGCGTGCGATGTATTTTGCATGAGATGTTGTTTCGTCCACTGCAGGCTCTTCGTTTGCGGCGATCTGCGATATCATTTAATCGGTTATGTAATTTAATTTCACTGCTGCAACAGTGTTCCGGCACGTGCGTGCACGTGTGGCGTGCCGCTACGAAAGTGCACAGTCACAGCGACCAATCCAGCGTGTTTGTTTTAGTATACTCGGTTGGGCTCAATTATGTTAATCGAGTTGCGTCGGCCTGCCGAGCGATCGGTCGGGTCTCTCGGTGGCGCCACTGGTGGCTGAGGCTGGCTCCAGTCACAGTCATCATTACAGACTGCCAGACTCTCTGTCGCCGGTTGTCTTCAGCCCTTGGCTACAAACAAATCGCTCTTCGCCTACATCCACTCACAGGCAAACAGTGCATTCTTCACATCTGTACTCACAACAGACGTTAAATACACCAAGACAGTAACACTACCATAACGATGTAATCATTATTGATTGTTTTATCATCATTGTTATCAGTATCAGCATTATAATGATGGTAATAATGTAATCATTTCACAATTATTTGGACGATTCCCATTCTGTTGAAGACCATTCTGTGGTGCTTTACACGAGGCATTTGCAATGTGGTTATTTAGTGTACTGGTAGTCAAAGACTAGAATTCTTGCAATACTCAACTGAATATATAATCTTAACTAAAACTTTACACACTAGAAATGGCTAATGGCGTTAGCCAGTGGTCATGATACGAATGCAGTGACAGTTTCTCTGGTAGCGTTGTGATAGCAGCCGGTATTGCACAATCAAGTTGTTACTAGCGGATTCTCGTGGAGGCACAGATAGCTGGGAAATATATTAAACATCGACATTAAATGTGCTGTATAAATCATAGCCTTAATCAGTGAAATGTGTTTTCAATGACACTACGACAGTACAACGGAATTGGCACTTTGTTTTATTCGTGGTACATTATTTTGTTTTTGACACAGCAGATTCTGTTGCCAAGGAAAGTTATTCGGTGCTTTGGGGTCACCCGGTGCATTTGTGTTGACCTGAATCTGTCAAAAAAATGTTGCTATTTGTGGACACCAGGCTGGGGTCATTCAGTGCATTCTTACTTGACTCTGTGGGATGACTTGAATCTGTCACAGTCGTGTGACCTAGTGCTCAGCCATGCGTGAGTCTGTCAGATATGTCACTGTTATGTCCACTTCGAGTCAACTGGAGATACCAGCAAGATGGTACTCTTTGTCTCCGAAATCCGGGCGAGGCTGGCATTAAAGGGAGGTTTTCTGTTTTTATTGTAAAATCATGTTGTATAGTGTAAACTGAATGTATTCTGAGAATAGGTTTCAATGAAGGGGAATTCAACAGATCAATGTTCAACATTTCACGCCATTGACAACGTTGCACTGCCAAACTGTTTCCTCCTGTTGAGCTGTACAAATGGCCATAAACAGAGGGGGATATGTGATTATGTGTCCTTTAACGTAGTTTTAATCTGGGGTATCTGTTGTTGTGGCACAGGGTTAAGACTGTCGGACTGTCAGTCGACAGATTCCATGTTCTAGTCCCCTCACTGCCGTTTCAAGCCTTGGGCAAGTTCTTTCACTTCACATTGCTCCAGTTCACTCAGCTGTATGAATGAATACCTGGCTATAGACAGTGGTGGATATTTGTGTATAAATAGTCATCGTGCAGTATTTGCCACGTGGCCGAATGCTTCTCAGAGAAGTTGAGATGGTGTTCGATTGAACAGGTCTGCCAGAACCCTAACCCTAACCCTAACCCTATATAAGAACTGACCTTTACCTTTACACATCTGAAAATTATTATTAAAAAAATTAATACATTTCAAATGTATGAGTAGTTGGCTATGTGCATCTGTCATTGTTGCAGGGATACACATTGCAGACACCAGCTATTATATAAGAACTTACCTTACCTTTTGTTGCTGGAATACACTTCAGAAAATTATTATCAAACAAATAAAATAAATACGTTTAAGGTACCTGAGTAGATAATGACGTAGTTGTGTCTCTTGTTGTTTCAGGAATCCACATTGCAGACACTGGCTACCTGTACCCCGACCCATCTTACGGCATGGAGAGTCACATCAAGATGGAGCCGTCCAACACGATGCCGTTTGAGGGTGGCGAGTACAGCCCCATGAGTGCCATCTCCTCCGACAGCTCTGTCACCCTCGAGACCCCGGGCCGCTCCCGCAAGAACAAGGAGGACAAACTGTGTGGCGTCTGTGGCGACCGCGCGCTCGGATACAACTTCGACGCCATCTCCTGCGAGTCATGCAAGGCGTTCTTCCGTCGCAATGCGCCCAAGGGCCTAGTGAGTAAAACTGGAACTAATATCGGGTCGGTTTGTCGGAGTCGATTGGCAATGAATAGTAAATTTGCGAGTGATTTTAGTGTTTTACCCTGATGTGTACAAGCTGATGGACTACTGGGTGGGGGAAATCTGGGGGTTATTGAACTTTCCATCTTAATAAAAATTACCCTGTTTAAGTGACATAATTACCCTGTTTAGATATGTCTATAGGGGCACAGCTGTTATCCCACTTTCAGAGGATCCATGGCAAAAACAAAACATGAGCCAGTGTCATTTAGCCGGGTGTGCATGCCTTCTAGATGTGTAACGATTGCTCACTCAGTTGCCACTATGAAAGAAATTTTAACAAGGCTTGCGGCTATTTTATGTACGAATCATGCCTGTTTATTGACATGTGTGCCCGCAAAAAAACATAGCTATCGATGTTTGTATTTGCATGTATTTGTGTGCGATAATCGAGTGTTTACGTGCACACGAGCACACCAACATAGTTTGCACAACTGCTTCATTATACAAAGAACAGAGGTCTCGGTATCCCATATGGCACAATCTCCAATAAGCTGGGACAGTGATATCTATGTTTCTTTGCTGTGTTATTGTCATCGCCAATGGTCGCAGATCGAGTGACTGTTTCCGTGGTAACTTTATCTTACACCTGGGCTCCACCACCTCCTCAATTGCAAATCCTGCAGTTAGACAAATGCCGGACATTTCTGTTTTTCTCCTCTGGGTTGTCAGAAGGCTGCAGCTTTTTGCAGATGGAGTAATTGCTGTGTTATCTTGCATAATATCTGAGATATTGCATTTCCATTGTGTAGCTTGCTTGTACCGACAGATGGTTTCACTCAACGCGACGTTCCATGGATTTTTGCGTAGCATCACCTCATTCTTGTTCATACAGTGTAACCGTTTGTGTGTCAAAAACTATGTAGTGATAAACTAATATAATCCTGGTTAGATTAATCAAACTTCAACATGTTTGAAAAACTGATTATATTGCTCAATCATCTTTTTAAAGTGTAAGAGAACATATGATTTCACCACATGTGTGTGACTTTTTGTTTTGCCACCATTAACACCAGGCGGAGTTGGGATATTGATGGAGCTTTGACAAACCGTTTTCATAAAACCAGATTGTTCACTGTTTCCTAACAAATTGTTCAACTACCTGCTGTGGAATGGAAACACCTTTTGCACCTGATTTCAGGACTACTTCAAATGTCCGTATGATGAGAAATGCAAGATGGACATCTCGAATCGACGCTTCTGCAAGCGATGTCGTTTGAAGAAGTGCTTTGAGATCGGCATGCGAAAGGAGTACATTCTCACCGATGATGAGAAAGCTCGCAAGAAACAGAAGATTGAAGAAAACCGGTAAACATCAAGTGATACTATCTAGAGCACCCGTAAAACTTGGTGCCAGATTAAAATAGTGTTGTCCAACTTTCTGCGTATTTATCAAACCACAATCCGTATAGTGTGTGCAAGGTTTGACAGTCCGTTATAGCCAGATTAATGATTAAATTAATTATTCTAATTTATGTCAACACTTTTCAAGAAACTTAATACAGCTGTGAAACAACGATTTTGTTTCATATGTAAAATGAAAGTGCTATCACTTTGTCAGCTAGAAAAGTGTAAAGTGGTAGCAACATGTTTTCTACATGTTTACTCTCTCTTTTTCTCAGGATGGCAAACCGGGTACCCGACAGGATGAGGTGAGACAAGCTTATGACTTTTCATGAAAACTTGTCTTCCACTCAATGTGTGCATGTTTTTCCGTCTATTTCTCTAAATGGAGTAAAGCTATATTTGGACGCAACCAAATGTGTTGAACCGCCCATGAAAGCATCGACGAGTGCGGATTGACAGACTTAGTTGTGACAAAATAAAGTTTACTCCATTTAACATGCCATCCTGAAGGTTAATCGGTTAACATTTTTACGGAAAAAAAAATTCTGCAAGGGCTGTGTTAACGTGTCTATTTGCTTTCCGTTCGATGTATGTTCTTATTGGTGGTCAGCCGTCCTGTTCGTCTGTATGTTCTTGTATCGTCCAGTGTTCGTCTGTTTGCCTAGCCCTTTGTCCATCAGTTTCAGTGCATCACCCAGCAGCAATTCTTCCACTCCCAGGATGCCGACAAGAGAGGCCGAACCACAGATGGCAAAGTTGGGCAGTGGAGGGGAGGTGACGTCACAGACGAAGGTGATGAGCACGGAGGACTTGGAGCAGATCGAGGAGCTGCTCGGTGCATACAAGGGGTCCCTCGACATCACGCACGAGAAGAAGCGCCAGACACCCGACTGTGTCTCCAATGTGTCCGACCTGGTGAACATTGCCGAGATCAGCGTGCGCCGTGTCATCGACATGGCGAAGAAGGTGCAGTCGTTCAAGGCACTGCCACAGGCCGATCAGATCTCGCTGCTGAAGGGAGGCAGCATCGAGCTGCTCATCCTGCGCTCGGTGATCACGTTCGACACGGAGAAGCAGCACTTCCTTGACCCGTGCGACCAGGAGGACACGGCTGCGATCAACACGGAGCAGCTGCGTATGGCCGAGAATGGCACCGGACTGTTCGACGACCACATGAAGTTTGTCAAATCGCTCGCCATCGACCTCCACGCCGACCAGACGACGCTCATCCTGCTGCTCGTCATCTCGCTCTTCTCGCCCGACCGGCCGAACGTCATCAACAAGGAGCTCGTGTCGGCTGAGCAGGAGCGCTACTCGCTGCTGCTGCAGAAGTACCTGGAGACGTGCTACCCGGTCGCCACAGCGCACACGCTCTACCCGAAGCTGCTCATGAAGCTCACAGACATCCGCAACCTGAACGAGGAGCACTCACAAGTGCTGCTCAAGGTAAATCCGGAGGGCATCCAGCCGCTCATGCAGGAAGTGCTCGATCTGCGCAACTGACCGCCGCGTCCGGTCGACGACGACGTGACGTCACACGAGTCGGCGGCAGACTGTGCTCTCGTTACTGGCTTCTCTTGGTGGCGTCCCATTGTTGATTGGACGCCGCCACCTGTAGGTCTTCACGGGCAGTCGACTGGCCGCACAGACGGACGGACGGCGTTTGTCTGCGGAGGAAGGCGCCATCGTGTCTCTGCCGACGATTTCGTCCAGTTACTACTAAATGTGACATAGCTTTTGTTAATGACCGGTGACCTAGGTTAATTGGAATTGATCGATCTCGTTGAACGCTGCCACCGACGGCGTCAGTGGTTTTGTCACCTTCCGGTGGTTTTTGTCTTATGGTGATATCGTGATGATCTGTCGGTGGTTTGTGTGTGTGTTACGAGGACGTTGTTTCGACAACAGGTTGCCGTCGGAAGCGAGCGTGTTTGTTTGACAGACGGCCGCCGTGTGATATAGTCCACTTTTAGCGACGGCGACGATCCGGGGTATGCTGCCGTATCTGCTCGTGTTCGGTTGTCTCGTCGCGACATAGTGAACCCGTCTTCGTTAAGAAGCGCTTCTTTAAAGACAGCGTGATCGGCACCACTTGTTCGCTTGCACACTGCATTAGATGCTTCGCGCGTGTCTTTCGAGGCTGACGTTTGTGTTGTACATACCGTAGAAGAGGGCCACCATGTTTGATGCTTTCTAGAACGTGTCGGTCGGCGCAGCACTCGTGTTGTTTGTAGGGGCGATAGACGAGGGAGATTAAAGAGACTGGGCCGGGTGACGATATCTGCCCATCCATATGCCACGAGTGTGCTTAAAGAGAGTGCTTGAATCGATCTGCGAAGATCACAAAGAGCATCTATTTTATATAAACTGTTTACCCATGTAGCCACGCCCAAGGCTGTGTCTATGTATTGTTGTATATTATCGTGTGAATGTGTGCATTTGTAAAGCCCCCCATCCTCTACACGTGTCACGCTTTGGCACCCGGACACTGCACGGATGTGTCTCTGTACGTGTATACGTTTACACACATACGGAGACTACGATACGATGTATGTTGAGTTCGTTTGAACGCGGACTCTTGCCTGGTGTGCGAAGTCCGGCAGCAATCGCTATGTTTGTGCCAGGGGGCAAGGCAGCTCTGCAAAAAGCTTGTAGTCGTTACGTTAAATTCACGTGGTGCCATACACAAGGAGGTCGCGAAATCGTAGAATTAGACATTCGTTGTCGCAGAAATCGGACGAGGCATGCGAACGAAGGTGATGTGCCCACTTTGCCATTAATCAGGTTTACGAGACGTTGAGATCAAGACTAACAGAGATTTGCAAACTTCTGACTGAAATCCCGATGCGGCGGCGGCGGCATTGCGTGCGAATCGGTGTGCAGCGAATGCGCGCGGCGCATCATCAGGTTTAATTGTTTTGCTTTTGTGTTGTGCTGTACAGTTTTCATTTGACGCGTGCCCAGCATCGCCAACTAAATGTATGTAATTGTGAGGGTAAGTACCGTCCACGTGACCGCTAGACGACAGTGTGCGCGTGTGGTTGCCAGTGGCAACGCGATGGCAGTCGAGAAAGTTGGGAAACGCGATTCGAGCATCTGATTTGGAATCGCTTCACTCGTCGTGATCACGCCAATGTGCAGTGTGCCGTCTTCTGTATACACGAAATCTAAAATATTTTGTTCTTCCAAATTACAAACTAATACAGTTTCATAAACAATGATAAACAACAGTTCCTGGCTGGCTCTACTAAAATTGCAGAACATACTTAAGTATGTATGTCAAAAAAAATTACGCAGTGTTTACGTTTGGAAATCCTTGGCTATTGTCAACGTGGAAGAGCGTGTCACTGGCGTGTCGTTGAAGTGTTTCTAAACAAGTCTCGAACTCCCGCGGCGTCCGTGCCATTGCAGATGGTGAGTCACGCCAAGGATGATCGCTAGACGGCGCTGCCGTCTCTGGAAGACCGCCGCGAGGAGGCGCTCTGGCACGGCGTAACATTTGCTGTCCGTTGTGATTAAAGAAGGCGCGAGTAAATTCGTCCACGAATCATGCGAATAAAATGGAAGGAATCAGCCGTGTGTTATCTCGTTGCTTTGTTCCAGCCAATACAACGCTCAAACAGTTTACATTATTGAGTTTAAAGTTGGTCAGAATGCTTCGTATGGATCTAAAACAGTGTACCCTTATTTTTTAATTACACGGAGAATCAGTTTAAATGGTTGACCCGATTTTTTCATCACGATGGGAAGACGTCTCTGCATCCAGATTCTCTGGAGAGAACTTCCTGCTACCGTTCCAAGTACACATCCACGTAGACACCAGCTGTCAGTCTTGTCAAAAGTATCTTCAACCTAACCCCAACATTAAACCTATCGGAGTGAAACCAAACGTAAAAGGTGTGTACGTGGAGGAGGAAGGGAAGTTCTCCAGGCTCTTCGTGTGCGACAAACAGTGGCGCCACTCCACGGAGACTGGATAATCGAGGTTACAGTAATTCATTCTTTCTTATTCAATTACATACTAAATTGCAGTAATATGTGTATAAACGCAGCTACGAATTTAATCCGAAGAGTTACCAAAACAAACAAAGAATGCATAGCTTGGAGTTGGGCACAAACTACATTTACGCCCGCCACCAGGTGGCAGCACCAACAGTAGCATTAACCTTGCTTCGATTACCCATGCGCCTTGAGGTGACAGCACATTTTCGCTCCTCACTATGGCCTGGAATATTAAGGCCCTTCCAGTGTTACCGGTAGGTGGCTTTATCCCAGATTCGGGTAGAAACGATGATTGGCTCTCAGGCCAACTATGAAATAATAAATTAAATAAGGATACCATTTTATCAGATAATACTATATAACAACTATTCAACATTACACTTATATTGAAACATGTCACACACAAAATAAACCGACATTAAACTTGTTTCGTAGTTTAGTGCCTTTTAATCACATGCATATTCAATAGGTGGCAGCTCTCTTGGCTGTCAACGATCCCGTATTGATGTTCTTTGGTTATGCTCGAGCAGAAACAAAAGACTAAGTGTGAATAAGCATGATATAAATACCAAACAAGGACACATTTAACTAAACAAAGTGCAATCAATGTCGCGCGCATTATTTACGTAGTCACCAACGTACAACCAAAACGTACTGATCTTAGTGGTTAGGTAGCGTGTCGAGCTACTATTTTTAGGGTCCGGTTCGAATCCCGTACAGTACTCGAAACTTATTTGTGTTCACTTAGTTGAAGATTAATTTTATTCTGTGTAATGCTATTTTGGGCACTATTTCGTAATTTCATTTCGTTATCGAAAACATACATAATATATAAACATTCTGGGGGATAAACGTGCTAAATGGCATTGAGCAGTCAAAACGCGATTCTGAGCTAGACTCTTCCAGGCGAAGTCACGCAGCCAGGCGAGAGTCGGTTAAGCGAGATTAGCTTTAACCATGAATATTGCCTGTAAATCTCGCGCCTCGTTTTCACTTTGGAGTCAGCTGTCGACATTCGTTGCGCTGTTACCTGCATAGGGAAAAAGATATAATATTATAATTTTATTTGGGGTATAATCAAAGAAATGACACAGACGACTGATGAATGTTCCTGTTACGTTCCTGTAAAATGTTACAATAATCGACTTTAGCGTCGGTTACAACTGGATACCTGTAATATTGCTCTTGCGATGTGTTTACATCTTAACTGTCGTAACTTGACTAAGTTTGTGCTTCAATCGGGTTATACAACAGCCACGGGATATATACAACCGATCTCGTTTACGCTGTTCTGGGCGATTCCACGGAAACAATATGATTTTATGGGAAACAATGGCCATTTTGCAAACAGGTATGTATTTTGTTATGTAATTTATTGTAATACAGTGTATACATATGTACCCATTTTCAAAATTCAAATAACACCAAATTTTTATTGTAATTTGTTAAAAAGAAGTTAATTAACTGTATTCAGATGTCATTAGGTTACAATGAGATTAAATTTAATCCACAACAATATTTTTGTTAAAAGTTATATATATATATATAATTTAAAAATTCAACTCTTCATGTCACACATGTAACGCAATTAAAAAAAAAATCCAAAAATAATGTTTTTGGTTTATAAATCAACATATGAATACTTCTGTAATTCCAAAATATAAAAGATATGAAAAAATATGTAACTATAAAGTTTGAAATATATGTGTGTCACACACGTAACGCTATGTTACATTTGTGAATCTACCTACGTATATCATGACACAATATATTTTTACAAACTTTTAAAAACTATAATTGAATTTCTAATGTGTTACAATGGGGCAACACCACATCGGGTCAATTATAGTTGACAGTAATAGACACCCATGGTGAAATATACCCTCAATCTCCTCTTTTTAATGTCTGATTTGCTTGGATTCATCCTAAAATAAATCACTATTCCTCTCGTTACATAAATATGTCACATAATTTATTGTAATCAGCTTACCTAATTATGTTGTGGTAAATTATAGTATGCATTAAGCATGTCATATTGTTATGTACGCTCAGTAAACAGTGCATTACTAGGAACATTTCAACAAATTACTGAGTCATTTCCACAAGCGTCACACAAGTATGTTACACATGTAATGTCACATTTATATTTTTATGCAAAGTACAGTCATATATACTTACACACAGTCTTCCTATACATATATTTAAGATAATGCCACTTATTAACAAATTTCTAAAACTTCACAGGTTTTGGACAATAACTGATTTTATTCTGTGTAATGCTATTTTGGGCACTATTTCGTAATTTCATTTCGTTATCGAAAACATACATAATATATAAACATTCTGGGGGATAAACGTGCTAAATGGCATTGAGCAGTCAAAACGCGATTCTGAGCTAGACTCTTCCAGGCGAAGTCACGCAGCCAGGCGAGAGTCGGTTAAGCGAGATTAGCTTTAACCATGAATATTGCCTGTAAATCTCGCGCCTCGTTTTCACTTTGGAGTCAGCTGTCGACATTCGTTGCGCTGTTACCTGCATAGGGAAAAAGATATAATATTATAATTTTATTTGGGGTATAATCAAAGAAATGACACAGACGACTGATGAATGTTCCTGTTACGTTCCTGTAAAATGTTACAATAATCGACTTTAGCGTCGGTTACAACTGGAAACCTGTAATATTGCTCTTGCGATGTGTTTACATCTTAACTGTCGTAACTTGACTAAGTTTGTGCTTCAATCGGGTTATACAACAGCCACGGGATATATACAACCGATCTCGTTTACGCTGTTCTGGGCGATTCCACGGAAACAATATGATTTTATGGGAAACAATGGCCATTTTGCAAACAGGTATGTATTTTGTTATGTAATTTATTGTAATACAGTGTATACATATGTACCCATTTTCAAAATTCAAATAACACCAAATTTTTATTGTAATTTGTTAAAAAGAAGTTAATTAACTGTATTCAGATGTCATTAGGTTACAATGAGATTAAATTTAATCCACAACAATATTTTTGTTAAAAGTTATATATATATATATAATTTAAAAATTCAACTCTTCATGTCAAACATGTAACGCAATTAAAAAAAAAAATCCAAAAATAATGTTTTTGGTTTATAAATCAACATATGAATACTTCTGTAATTCCAAAATATAAAAGATGAAAAAATATGTAACTATAAAGTTTGAAATATATGTGTGTCACACACGTAACGCTATGTTACATTTGTGAATCTACCTACGTATATCATGACACAATATATTTTTACAAACTTTTAAAAACTATAATTGAATTTCTAATGTGTTACAATGGGGCAACACCACATCGGGTCAATTATAGTTGACAGTAATAGACACCCATGGTGAAATATACCCTCAATCTCCTCTTTTTAATGTCTGATTTGCTTGGATTCATCCTAAAATAAATCACTATTCCTCTCGTTACATAAATATGTCACATAATTTATTGTAATCAGCTTACCTAATTATGTTGTGGTAAATTATAGTATGCATTAAGCATGTCATATTGTTATGTACGCTCAGTAAACAGTGCATTACTAGGAACATTTCAACAAATTACTGAGTCATTTCCACAAGCGTCACACAAGTATGTTACACATGTAATGTCACATTTATATTTTTATGCAAAGTACAGTCATATATACTTACACACAGTCTTCCTATACATATATTTAAGATAATGCCACTTATTAACAAATTTCTAAAACTTCACAGGTTTTGGACAATAACTGATGTGCCCATCTGAGGTTAGAGTTTTGAGCGTCACGCACGTAACACTGGATTTGACATATTTTACAACATCCACATAATTGATTAATTTATTACAATCAAGTAACCTTACAATCTTTGTTATCGTAGCATGCATCAGAAATATCATATTGTTATGTAAACTGTCAATTACTAGGTAAATTTCAGCACATTACTAGGTCAAATTCACAAGCGTCACACACATAACGCCATATTTATATTTGTTATTTTTTAAATATTAACCAAACACGGTGTTATACAGGTACATTGTATACCTATACATATGTACTTATTTATGATAAAGAAACTTAGTAACACACTTCCATAACTTCACAGACTTTTTAAGTCACACACGTAACATATTTTGAAAATTAATTAATGATGAAAATAAATTTTGCGTACACTAGCTATTAAACAAAGCATAGAACAATGCCATGATCAAATTTAAAACAGTTTGCAATACATCAGCATATATTTGTAGAAGTTCAAAGATAAAAAATGTCTGAATGTCGCACACGTAACGGTGGAAGTGCCTTTCTGTTTTCATAGGCAGTTCCACCGTTACGGTGTGCCATTCAGACATTTGTAATCTTTGAACTTCTACAGATCTATGCTAATGTATTGCAAACTGTTTTAAATGCCCCTCTGTTTTCATAGCCAGTTTATGCGATGGGGAAACTGTTCACTTTAAACGTGCATTTTATTAGCCTTACATAAATTCGTCACCGGGCTGTATTACAGGTATCCAGCTACAACCACCGCTAAAAAGATTACCGTAAAGTGTTTACTTGCAAAACTTCCCCCATCGCTTATGTTTTATTTTATCAGTCAGAAATCAGAACTATTACCACTCATGTGATTACACCCCAAAACAAAAACAACCTATTCCCTAAGCAGGCGCCGAAATACTTCATGTCGCCAGTCGGGCTCCACTCGCACAGAATCTCGCCATGTATCGTGACACACTTACATGCCCTATTGGGTCAATAACACATTACCACATGAGTCGAGTGCGTAAATCTTCCAACCAGTTACACGATATGAATAAATTATTAGGGTCAATATCATTATTTTTCAGAAATAAGGTTGTTACCATTATACACCGTACATAGTTTGGGTTGGCGCCAAAATGTCCCTATTTTAAAACTTTTGTTTGGAGGTTTTAATTATTTTGAATGTGTTACTAAGCCTTGTTTCCTAGTTCCAGAGACATGGAAGTTTGTTATGATACCCATCATTCATTTTGAAAAATGGCAAGACTGACGAATCTTCAACGAACAAAAATCATAGAGTTTTGGCACCTGATAAAAAGCTTGGTCCAAGTTCAACAAACTTCCATGTCCCTGGAACAAAAACAAAATAAAACTTTGTAACACATTCAAAATAATTAAAACCTCCAAATTTTTTTCTTCAAAATAAGGACCTTTTGGGACACCCTGTGTATATTGGTGCGTAATTTTTTATCATAACTTTTGTCTTCGAAATGTTCATCTTCAAGCCTTGTTTACACTTTCATCAGCTAGCTCCTGCAGCATTTTTTTTAATGCTTGCGGTGTATAGTAGCGCATGTGACAATGCCGTTGGCGAAGCGTAGATGACTGAGATATTCTCCGTCTATCCCCAAGCATCGATCTGGTTTCCCAAGTCAGTCTTCGGAATATGCTTTCGAGTGTTGCTTGGGCGATATAGTGCCACGCTCTTGTACTCCTTTCTTAATGTTGATCTTGTTGCTTTCTTTGTGTACCTGGACTGTCGTTGTGTTTTGGTATTGATGTTTTTCAGGAGTTCGATGTACACGTCTTCTATTCCCTGTTCTTGATGCGAAGTCACTATTGCTTGAGTTTGCACCGAGTCGAAAGTCTTCTCGTAGTCGACAGTAGTAATATAGGTGGTCCAGCGGGGACGCTATCCGTTCCCTGGAGCAAATTCCATGTTAAGAGATAGGGATTTTGCACCAGGGCGCTCCCGGGTTAAACGATAGGGATTTTGCAACAGGGCGCTCCCGGGTTAAGAGATAGGAAATTTTTACCCCATGTTAAGAGATAGGGATTTTGCACCAGGGCGTTCCCGTGTTAAGAGAGGTCATTATCTCCACGTTAAAGCATAGGAGGTATTATCGTAAAGGTATCCGACGACTTTTTGAGAAAAAAAATATACTGAACAGCATTTGAATATTTCACACACGAGATTGCTTGGCCCGTAGGCCGAGGCTGCGCAAGGGATCGAGCACTTATTTGGTTGACGATGACATGTATAAAATGTGGTGTAATAATCAGTCGTAATTTATATAATAAAAGGATTATAAATTCAGCAGAGGTCGTTTTATCTGAAGTAATGTATACGAAATGTAGACTACATATAGGACTATGTTATATCAGAACCTATAGCCTCGTTTTTTCTAACACAGCGGCCATCTTAGAATTATACGTTTGGTATAATTTCCGTATGTTAGTACCCAAATTCGTGTCTCTAATAAATCCCGTACTCGTGACGTGTCTGGACATGTTTGTTTGTTGCGAGCGTGAGCGTGTGCACCTTGTATGACGTCATTAAACTATAAAATGCTACGCGCAGTAATTTTGTACGCGAGGTGAGTTGGTTATACAGGTAGTGATATGGTTAGACCTTGTTTTGAACTTGCGCATATGTAATGTAATTCCATCAGTTGATCATCAACAGTGACATCATTAAACTATAAACTGCTATGCGCAGTAATTTTCTACGCGAGGTGAGTTGGTTATACAGGTAGTGCTTTGGTTAGCCATTCTTTTGAGCTTTCGCGCTTGAATATAATTTCATCATGTGACGTCATGATACAGTGACATCATTAAACTATAAACTGCTATGCGCAGTAATTTTGTACGCGAGGTGAGTTGGTTATACAGGTAGCGCTTTGGTTAGCCATTGTTTTGAAAGTGCACGCTTGAATATAACAATTAGGTCGTAATCATAGTGATTTGGTAATGCTATCATTTCATGTCATCAACAGTGAGTTCAAATTCCCCTGTAAAATCTCATTCTAGAAGTTTCTTTGATACTTTTGTCAACACACTTCAAAACCGACACTACTAGGTGCTACTGTCGCCTGGAGACGTATCTGGACATGTTTGTTTGTTGCGGACGCGAACGCGCTCGCGTCCTGTATAACGTCAAAGCTATCATTGTGATTTGGTTAGTCAACCTTTGTAAGTACTTTATTACAAAATTCAATCACGACCTTCAGAATAAAATCATCGTTCACTACACTACAGGTATAAGCAAACTGGTAGTATGAACTGGTAACCAAGGCTCTATGTGTTGGAAGAACATCCGTGTATTTGTCTCGTGTTAAGTCATAGGGAATTATAAAATAGTTACTTATCTGTTAAAACACTCAAACTGCCAGCTATTTATGTAGGATTTTGGTCAATCCCTTTGACCTGTAACATTATCTAACATACGACATTTGTACTTACCAGACATTGTATTAACATCGACATAGTTAATAGTTAATACTCTTTTGTGAGAAGGTGGTTAGCTCTGAAAAGAACCGTTTAAATATATTGGATGATGAGAGAACGTCGACTGTGTGGCGGTAGAATCTCCCGTGGCTATCAGGGCGCCCGCTCCGGCGAGACAACTACCACCCTCCTTCAGGGCGGGCTTTCAGTGCCCGGTATGCAGCGTGAGCTTTAGTTGCCGAGACAACTGGAAACAGCACATGACTCGCGACCACCGACATCACCGAAAAGGCCGTCTCCACGGCATTCACCCCTACCCTCTCCGTAACTCCTATTACAAGATCCAGATGTACTGCCGACTGATATATCGGTGAAAGAAGTGTGAAATATGACTCCAATGCTTCGAAAACAGTATCCAAGGGTGCCAAGAAGTTCGTCAAGCTTTAAAAAAACAGCCATAAATCGGGCAAAATAACAACGAATAAAATAAGGCGCCTGGTAATATGTGTAGTTTCTTTATATAGCAGTTCGATAGAACATAAAGGTCACGTGGGCGTGCCGAAAGATTATGGATTGTAGGATAGTACATTAAGGTCACGTGGGCATGCCGAAAGATCACTGACTTCAGAGTGCAAACTACACATGCGCAGTCGGTAGATTAGAAAATTCAAAAGCACGGACTGCAAAGTAAAACTAGCTTTCAAGCGCTCGCGTCCTGTATAACGTCAAAGCTATCATTGTGATTTGGTTAGCCATCCTTTGACTTTGTAAGAATTTTATTAGAAAATTCAATCACGGCCTTCAGAATAAAACATCGTTTACTACACTGCAGTCATATCACGCTATAATCAGACTGGTATGAACTGGTATGAACTGGTAACTAAGTCCAAGACTCTATGTGTTGGAAGAACAGTCGGGTATCGACATATAATATTTATACTTACCAGCCGTATCTCACTTGAGCGTCGCTTGAAAACTGAGTCCAAACTGGTTCCAAACTGTTTTGGAGTGGTGTTCCCTGTTCAAGTATCATCTGTGTTTCGTCTGCATCTAGAGATCAACAGTATTGTTTCAACCTTTTATCATGCTATGATTCTTAACCCACATGTATGTACATATGTAAAGAAGTAAACACATTCGACGCGCTATGCGTGATGCGCTATGTCAACTATTCGACCTTGACATCAAACTTATCGAGTAAAGAATTGGTTGCAAACCTCTTTTTCGAAACAGACGCGTGACAAAGTGAAGCGTTATGATCAACAGTATATGACCATAATAATCTCCCAGATAGGATATACCAGTATTTATATAGTTTACCGTATTAAGGGTCAAGTGTATAAAGACCCATTAGAGCGTTTTTGATCTGTTTTTATACTGTAGTATTTAAATTCGTGCTTGTTCGGTAAACCTTTCAAACAATATTCTATCATAAAAGCCCTAACCTGGCATCGGTAACCGAAAATGGACCTATAAGGATATACATACATAGATTCTCTTCAGTCCACCGAATACACGAGTAAAGAATTGGTTGCAAACCTCTTTTTCGAAACAGACGCGTGACAAAGTGAAGCGTTATGATCAACAGTATATGACCATAATAATCTCCCAGATAGGATATACCAGTATTTATATAGTTTACCGTATTAAGGGTCAAGTGTATAAAGACCCATTAGAGCGTTTTTGATCTGTTTTTATACTGTAGTATTTAAATTCGTGCTTGTTCGGTAAACCTTTCAAACAATATTCTATCATAAAAGCCCTAACCTGGCATCGGTAACCGAAAATGGACCTATAAGGATATACATACATAGATTCTCTTCAGTCCACCGAATACACAGGTGTGTGTGTGTGTGTGTGTGTGTGTGTGTGTGTGTGTGTGTGTGTGTGTGTGTGTGTGTGAGAGAGTGTGTGTGTGAGTGAGTGTGTGTGTGTGTGTGTGTGTGTGTGAGTGTGTGTGTGTGTGTGTGTGTGTGTACTAACTACTCCATCATCGACACACTTCCGGGAATGTTAGAACTGTAGAGTCAGCCATTACAGTCACATGACTTGACGTGTAACGGAACTTCTAGCGTAGCGGTCCATGTCTATAAATACGCGGATACCATCTAACGGGTAACCAATTCACTAGTTGGAACTTATACTTAGACCGACGAGTTCCAAGAGTCATTCCGTTCTTTACATTTGAACCGTAAACACCTACATCATGAGCTTATTGTCTATTCTACCGGCTGTCAACAAGTCCACACCATCATCGTTCCAGTGCCCAGATTGCAAGAGAAATTTCTCACGTCGGCACAGTGTCCGCAGTTGCTGTGGACCATCGACAAATGCTAGGTCGCTGAATTCATTTGTCTTTGTGCCTACTACGACACATGTGTCTCTTGCTCAGCGACAAACTCGACATTTCCGTCTCCATCTCAGGTGACCATGGAACATACAAAGAAGATGGCGCTGGTCGATCCCCGTATTTTGGAAAACATTCAATCGCAACGTCCTTCGATTAATCCTATAGGGAGTGTTCTGCGACGACTCGACAACGAAATGGAAGACATATTACAACGAAACGATATAGACGTGAGGGAAAAAGTCGTGAGTAGTAGATGAGTTCGTCTCACTCACCATAGATCAAAGGACATCAAAGGAAGGAGATAAGGAATTGCTCAGCCGGTGAACATTCTGCTCTAGTTAGGAAAAATGACATTGTTTGTAAACATTGGGTGTATTATTTCACAACACGACGCCACTAGCAGCTATGATTGACAGCAGTGTAACCTTAGCAACGAACCATCTGCGGTATATAGTCCATGCTGATCTCTTGTGGAAGTTAGTGTATATGTCACGTGTGTTGAGGTAGTTTCGCATAAAGGAGAGTGACACGATGGAGAGACACATGTACGAAATGGCCAGTCGTATGTTTGAAGCTGGAAACAAGGATATAACTATACGGTTCTGTGGAGAGACCTCCATCTTGTCGAATTTCTACCCGTGTCGAGTTCAGGCGTATGGTCGTGTGTTCGGATCGGTCGAGCACGCTTATCAATTTAGAAAGGCTATGTGGACGGGCGAGGCGTGGGAAGTAGTTAGGGTCGAATGTATGAGGGCACTTTTAATATCTAAGTTTGGAGCGTCGCAAAAGTTGAGAGACTGTCTGTTGGCTAGCGGTAGTGTCGAACTGGAGGAATGGGCACAGTGGGGAACGTCGGAAGAGGCTTTTTGGGGGAGTGGTTACAGGGGTCAAGAAGGTCAAAATATGTTGGGAAAACTGTTGATGGAGGTGCGTACTATATATAGAAGAGACGAGAAAAAATAGTTCACTCGTCGACCGGGCACCAGTCGTTAGCAATGGACACTTCGTTTACGCACCCTTTTACGTGTATAGTAGGCGGACCTACGGGGTGCGGGAAGACGACTTTCGTTACTCGTCTGCTGCGTTTTGCCTCGGCTATGATAGAACCGCCGCCGGAGAAAATCCTTTGGTGTTATGGACAGTGGCAGCCCGGCTACGACTCTATGACAAAGGACGTAGAGTTCGTAGACGGCCTGCCGGAGCCGAAGACACTCGACGCGAAAACTCGAACGCTCATCGTACTCGACGATCTTATGGAAGAAACGGACAGTCGGGTCACGACCTTATTCACTAAAAAAGTCACCACTGCAACGCGTCGGTCGTGCAGCTTCTACAGAACCTCTTCCCGAAAGGGAAAGAAAGCCGAACCATCAGTCTAAACGCTCAATATATGGTTCTGTTCAAGAGCCCCCGGGACGCTCGACAGGTGGGACACCTAGCGAAGCAGATGTATCCGGATAGAACTAAATACATGATGGAAGCATTCGAAGACGCAACGTCAGAACCCTACGGTTATCTCCTAGTGGATCTGAAACAGGAGACACCAGAAATCGCGCGCCTGCGCACTAATATCTTTCCCGACGACATCATTCAGTACGTATACGCGCCGAGAGTATAAAAGGAGGGGTAACGTGACGCAGCCACCATATTGCAAGATGACAGAGCGCGTCAAGAGACACATCCTAGCCCTGCAGCTATTGCGTAGGTACAAGAAGAATACAGATCTGAGAAAAGCCGTAATCGCTCACGCGGACGCCGATCTCACCTGCAGTCTGTGCGACTGCGCGTACAACATCCTGAGGGGAAACGTGAAAATATCAAAGAAACAGAAAAAAGTACTGCTAAAATACAGGAACCATCTGCATAAGCTAGCGACGAAAAAAGTGCCCGTCAAACAGAAGCGCGCCATCTTGCAAACGGGGGCGGGCGGCTTTCTGATGGCCCTGCTAGCACCGTTGGCGAGCACCTTTCTACCGCTCCTCAGACAGGTCATAGAGTGAATGCAGTACGCGAAGAAGATGGCGTTGGTAGACCCCAGGTTGGTGGAGCGTCTACTCCCGTTACTTTCCCAGCCGACCTCGACCACGTCACGCGTGATGAGTAGCCTGGACGGCGACATGAAGTCCGTTCTCGAGCGTACGGATTTGTCCGATCGAGAAAAGGTAGCGTCGTACAATCAACTACTGAGTCGGTACAATACCATGGAGACGTCTCGGGCGGAGCAACCGGTACGAGTGTCCGTGGTGAACGGAGAGTTGTCGACGACGACCGACCATCAGCCGCCGCCGCCACCGCCGCCACCGTCGCCCCGGCCGACGGGACGGGCTGGTATAGAGACCGAAATAGCGAAAAGTATACCGAAGAATCTGAGAGAAAAGGCCTGCCTCCTGGTGGAGAAATTGAAAACTGACCCGCTGATTCGCTGAAACCACCGAGGGGAGTTCGTGTACGATGGCACCGCAATAGAGAGGAGTAACATGGTAGATCTAGTGAACGATCTCATGAGAAAAAGGAAGAGGGCGGCATCGCCGATCGGCTGGGAGGCGTTCGGGGGTCATCTGAGACGGCTGAACGTCCCCATGGAACTCGTCGGTAACCCCAAACGTCGGGCGTACATACAACGCGCGTCTAAGCGAGCGGCGAAGCATCGCACTAGCTCGCTCGAACGCGCGTGGGTCACCTATTAAAGAGGGTGAAACGCCCGACCGGTTCAGAAGTCAGTATGCGACAAAGAACGGTAGTCGTCGTCGGCGTAGTCGCAGCAGCGGTCCATTTCTCTTTATTTGTCTGTGTATTATATATAAACCGTGTAGAAACCCCATGGGAACGGTGGTGCCCCGGAGGCGTCGTCGTCGTGCGCAACGAAACCTTCAACGAAACTCACGCCCTCAACACGACCTACTGAGGCGTACCTACTTCGATCCGAAGCGGGTGGGGAGTTACGCAGGCGTCGACGCGCTACGACGATCGAGTCTAGTACCGAAATCGACCATCAAGCGGTGGTTGACGGAACAGGATGCCTATACCCTTCATAATCCGGTCAAACGACGCTTCCAAAGACGGCGCGTTATCGTAGGCGGCCGAAACCAGCAGTGGCAAGCCGACCTCGTAGACGTAGCTAATCTGAAAAAACACAACGACGGGACGACGTTTCTATTGACGGTCGTAGACGTCTTCTCGAAGTTGGCGTGGTGCGTCCCGTTGAAGAGTAAAGCCGGTCAGGCGCTCGTTACGGCCTTCGGGGACCTGCTGCAGCGGCAACAACCGCCGAACGCGCTACAGACCGACAAGGGCACGGAGTTTCTCAACAGGCCCTTTCAGAGATTCTTGAAGGTGCACGGCGTCCACCACTTCGTGACTCATAACGAAGAGACCAAAGCGAGTGTCGTGGAGCGATTCAATCGTACGCTGAAGATCCGCATGTGGAGGTACTTCACGAAGGATCAGACGTTGAGGTACGTGGCGGTCTTACCCGACCTCGTGCGGTGGTACAACAACGCCTACCATCGAAGCATCGATAGGACACCGGCGAGCGTCGATGCCGAGAACGAGGAGAGCGTGTGGCAACGGCTGTACGGTGGCGGGTGTCGGAAAAGCAAACCAAAAATACGAGAGGGGGCCGCGTACGTATCAGTAAGGTGAAGGGGCGTTTCAAGAACGGGTACATGGCTAACTGGAGCGAAGAACTCTTCACCGTTGTAGAAGTGCACCCGTCCGATCCTCCCGTTTACCGATTGGCGGACGACGCCGGAACGGTACTAGACGGCACCTTCTACGAACCGGAGCTACAAAAGGTAATCGTCTCGAAAGATAAATTATATCGGGTGGAGGAGGTTCTACAGAGACGTCGACGACGACGTGGTAAGGGTGAAGAGGTGCTCGTCAAGTGGTCCGGCTATCCGTCCTCGTTCAACAGCTGGATCGACGCCAAGGCGCGTGTGAACTATAAGGGATGACTCGTTGGATGCGACATGCGGGGTTCTGGCGACTCCACGAGGCGGGGCTGTGCAACGGCTTTTCGTTCTTTATTAGGGGATGGTGCTGTATTAGTAGACTGCAGATTAGAAGACCACGGTTTCCGCGCCACGTTGGTTCCAGACGGACCAGGACCCGTCGGCGAACGCGCTCCATGCCGACTCTGCGCGATAAAGGAAGGAGGCCGTAGCGTCGGAAGACAGTCGCGTTATGAACACCGTCGAGGCGACAGCGCCAGCAGCAGCAGCAGTGGCCGATGCCGAAATCCGCCGCCTACTCAGGCGTATTTGTCGAAGAACCCACCGTCGACTCATGCGTCTCTGTGGATGCGACCGATGTCGTCGACGACTCCACCGCCGCCACCACCACCACCACCACCATGTGGCGTCTCTGCGGTAACGAGTGCCCCAAAATCGCGACCGTATTCCTGTGTCAGATCGTCGTCCTGTACACGGTCATCCTGGTTAGCATATACAATCTGTCGCGCTGTCAGGGCGACTCCAATTTGTGGACGGCGCTGCTGAGTAGCTGCCTCGGTTACCTACTGCCGAGTCCATCTATGAGGCGCGATGGCGTCGTCCGATTTCTATCTGACGCTGCCGAGTAATGCGTCGATGAAAGCCCACCCCGACAATACGTTAACCCACTACATCACGACTCTACCGCACGGCATCGATCTGACGGGGCGTTGGGAATGCGGGCTGGTAGAGCTACAGTACCCGCACACCTGGAATAACGTGAGAGAAGAGGACGCCGTCTTCTATTTAGCCTGCGAAAAGGGAGAAGAAAACGTTTATCGGGCCACCGACGGTATCCTAATTTACCGCACCTGCACCATCCCTCACGGGTTCTACAACAATGCTTACGAGTTGACGGAAAAAATCAATGCGGCACTAGAGAGGGCGAGCACCGCCAGGGTCAAGGCGAACATGCGCTACAGCCCGATCTCTAACCGCATGACGCTGCGTTTGTCGAAGGGTGTCGAATTTTCCATGCCACTCTAGAGCAGCCTGACGAACATGCTCGGGTTCAGCTCGTGCGTTATAAAAAGTCCCGAACTTCAGATGGGGCTACAGCTCGACCCGTGGACCACCTTCTTTCCCAGCGGCGAAGGCGCGTTCACCTTCGAGCGCGAGGCGGCGTCCACGGTGGACGTGCATCGGGGACTCGACACGCTGTACGTGTACATGGACATCGTCGAATCGCGCGTCGTCGGCGACGTTTTCGCCCCGCTACTCCGGTCCGTTCCCGTCCACGGCACGCACGGGATCAGCGTCTCGAATACGTTCGATCGCGTACAATACGTACCCCTACTGCGGAAACAGTTCGCCACGATCGAAATAGATATAAGGGACGACATCGGTCGCCCGATACCATTCGAACAGGGAAAACTCGTGGCGACGCTTCACGTGAGACGCTGTAAATCGAAGCTGTTTTGAGGATGGCGAAGGCGGCGTACGAGGAATACTACACCCGGCAGGTCGGCGGTAACGTCCAGGTATTCGCCGGTTCTAGAGTGCAGCGGGGTTACGGCCTGGGGAATCTTTTCGGGAGCCTCTTTCGAAGCGCCATGCCGCTTATCAAGAGAGGTGCCTTGGCGCTGGGAACGCGGGCTCTCAAGACAGGCGTACGCGTGGCGCGTGACGTCGTCGACGGGCAGAATCTGAAACAGTCGGTGAAACGACGCGCGAAAGAGGCGGGGGCCGACCTTCTGGACGGACTGCTGAATAAGCAGCAGGCACCGAAACGACGACGACGTATAAAAACCACCGGGTAGAGCGACGACCGTCAGTAAGGCGAAACGACCGCGGAAGAAGCAGAAGCTTCCGAGAGACATATTCGACTAGTAGAATGGCGTTCGTCCATCAACAGTCGTGCGAGGGGGTAAAAAGCGAACTGGACCTGTTCAGCGACCCGATGACGCAGACAAGCATCGAGAGCGGTCAGTGGATCGATTATCAACCCCTGACGGCACTCGATGCGGGCGGACCCATCGACTTTCTAGTTCCGGGCTCGGGAGACGACTATCTGGACCTGTCGAGCGTCAGATTGTACGTACGATTCAAAGTGGTGAGGGGGGACGGTACTCACCTCCAAGACGGAGATCAGGTGGCCCCGGTCAATAACGTCCTGCACTCGCTCTTCAGTCAAGTCGACGTATCGCTGAACGGCACGCTCGTTACGCCGTCGACTAACACCTACGCGTATCGGGCCTACATCGAGACCCTGTTGAGCTACGGCGCCGACGAAAAGAACACGCAGCTCGAGGGCGGCCTGTGGTGTAAGGACACCGCCGGGCACATAGAGGAGCTCGGGGACGCCAACGAAGGGTACACGCGTCGCCACTCGTACATCCGGCGCAGTCGGGAGGTGGAGCTTTTCGGACGACTGCACGGTGACGTGTTCATGCAAAACCGCTACCTTCTGAACGGGGTCGACGTGAAATTCCGACTGGTGCGAAACAAGGACGTTTTCGCGCTCGTGGCGGCGGGGGGACACGATCCCAAAATCATGCTGCTGGAGGTCTTCCTGCAGGTGCGAAAAGCCAGGGTGAACGCGGACCTGCAGCTCGGTCATATCAAAGCGCTGACGAAGGGCACGGCCAAGTACCCGCTACGCCGTGTCGATTGGAAGGTGTTTTCGATACCTCAGGGGACCATGTCTCACACCGATGAGAAAGTCTGGTTGGAGGTAGTGCCGAAACGCGTGTTCCTGTTAATGGTCGATAACGACGCCTATAACGGGACTTACGCTGAAACCCCGTTCAACGCGAAGCACAACGGCATAAACTTCCTCGCGCTCTTCGTCGACGGAAGCCAAGTGCCGAGCAAGCCGCGGCAGCCGAACTTCGCGACGACCAACTACGTCATAAGCTATCTGAACCTCTTCGCGGCGACGGGGAAGGCGTACGAGGACGAGGGCAACGACCTTAGGCGCGCCGAATACGGGAACGGCTACACCGTCTTCGGCTTCGACCTGACGCCGGATTGCTGCGACGGTGACCATTTCAACGTCGTACGCAAGGGGGCAGTACGCGTGGAGACACACTTCGCGGCGGCGCTACCGCGGACGGTGAACGTCGTCGTGTACGGCGAGTTCGAGTCGATGCTAGAGGTCGACAGGAACCGTAACGTCGTGTACGAGTACTGAGCATGGACACGTTTCAGCTCATGCGCCGTCTGGAGATCGATAAGTACACTAAAAACATCGTCTTCGGCGTACTGCCTAAAGACGAGCTACGCCGCCGGCGGATCACCGCCTATCCGGCGGCCTTCGTGTGCAACACCGACGACGGCGGCGAGCCGGGCGAACACTGGATCGCCGTCTACGTGGACGCGAACCGGCAAGGCGAGTACTTCGACTCGTACGGACTACCGCCGCTGCACGCCGACTTCCGTACCTTCCTGCGCCGTAACTGCGACTCGTGGACGTACAACGACAAGAGGCTGCAGAGCGCGATGTCTAACGTATGCGGACAATATTGCGTTACCTACTTGCTCCTCCGATGCCGCGGCATACCGCTAAGCGGTTTGAAGGACCTATTCGGCCTCGATAGGGTCGCTAACGACTGTCTCGTATTCGACTGGTTAAAACCGAATTGAATGTATCGAATAAAAAACGATGAAAACAATTCACGGTCTTCACTTTTTTCTATTAGTCCCTACATACATACATACATACATACCCCTAGGGAGGGGGTGGGCCCCTAGGTAGGATAGACGAGTTATACGAGTAGGGCCTCCGTAGTGACCCCGTCGTCGAGCACGCGTCGCTTGGCGTAGAAGTAGCTCAACGCCGCGCGCTCCTGAATGTACGTCAACACGGACGATTCCTTTACCTGAAAGAAGCGTTTCCAGCCGCGCCGTTCCGCTGACCCCGCAGCACGGCGAGGAACGTGTCCTTATCGATGTCGTTCTGGCGCTTGCTCACCCCCTTCGTGCTGTACTTAACGCCCGCCGTGCCGAAACAGTAGTACGTCTTGCTGCAGAGCGCCACGATACCGCGACCGGACCATTCCTCTTTGAATAGGCCCGGCGTTCGCTTATCGTACATTCGATGGGCCGCGAAGCAGGCGGCGGGGGCCCACGGACGGTCGGCGATTCGACACTGCACGTACGCCTCCGCGTGCGCGTCGCAGCATTCCGAAAAAGCCAATCGCCGCGGTGCCGGAAGTAAGGTTCGCGCTTTGCCGACTCTAAGAGGTCGTCGATTCACCGGCCAGCGAGGGCTATATATGCTGAATCGGTGTCCATTGCGCAATACTGAAACAGGGGGCGCGGCACGTAGGTGGCGATGAAGTCGTAATAAAACTGGAGCATGCGCAGCTTCGCGTACTGGTACACGAAGTAGCCGATCTGGGTGGTGAGGTCGTACCTGACGGTGCGCTTGTTCAGCGCCACCTCGTAGACGTGATTTGGGACGACGACGTCGAGCTGTCGAAAGCGGCGATCGTTGATCAACGTGGAGGCCCCGACGGCCGTGCAGAATTTGATGTCTCTGTGGAGGTCGACGCGCGTAATCGTTTTCCCGTAGCAACTATTGCCTAGAAGTTTAAACGTATCGGCGAGGATTACCGTGTCGGGGTCGGCGTCGCCCTCGCGTCGGAAGCGACGGAAGCACGGGACCGGGTCGTACTCGACGATCTCGTACACGCGGTCGACGACGAGTCCGTGCTCCAGATACCACCGCAATAGCGGGGTGGCGAGGAGGATCTCGGTACTGAAAAAGCTCCCCACAAGCGTGCGTTGAGGAAGGCTCAGGAGCTCGTGCGTCTCGGCGTAGCGACGCATGAACGGGCTGAGAGCGTCGCGGTCGATGTAGGCGTTCTTGAAGAAGGGCTGCATCTCGGCGAAGGCGGCGCGCCGCTCGGTCGGTACGGCGATGTCGCAGAGTACTAGGCCGAAGATGGTACCGTCGAGTAAGGCCTCCAAGATCTGCGTCCGCGTGAGTTGGTCGCGGCTCGGTCGACGAACGGGGGGCGGTCTCACCGCGCGCCATTGGCACTGCCACATCTCGACGACCGTGACGAAGCGGCGAAGGTAGTTCGTAATGATGACCGTCTCGTCGTACAGTTGGCGCATAGGTTTCCCGTTTACGTCATTCGTCTCCTTACCCGTACACGGACAGCCGTGGTAGAAACACCCTTGAAACTGGTACGCCGTCCGTCCGCGTTTCTCGACACCACCCGTCGACCCGGTACTTGCCCACGCGCTTCTCCCGCCCATTGACCTGGTGCCGTATGTCCACCCCCGTCTGGTCAGCTTCCCACGTCAGCCACTCCACGGCCATACGGCCGTAGCGTTGCACGCGTTCCGGTCGAAAGGCGTTCTCCGCGCGTCGACGCGTGTACCA
This sequence comes from Paraescarpia echinospica, assembly GCA_020002185.1. Lineage (NCBI taxonomy): Eukaryota > Metazoa > Annelida > Polychaeta > Sabellida > Siboglinidae > Paraescarpia > Paraescarpia echinospica. The sequence goes on from CM034534.1 coordinate 10,966,906, forward strand.
GCCCGTCGGCATGTCTTGCATGAGCGCCCATAGGTAGAGGCCGTTCGCATCGTAGCCAACTATCGAGCGACAGGGACGGGCCGAATCGCCGTACTCGGAGCGGCGTAGAACGGTCACGTCGGCCTCGTGATGACGCGCAAAGATGATAGACGGACTTCCGACGATCTGAGATTGAACGAGACGGTGAAGGTCCTTGTTCGCTTCGTTGAAGAGGGTGGAGTGTATCTGCGGCGGGAGATCGTTGAACAGGTAGAGGAGCGTCAGTCCCGGCACGCTCATAGCGTCTTTGAACATATCGATTCGTCGCTGCTGGTAGAAGAGGAACTGCTTGTGCACGGCGACGTCCCGGTTGTTGTACCAGACGAGGAAGTCCCACAGCGTCGTCATGCCTTCGTCGCGCCATACCTGCACACACCCCTCGTACGCCTTGTCGGCGATCCCTTCGCGTTTTAGGCGACTGTAGAAAGCCGCCCGCGGCGGCAGTTCGACGTCGTCTAGTTTCCTCAGATCGTCCAGGTACTCGTAGGGAAAGTGACCCTTCGTCACCTCGCAACCGTACGCCTTCAGGAACTTGTCGTAGCTAAAACCGGGGGCCAGGTAGTTGGTGATGTCCATGAACTTGAGAGTCGCCGTCCCTAGACACATGAAGTTGTTTTGGCGTTTGATCGTGAAGGCCGACGATACGTCCCGGCCGCCGTCGACCCCATGAGAAGGGGGGAAAGATATTTCTTGACGACGTTCAGGTCGTACCTGCCCGAGTTGAAGCTGAGAACGGGGAGTTGGCGGGGTTAGGCCCACAGGCGCTCGGCGAGCAAGGTGTACGGATTCTTACCCACCGCCGACGCCTCTTTACACTTGAGGTCCCATTCGGTTTCGTACGCGCTGAGCTCTTCAAATGTAGGCTCGTACGAAGGTCGCAGCGCCGCGCACGCTGCCGCGCTCATCGCCTCCAGGACGGCGATCAGGCGCCTCGCAAGCTCGTTCGATTCGCCGGTCGTGACGAAACACCGCGCCGTCTCGTGGCCGGGGACGTTCGACGCGACACTCACGCTGAGAAGTTCGTGCCGGGCGAGCTACCGGCACTTGGGGCTGTCCGCCGGTAGGTCACGCGTGTCGAAATAGCATTCGAAGTCGAAAGTCGCCCTATACGGGAAGTAGCGCAGAGAGTCGTCTACGTCGATTCCTTCGTCGGCCAGCTGCTGAAATACTGACGGATTCGGATGGTAGACCCCGCCTGGGTAGACGTGGCGGACGCCTCCCTCGCACGTCGCTTCGTGGCGCCTCAATAAAGAGGCGGTTCGCCACAGCGCGTCGCTGCACTTACCGCATCGGTACGAACGACAGAACAGCGACACGTCCTGTATGTACGAAAAATGTGTGTCGTGAACGTTAACGCTCATAGTCGTGGGATAGCGATAGGTCGACCGACGGATTAGTTCGGCGATCGGGTTCCCGGGTTCCGATGCCTCCACCAGTCGATAGACGAGTACGTTGGTTTTAAAGACCGTCTCTACCCGATCGAGCACCGTCAGAGGAACGCCGGCGAAATCGTCGGCGCTCGTCCCTGCGCCGGCGTAGTCCGCGAAAAGCTTTAAGGTGGGGACTCTCAAATCGGCTACGTCAGCGCCCTTATGGAGCGCCACACAGCGGAAGAGGCACAGATTGTCGGTGTAGGGCCTACTGTGTGTATCTTTTTCTAGAGTGATAACCGCCTTGTGGAAGCGTAGGTAGGCGGGCAGACGCCCTTCGAGACAGCCGATAGGATGGTGTTTGATGGTTTTGAGAAAGAAGGTGGCGTTAGTCACCAACTCAGCCGTCCACCCCGAGTCGGGTCGCTGCGCTATGACGTACTGTAGAACGTCGGGTTTTCGGACGCGTTCGAGAAAGCGTTCAAAAGAGCGACTATCGGTGATCAGAGCGGGGAAATCGAGGTAGCGGCCGCAGCAGTTACACGACGAATGAAAGTATCGGTAACGGCCCGTCTCCTTATGTCTGAGAATAAACCCAAAACTTAAGTTAATTTTAAAGGCGCGCGTCTGTTCCTCGAATATCAGTCGTAGGCGCGGCTCGAGCGTTCGCGTGTCCAAGTCGGTCAGGTGAAAGTTATACCTCGACTGAACAGGGCCGGGCGCCGTGGAAGTGCGTATACTTGACCAGTGTTCGTGCACGATACGCTGCAACGCTTCCGACACCTCTCTCTCAGGGGGCTTGTTCTTTAGGGGGACCACGGTGCGCCTCTCTCATATGTTTCAGCATAGTAGTACGATGGGCGTAGGTCTCGCCGCAGGTCGGGCATTCGTGAGCTTCCCGCGGTTCGCATGTCTTCGCCTTCATATGATCCCGCGGTTCGCATATCTTCGCCTTCATATGCCTCGTTACACCGCTACGGTAGACGTAAGCACGTACGCAATTCGGGCATTTGTAGCGCTTGCACGCGTGCGCCACTAGAGGGTGGTCGATGACACGACCGCATCTGGGGCAGACCGCCATGAGGTGGCAGCACTGTCAGTCAGTCAGTCAGTCAGGGAGGTTCTGCAGTGAGCACGTCTATACCATTCAAACCCGCTAACGTTATTAAGATCGTCGGACTTCGACTACCGCCTATACCGCGATGGCGGCTCACGTAGCGGTGATGTTAGACACTAGAGGGGTGGACGAGTGCTCGCGATTGCGCGGCGCTGACTGTCTGATAGAACGTCGGCTTGCCGACTGCAATTGCGCGGCTGCTGATTGAGGGGAGGGGTTAGCGGTGATTGACGGGGATTCGCCGACTGTAGGCGGGGTTTGTTTCGGTGGAGTGACGGGTGTATTACGAGCGGGGTGGGTGAAGACTGCGCTTAGCGGTGATTGACAGGGAAATTGTACGTGGCGTGCGGAATGCGGGTTTTCAATTGTTGGAATAGACGGGGTTTGCCAATTTTTTGGCTGTTGTTCGGGAGGTGGGTCTTTTTCTACGTTTTTGTATTAGACTGTTTTTTTTTGGTGAATGCGTGACTGTTCGGTTTTTCTATTAGACTGTTTTTTGGTGAATGCGTGACTGTTCGGTAATAACGGAGGTATTTCATATAATAACGGAGGCATTTCATACGGTTTTAACATTTTTATTAAGCGTAAATACAGATCAAACTCAAAAACAAAAACAAAAACAAAATTTTTTACGGCAGGCAGTTCGTTCGTTGTTACTGGTTATTTGTTCGTTTCACTACAGCAGGCAGTTCGTTTACTATAACAATTCGAAACTACAGCAGAAAGTTCGTTGCTACTAGTTGTTCGTTTTCACTACAGCAGGCAGTTCGTTTACTATAGCAGGCGCTACTTCCACACACACCGACTCCTCAGGTATGTTGTCACAGCCACCTCCAGGGCCGCGTTGTGTTCGCAGACCAGCCAGTTGGTCAGGGACCAGTCGATGACGTTCTTCATGAACGTGGCCTCCTCGAAGCGATCCGGTAACCAAGTCTGGTCGCATAGAAGTAGCATCAGCCTTACTGCACTCGGCACGAGCGGTCGACCCATGAAATCATTCAGCACAAACTGAAAATGTCGCTCGCACATGACTTTCGCACTTTCTCGACACCTGAACATATGCGCCACGGGGCCGTATATCAGGGAGGGGGCGCACCCCTTACACTCGCGACGCGCGCGGGCCAGCAAGGCCTCGCCGATAGACTCGGCAAGCGCTCGCAGAATTGCGTTTTTCAGCGCGTCGGGTGTTACCGCGGGGGCGGGTGAGGCCGGTGACGATATCAGTGACGGTGGCTCACCATCGCTCGATGAGATTGACACGACGTCTGGGGGACCGTACGTTGGCAGGGGCTGAAGGGTCGTGTACATACGCGCTGTCTCGTCGATGATCGAGTCCACTTTCAAACGCGCTGTCTCGTCGATGATCGACTCCACTTTCACGCGCTTGAAGGGTGGGTCCGATTCTTCCACGCAACGCCTAATCAGCGCTAGCGGTCCGTCGTCGAAGACCAATTCCATCGCTGTCTCCGCGTCGTCAGGTCCCGAGCACGTAACCTTCCACGGGGTATCCGTCGGCACCGCCTGGTCCAGGGGGTCCGTCGCACCCTTGAGGGAGGCTCTCAGGGCGTCCGCCACTATACCGTCCAACACGAGATCGCGGGCGAGGACGTCCTCCTACAGCACAAGCAAAGCGCACGTTATTCAATCAGCAGCTATTCGACGTTCGGGAGGGCTACAATAACACTTCGCACAGTGTACATGGCCATTTCCCCCCACACTGTCTTACGTATAGCGACTTTCATGACCGTTCCCACGATCTCCTGTATAGTATCACGTAGTTTTTCAGGCGTCATAGGCGCTTGATAGGCGGCCTCGTAGGTCACGAGGCTCGACATGACGTCGTCAAAGAACGTAACCCACATTTCCGGGTCCTTCGTACCGACTTCCGTCAGCATGGCGCGCACCGAGAAATATTGTCTCGGAATAACGCCCGCGCCGTGCAACAAGCATTTCAGGACACCGTCTCGCATACGGGTCAGCTTGCGTCGACACTCCGGGCACCCCGCGTACGTGCACTTTGCCCGCCAAGCTACGGCACCGATCCTGACAGAGGTCGACACGGTATACACACCGTCGTCTTCGGCGGCCAGGAGGTCTTTGAAACTCACCGTAGACGGTTGGTAGGTCGACGCAGGCGTTATCGCATCGGAGTCGGCGGCCTTAGCCGGCGTCGGCAAGACAAGGGTGTCTGCAGACTCCCCGCTGCTCTCACACGCCGTTGACGATGGTGCCGCAGCCGACTCGCTGATTGCAGCAGCAGCAGCTTCCTCACGGCCCGCAGCAACGACCGCAATAGCCTTCAAAGTAGCGGTCTCTATCGATAATTTAGGAGTCGGAATCTTCTTCTTCTTCAGCCCCAGTATTTTTGTTCCTTGAGCAGCCGCCATAGCAGTTGGTCTGTAAGAGTGCAGAGATAACTACATTAACAACAGCACACCACAAACGAGTGAATACAGACACGGTCTCAGCCTGCCTATTTATAGGGGAGCCTTCATGCCCACGAACACGTACACCGCGCGGCTAGCGAGTCGAGCAAGGTTATTGAAAGGGAAAAAAGTTACAGGTCGCTTCAGTACACTCGCTTTTAGTTTGCCTTTACAGATTGTTTTTCTCCAAAAATAACCTTCCCTACGAGTCTCTAGTCGGCCTTTTACAATATACACCGTTCATTGTGATTTACTAGATACGACTTTAATATTGTGTGCACTCCTTTCGTTATATTGCGCAATACTGTCGTTACGGCCTACGTGCACGACGGCAGGTCTACATACGCCGCTATAGGGCGCGTTGAACAACAACGCGCACATTTCGTTACACAGCCACCATGAGTATGGACCCTACTTGCGAGGAGCAGATAAGACTCGTACAAACCGAGTACGCCTGGTACGTTAAAGAATATACGAAGATGGAAACGCGGCTAAGTCTTGCACAACGCGAGCTCGACTGGTACGTTACATATTAGCAATTTTATTTTACGCTACCTATTATTTTACACGAAGGAGTTGTAAGTTGTATATATATATATATATATATATATATAACCTCACCTTTTGCACGCCTTCTAACGTTATAATAACGAGCCTACCTTTTACACGCCTTCTAACGTTAATCACCGATCTTTCTATGTTTACAGGTTCCACTATTTATCGAGAAGGGGTCTCCCTATGAATTGGACGGGCTTCGGATCACCTCCCGACCCCTCGGCAACGGCAGTAGAGAAGCCCGACGCAAGCGCTTCGCCTCCCCTCACACCCGTCGTACCGCAGCCCGTGCCTATGGGTCCAAAGCTTGGCGCCGTGGTCGCCCCTCTCCCCCGCGTGGTTGTCACGGCGCCACAGCCCCGCGCCGCCTTGATGAGTTGGCCGCTGGATCGTGCTCGAGCCGCGCAGCTCGACCTGTTACCGGCGACTACCCGACCAATGCCTCCTGGATGGTCGCACACGACGGGCCGCGGTCGGCACGAGGAGCTCGACCTGTTACCGGCGACTACCCGACCAACGCCTCCTGGATGGCCGCACACGACGGGCCGCGGTCGACACGAGGACCTAACAATAACAATGACCACACGATCGTTGTCGGGCTGGTCACCTCGACATTGACTCTCCTACCTTCAGCTAGCCGAAATGCTAGCGCACTGTTATTAAAACGTATTACAAAAAAAAACCTCGTCTCCTTCCTTGTAGTAGTCACCGCCTATATTCCACTATGCAACGCTTGCTGGGAGGTAATAAATAAATAAATAAACACTATGAATAAAACCTTTAGGTAGCTAAAGAAATGCTAGCGCACTGTTAGTAAAACGTATTACATAAAATCACCCCGTCTCCTTCCTTGTAGTAGTCACCGCCTATATTCCACTATGCAACGCTTGCTGGTGTTTTTCCACCAGACAGCCGGTTTATTCTATAAATAAAATGCTAGCGCACTGCCGGTAAAACGCCTGGTTGACGCTTACTTTCACTAATATAAAACGCCTGCTTGCGGTAGTGTCCCAGACAGCTACACCGGCTGTCACTATCAATAGCTACAGTCGTACTTTGGTCTTCAACGGGCTCGCCGCAGATGGCTCGTTGCTAAGGTTACCACACTGCTGTCAATCATAGCTGCTTGTTGTGAAATAATACACCAACTACATAACACGCTGTCAATCATAGCTGCTAGTGGATGGCACGTTGCTAAGGTTACCACACTGCTGTCAATCATAGCTGCTTGTTGTGAAATAATACACCAACTACATAGCACGCTGTCAATCATAGCTGCAAGTGGCGTCGTGTTGTGAAATAATACACCCAATGTTTACAAACAATGTCATTTTTTCTAACTAGAGCAGAATGTTCACCGGCTGAGCAATTCCTTATCTCCTTCCTTTGATGTCCTTTGATCTATGGTGAGTGAGACGAACTCATCTACTACTGTGGTGTTGTTTAACCAGGTATTGAGTCGGTACAACGATCTTTCCTACAAGCGTGTGTAGGAACCGCTGTGTGTAGCCATCAATAAATTTCCCACCAAAGTCGAAAACAAAGTACAACCTGCTAACGAAAATGAAGTCGTCGAAAAGGAGAGCATCGAAAACGAAATCATCGACAGCGTTCCAAAAACTATGAAGCAGAAAGCACGAAGACTACTCGATAAAATGAAAAGTGCCGTAAGATGGAACGATCGCGGCGAGATGATGTACAGAAACAAGGTGATACCCGGAAGTAACATTGCAGATCTCGTGAACGACGTGTTGAGAAAACGGAAGTCGTTTGAACCGGTGGGATGGGAAACCTTCGCTCGTGGTCTCAAGGACGTCAACACGCCAATGGATTTAGTTGGGAACTCAGATCGTTGGCTTTACATGCAGACAGCGTCAGTGGATGACGATATGTCAAAGGAAACCAGCATTGCATTTGACAGCGATCATCATCGGAATCAAAGACGACCTGCACCATTGCGGCGCGCAGCTCATTCGGCGACACCTTTGCAAATCACACGTTGGGAATCATATTAGTATTACTGATTTGCGACAAAAACAGGTTCGCGTGGGACATGCAATCCACAGGAACAGTGTTCAAGAGAGATCATATGGGGAATATTCAAATAAAATTATGTTTATGCTATGGATGAGTATGTTTGTTTGTTTTTAGTTTTCATAGTCATCAAGACACGACTAACTTTTCTTCATTTCACTGACAACAAAGTTGCACAGACGAAACACTAAACTTAGCCCAACACGTTGCACGAATTGAATGTTAAAGAATATGAATTTTCCTCATGTTAAAGGATAGGCCATTTTCTCCATGTTAAACAATAGGCCATTTTCTCCATGTTAAAGGATAGGAAGTTTCCCCATGTTAAAAGATAGGGCATTTTCTCTATGATAAACGTCAACTCGATGTATCGTAAAGACATACAACGGCATTTTGAGTTTGAGGTGCCAAACATCACATACCTTCATGTCAAGAGACGATCATCTGTTCGGATTCACGTCCAACGAGGCGACCATAGGACTCGTATGAGGTATCGCTTCTTTTAATGGAAAACATGTATATGAAGCAGCCGTCTTTTCAACGTAACAATTCCATATATTCAAATAGTGCGAGCGACCAGATACGATACGACCTTCTTGAGAGTCGAAAAAGGAAAGACCAGAATTGTCGGAAGCACGTTATATACACTAGTTTTTGGCGTCATCTCATATGCATAATCAATCAGACCGAACTGTTCATCACGTGACTTCCCTTTTCACAAAAACTGTGCACGTTCATGAGACAGGCGACATATGATGGCCCCAACGACTAGCAATGTAACTACTCAGAATAACGCCATCTACCGGCCATGACAGATCTCTATCCGTCGACACACTTCCGGAAATGGTGAAACCGTAGAGGCCGCCATGACAGGTCGTCATGACATGCAAGTAACTTCCGGTTCGACGTTACTTCCGACGTAAAGGCCTCTAGTAGAGATCGCCATGACAATCAAATAACTTCCGGAATGACATCACATCGGGCGTACTGCCTCCTAGTGTATAATCGGAGTACTACCCCACACGATGGCGTCCATCTACCGGCCATGATAGATCTGTATTCGTTGACACACTAAAGAAGCGATACCTCATACGAGTCCTATGGTCGCCTCGTTGGACGTGAATCCGAACAGATGATCGTCTCTTGACATGAAGGTATGTGATGTTTGGCACCTCAAACTCAAAATGCCGTTGTATGTCTTTACGATACATCGAGTTGAAGTTTATCATAGAGAAAATGCCCTATCTTTTAACATGAGGAAACTTCCTATCCTTTAACATGGAGAAAATGGCCTATCGTTTAACATGGAGAAAATGGCCTATCCTTTAACATGAGGAAACTTCATATTCTTTAACATTCAATTCGTGCAACGTGTTGGGCTAAGTTTAGTGTTTCGTTTGTGCAACTTTGTTGTCAGTGAAATGAAGAAAAGTTAGGTGTGTCTTGATGACTATGAAAACTAAAAACAAATAAACACACTCATCCATAGCATAAACACGATTTTATTTGAATATTCCCCATATGATCTCTCTTGAACACTGTTCCTGTGGATTGCATGTCCCACGCGAACCTGTTTTTGTCGCAAATCAGTAATACTAATATGATTCCCAACGTGTGATTTGCAAAGGTGTCGCCGAATGAGCTGCGCGCCGCAATGGTGCAGGTCGTCTTTGATTCCGATGATGATCGCTGTCAAATGCAATGCTGGTTTCCTTTGACATATCGTCATCCACTGACGCTGTCTGCATGTAAAGCCAACGATCTGAGTTCCCAACTAAATCCATTGGCGTGTTGACGTCCTAGAGACCACGAGCGAAGGTTTCCCATCCCACCGGTTCAAACGACTTCCGTTTTCTCAACACGTCGTTCACGAGATCTGCAATGTTAATTCCGGGTATCGCCTTGTTTCTGTACACCTTCTCGCCGCGATCGTTCCATCTTACGGCACTTTTCATTTTATCGAGTAGTCTTCGTGCTTTCTGCTTCATACTTTTTGGAACGCTGTCGATGATTTCGTTTTCGATGCTCTCCTTTTCGACGACTTCATTTTCGTTAGCAGGTTGTACTTTGTTTTCGACTTTGGTGGGAAATGTATTGATGGCTACACACAGCGGTTCCTTCACACGCTTGTAGGAAAGATCGTTGTACCGACTCAACACCTGGTTACACAACACAACTTTTTCCCTCACGTCTATATCGTTTCGTTGTAATATGTCTTCCATTTCGTTGTCGAGTGGTCGCAGAACACTCCCTATAGGATTAATCGAAGGACGTTGCGGTTGAATGTTTTCCAAAATACGGGGATCGACCAGCGCCATCTTCTTTGTATGTTCCATGGTCACCTGAGATGGAGACGGAAATGTCGAGTTTGTCGCTGAGCAAGAGGCACATGTGTCGTAGTAGGCACAGAGACAAGTGAATTCAGCGACCTAGCATTTGTCGATGGTCCACAGCAACTGCGGACACTGTGCCGTTTCCAGCTGTCCCGACGTGAGAAATGTCTCTTGCAATCTGGGCACTGGAACGATGATGGTGTGGACTTGTTGACAGCCGGTAGAATAGACAATAAGCTCATGATGTACGTGTTTACGGTTCAAATGTAAAGAACGGAATGACTCTTGGAACTCGTCGGTCTAAGTATAAGTTCCAACTAGTGAATTGGTTACCCGCACACACACACACAAACACACTCACACACACACACACACACACACACACACACACACACACACACACACACACCTGTGTATTCGGTGGACTGAAGAGAATATATGTATGTATATCTCTGTAGGTCCATTTTTGGTTACCGATGCCAGGTTAGGGTTTTTATGATAGAATATTGTTTGAAAGGTTTACCGAACAAGCACGAATTTAAATACTACAGTATAAAAACAGATCAAAAACGCTCTAATGGGTCTTTATACACTTAACCCTTAATACGGTAAACTATATAAATACTGGTATATCCCACCTGGGAGATTATTATGGTCATATACTTTTGATCATAACGCTTCACTTTGTTACGCGTCTGTTTCGAAAAAAGAGGTTTGCAACCAATTCTTTACTCGATAAGTTTGATGTCAAGGTCGAAGAGTTGACATAGCGCATCACGCATCGAATGTGTTTACTTCTTTACAAATGTACATACGTGTGGGTTAAGAATCACAGCATGATAAAAGGTTGAAACAATACTGTTTATCTCTAGATGCAGACGAAACACAGATGAGACTTGAATAGGGAACACCACTCCAAACCAGTTTGGACTCAGTTTTCAAGCGACGCTCAAGTGAGATACGGCTGGTAAGTATAAATTTTATATGTCGATACCCGACTGTTCTTCCAACACATAGAGTCTTGGACTTAGTTACCAGTTCATACCAGTCTGATTATAGCGTGATATGACTGTAGAGTGGTGAACGATGTTTAACTCTGAAGGTCGTGATTGAATTTTCTAATAAATTTCTTACAAAGTCAAAGGATGGCTAACCAAATCACAATGTTAGCTTTCACGTTATACTGGACGCGAGCGCATGAAAGCTAGTTATACTTTGCAGTCCGTGCTTTTGAATTTTCTAATCTACCGACTGTGCATGTGTAGTTTCCACTCTGAAATCAGTGATCTTTCGGCACGCCCACGTGACCTTAATGTACTATCCTACAATCCATAATCTTTCGGCACGCCCACGTGACCTTTATGTTCTATCGAACTGCAATATAAAGAAATTACACATATTACCAGGCGCCTTATTTTATTCGTAATTATTTTGCCTGATTTGTGGCTGTTTTTGAAAGCTTGACGAACTTCTTGGCACCCTTGGATGCTGTTTTCGAAGCATTGGAGCCATATTTCACACTTCTTTCACCGATATATCAGTCGGCAGCACATCTGGATCTTCTAATAGGAGTAACGGAGAGGGTAGGGGTGAATGCCGTGGAGACGGCCTTTTCGGTGATGTCGGTGGCCGCGAGTCATGTGCTGTTTCCAGTTGTCTCGGCAACTAAAGCTCACGCTGCATACCGGGCACTGAAAGCCCGCCCTGAAGGAGGGTGGTAGTTATCTCGCCGGAGCGGGCGCCCTGATAGCCATGGGAGATTCTACCGCCACACAGTCGACGTTCTCTCATCATCCAATTTATTTAAACGGTTCTTTTCAGAGCCAGCCACCTTCTCACAAAAGAGTATTAACTATTAACTATGTCGATGTTAATACAAAGTCTGGTAAGTACAAATGTCGTATGTTAGATAATGTTACAGGTCAAAGGGTTTTACCAAAATCCTACATAAATAGTTGGCAGTTTTAGTGTTTTAACAGATAAGTAACTGTTTTATAATTCCTTATGGCTTAACACGAGACAAATACACGGATGTTCTTCCAACACATAGAGCCTTGGTTACCAGTTCATACTACCAGTTTGCTTATAGCGTGATATGCCTGTAGTGTAGTGAACGATGATTTATTCTGAAGGTCGTGATTGAATTTTCTAATAAAGTTCTTACAAAGGATGACTAACTAAATCACAATGATAGCTTTGACGTTATACAGGACGCGAGCGCGTTCGCGTCCGCAACAAACAAACATGTCCAGGTACGTCTCCAGGCGACAGTAACACCCAGTAGTGTCGGTTTTGAAGTGGGTTGAGAAAAGTATCAAAGAAACTTCTAGAATGAGATTTTACAGGGGAATTTGAACTCACTGTTGATGACATGAAATGATAGCATTACCAAATCACTATGATTACGACCTAATTGTTATATTTAAGCGTGCAAGTTCAAAACAATGGCTAACCAAAGCGCTACCTGTATAACCAACTCACCTCGCGTACAAAATTACTGCACGTAGCAGTTTATAGTTTAATGATGTCACTGTATCATGACGTCACATGATGAAATTATATTCAAGCGCGAAAGCTCAAAACAATGGCTAACCAAAGCACTACCTGTATAACCAACTCACCTCGCGTACAAAATTACTGCGCATAGCAGTTTATAGTTTAATGATGTCACTGTTGATGATCAAATGATGGAATTACATTACATATGCGCAAGTTCAAAACAAGGTCTAACCAAATCATTACCTGTATAACCAACTCACCTCGGGTACAAAATTACTGCGCGTAGCATTTTATAGTTTAATGACGTCATACAGGGTGCGCACGTGAGCGTGCGCACCCTGTATGTCGCAACAAACAAACATGTCCAGACACGTGTCGAGTACGGGATTTATAAGAGACACGAATTTGGGTACTATCGTACGGAAATGATACCAAACGTATAATTCCAACATGGCCGCTGTGTTCGAGAAAACGAGGCTATTGGTTCCGATATAACATAGTCTACATTTCGTATACATTACTTCAGATAAAACGACCTCAGCTGAATTTATAATCCTTTTATTATATAAATTACGCCTTATTTTAACACCACATTTTATACATGTCATCGTCAACCAAATAAGGGCTCGATCCCTTCGCGGAGCCTCGGCCTACGGGCCAAGTAATCTCGTGTGTAAAATATTCAAATGCTGTTCGGTATATTTTATTTTTTCAAAAAGTCGTCGGATACCTTTACGATAATACCTCCTATGCTTTAACCTGAAACGAGAAAATGACCTATCTCTTAACCCGGGAGCGCCCTGGTGCAAATTCCCTATCTCTTAACATGGGGTAAAAATTCCCTATCTCTTAACCCGGGAGCGCCCTGGTGCAAAATCCCTATCTCTTAACATGGGGTAAAAATGTCCTATCCTTTAACCCGGGAGCGCCCTGTTGCAAAATCCCTATCTCTTAACATGGGGTAAAAATTCCCTATCCTTTAACCTGGGAGCGCCCTGGTGCAAAATCTCTATCTTTTAACCCGGGAGCGCCCTGGCGCAAAATCCCTATCTCTTAACATGGGACCGGAACTACTTTTCCACTTCCTATCCTTTAACCCGGGAGCGCCCTCGTGCAAAATCCCTATCTTTTAACATGGGATTTGCTCCAGGGAACGGATTGCGTCCCCGCTTGACCACCTATATTACTACTGTCGACGAACGCGATGCAGAGCAGAATATTATATTTTCGGCATTTCTCCTTCAGTTGGTTTACGACTTGGATGTGGTCTGTCGTTGAGTACCTGAATTTTGTCTCTATCTCTCGTTTGTATTTTTGTAATTTGTAGATGTTTGATAACAGACATATCGGTCTGCAGTTCTTTAAATTTTTCTTATTTCCCTTCTTGAAGATTATAACCACCTTTGCGTTATTCCATGCGGTGGGTATTCGTCTTTCTGATAAGCATCTAGTATACAGCTTAGCTTGTGTCTTCGAGATGGTATCTTCTCTTGCTTGTTACGTTTCAATGTATACATGGTCGTTGCCTGATGTCTTCCCATTCTTCATATCTCTTAACGTTGCTTCCTCCTCTCGTGCTGTTATCGCTGGTACCTCTTTCGGGTCGGTGTGAATATCGAGACAAACTATATAAACAATTATAAGTAACAAACCCGAATTTGCTCAATTATGAAACAATACCGAAAGAGGTACCAGATCTGTGTCATCCCCTACTAGTACAGTGTTCTTCGTCGTTGTAGACTGTACTGCTGTCTGTACAATCAGTAGATCGACATGACCGTGGACATGTTTCGTCTGATATCCACTATGTTGCAGATATCCGCCCAACATGTTGATGAAATTCTGCTTGTTGTTTATATTTGCAAGGAAGACATCCTTCTTTGCCGTCATCCTCATTTCATCGGTGTACGTTACATCTGCTCCGGCTTTTCTTCCAGCTCGTCTCTGATGCGTCATGTGCTTGGTGGATGGATTGTGATATCCATCAAAGACAACGATGGCTTGATCAAACATCCGTGTGACGTAATCACAGTACATCATGCATAGCTCTCGATATGTCGGGAATCCACTTGGCCAAGGGACGCGATAGAGCAAAACTCCACCATCCAGTACATACCGAACCTCACCGATGGGTCCTGCAATGTCGGGTGCTAATCTACACTAGATGGCTTCAGCAAGTACAGCTTTCTGGGTTTCTGAGGGAATCGTCAAACAAAGCCGGTGGGTGGCTATACATGCAGCTCAAAGTGGAACATTGTCTCCATGTCATCAATCGATCGTGCTGCGAAAATAAGACGCTGAAAGACAAGCTCTGGGTCCACTTGAACCTGGTCACTGCCAACGCGCACGGTTGATTTTGTCTGAAGAGTGACAGATTGGTCACATAGCTTGAATGTGTACTGCATGACAGATTTGCCTGTCATGGACGTCATAATCGTCAGGCCAATGGCTTTCGTGCAATCCACATCAACAGTCGAGCTGGCATGCACACCGGTCATGACGTTCCGCAGGGTTCAGCTCTTCCCATGTGGGCTTCCGTCCGCTATAGCCAGCAGTAGGGTGTGTGTGTGTCTTTCTTGTCGCGATACTGTCTTGATTTGGTCATGTCCTGTCCTTGTGTTATTCACTTGTGTTGTGTTTAACTCCAGTCAGTTCTTGCATGGAGCTGTTAATCGCTGCACAGGCTGACATGGACAGCAGCCAGGTCAGTCGTTGCTGTTCGATCATCCCTCTTCCCTTCGTCAGTCCCCCGCTTGTCTTTCTGGTGCGCGTGAGTACTTGTTCAATCATGAGGTCCGTTGACAAGCCTGCACATGTGCGGTTACTTCGTTTGACAACATGAAATCCTGAGACAAAGTTGTTATGTACATCAGGATGCTCCTTCTGTAAGCTGAGCAATGATTGCAAGTAAAGCCTGGCTGACTTAGCATACAAAGAATGCCATGAGGAGGCAGCCAGATAAGGCAGCATCTCCAACATAGCTTCAATATGTAGATACCAGTTTCCCATGCGCTTTGCCTTTATGAATTTCCGAAGAATCCGGACCATATCCACGTACTGTAGCCACAGCTGTGCTGTCATTCAACAAAGACACAATGTATTGATGACGCAGTCCTTTGATTCTGTCAAAGATTTTGCAGACTTTCTCAACCGACTTCCTTCTAGTCATCAGCTCTTCATACAACTAGCGTGCCACAACTAAGTCTGGATGGACTTCACCGTCGGCTGCTAATGTAATTTCACCTGTTGGCTCAACATCTTGCTGTTGTAGTGCATCGTGTGGCTTGGAAAAGGGACATCTAAGGAGTTGGAGAGTAGGAGCCCATTCAAAACTGCATCTAACATGAGGTGTGCACGTACTGCTCTTGAAATGGTCTTTCCTGTCAGGATGTGCTCCACTGCTTTTGATGCATAGATCAACTTTAGCAACTCCTTCAAACCCGATCCAGCCATCAGGTGACCTATGCTTCCAAGAAACGTCATATCCACGTGGAAAGCACCCAATCTAAGCACTATGCGTCGCAGTGGGCTTCCATCAGGTTCAGAAAGCATGATTGATAATGCTCTCCACCATAATGGCTGGTCCAAGGTTACGACAGTTGGCATACTATGACGTTGGGCATATTAGGTGACGTAGTTGAGGGTGGAGTAGATACACGTGGTGTCGCTTGAGTTCATGTCCATCATAGGTAGAAACACGACAGATGACTTAGGTGGATGGGCACCGTGATGGACAATTTGCATTAGTCCCGGCCACGAGGGCCTTGGTGATCCGAACAGGAGCGACGTTTGCCACAGCATATCTAAATTTGCCGTAGGATCCTGGACTGACTGCATAGTCACGGTCTGGTACGTCAGCTCTGCCAAAGCCTGGTTGTCTACTCGGTGGTACTGGATGTGTATATGCCCAGTTGTCGATATCTCCTTCGTACTCACTTGGGCTCTAGGGACTGGGCGACTCGCTTTTGTTCCTGTTGTGACCATCGCTATAATGCCCATGTCATGGAATGTGTCATTCCCATCTAGAGTCCTGATGTTGTGGTCGACGTTATCAACTGCATACTGAACAAACTCTGTGTTGTAGTTGGGTATGTCAGTGCCTTGATCTACAGCCGCATTCTGTCCAAACCGTTTTACCTCTTTGTACGAACTGCAGAATCCGTGATTGTGAAGCGAGTCAATGGGAAAAAAGAGATGCAAAATGATGATGTAATTGCACTCCTGAAGCTATCTGAAGTGGGGCAAACAACACCCGAGGTCGCGCTGCTTGCATGGTGGCTTGTCCAATGGATGCTACATTTACACCAACACCTCTTTCCTTCACGATTCCTTCAAGCGACATCTTCAAACTAGAAGGTAAGTAGCTGAGACAAGCTTCTTCAGATTCGATTTAATTTGACGCTGGGTACGATTCACATGACGTGTCTACTGCCTTAATGTCCTTCCGGATGAACTTTGCAGCAGCCTGTATTATGCGGATTCTCTCGCTCTTTGGATCATCCGATTGACTAGCATGAAACTCAAGCAGTATATTTTTACCCGTCTGCCGCATAGTCACCACATTTGATTTGCGATTTATAGTAGTGATAACCACTTGGTCACCAAAATGTTCCCGCAGTCTAGCCTTCATATATTTGACAGAATATGGCTCAGCGTTAGATCATGTCAGGTACTCGGCCAGTTTGTTAACCAGATCTGATACAGTTGTTTGTTCGTCGTCGTTATATTGCAGACATTGAATGACCTGAAGAAATTATTCAGCTTTGACTTCACAGACAGGACGGCCTGTGTTTGTTGATTTGCTTGGTCTCCCAACTTTCAGCTTTTTCTGAACGTCTTCATCACGCACAAACATTTGAGGAACAACTTTTCCAGTGCGGAAGTTGACGCTGTATGCTTGCAGGCAGATCATGCAGAGCGAGCAACCGGGCCCGAACACGATCAGTCCAGGCGTCTCTTCTTGTAGAACATTGCTCCAGCAATGTTTCTTTGCATTCTCTTGTAGCCACAGTCTACACATCTCCTTGTATTTTCCTTCTGTCAAAATATACTGTCGTCCCACAGAATAAGCAATCAGTTTGAAGTTAACCGTCTGCTCTGCTGATCGCAGCAACGAAGTCTGGAAGCTTGGTCCGGGTTTCTCATAATCTCTAATGGATTGCGCACTTTTCGTCGGATTGCACTTACGAATAACGGCATTCCTGATATACCACTTGTTCGGGAACAGTCTCAATGGAGTCTATACGTTGTTTGCTAGCGTTGTTTGTGTCTTGGCTACCCTTTTCGCGAAGGGATACTGTTGCATGGCCATTATTTAGGGGTTTCTGGCAGAATACGCAGGAATCCGTTTCTGGTTCTGCCATGTTTCAAGCAACAACGAGATCATCTGAACAAACAACAAATATGTTTATATATGTTCTAGTGCACCAAACTTCTCAAATGTCAACTGCACTAATGTGGAATCAAATCCCTTTATTGAGGTTCGTTTACCAAGTTTGGCTTTACATTTTCACTTCAATACGAACAAAGAGACGACAGAGGCGATCCATCTGCGAACACAAACAATAATACTAATGTCAGCACAATCGTTTTAAAAATAAATAAAACACAAACATCGTCCCAGTGAACTGTATCGCATCTAGGCACAAAGTAAGGGAGCAGAACAATCACCATATCTTCAGAGAAAGAAGACAAGTGTCAGTCTTACAACAAAGGACACAGTGATCATAAGACACAACTGTAAATGTTTCCATATTTCTAAAGTAAGAAATATGTCAGTATTCTACCAAACATATTGTGATTGCAAATAATTGAGCACTGCCATGGCAACGGAGCAGCTTATATTAAACTGTCATGATGTCAGTTGTACGTACTACACACAGTATCAACAATGATTACAAAAGATAAACAGCCTGCCAGTGTGATCTAACAATTTACATATATAATAATGTCTAGGTATGAAAATGGAATTAATGCAACTTGTCACAATCCCAACTATTTCCCTACACACAAGTCACACACATTTGTTTATGAGAAACTTAACATCTATAGTGAAATCGAATCACCACTCTTAATAATAACAACGCAACATTTTGGTCGAATAATATCATTAAATGACTAGTACGTGCAAAACATCAGTTGTAATATTGTTGTTTAGGTAACCATCTCGGTCCACACCCGTTAAGTCATAAATCATCCCAACAAATAAAAATGTTCTCACGACACACAACCTCGTGGCAAGGACATTTTCATCGCGCTGCAGAAAAGGTGTCGCACCGTAATTAAGCGCCGCTAAAAGAAACTGCAAAGAACGGGGTCAAACAGAAATTGCGCCACTAAGAGAAAGAACGCCCTAGTACATTCCCCCCCCCCCAACTTAAAGGTAATCGTCTCGGTTAATGTAGGATGACTCCACTTTGTCGCATTGCAACAAACATACTCGTCATAAAAGACGTCAGCTGTACTACTGTCGCCTGGTCAGTGTTCATCTCCAGCCGAGCAGGTGCATTACGAAGTAATCGAGGAGCGGGCATCGATGTTAACGCATCGATACCATATGAACTGGTAATCCCTTCCTTTGCAGCCCTCCGTTCTCTTATTCGTTTCGATCGTCTGGGTGCTGCAACCGGCGGTAACATAATAGGTTCGACCCTTTCAACAATCTCAGTTTCGCGCCTTTCGCTCATGGGAGCGATCTCTGCTGAATGAGTAGGACCTTCTTCATCCGCGGGAATGAGACGAACGAAAATGCCTTCCTCTTCTTCATTATCTGAGCTGCTATCGCGGCTTGTCACGGGTTCTTCTGGAACGTCCGTCAAGGTGCGGTCTGGAACGATCACGTGAAGACCTACAGGCTTAAGTTCGCTCGGCAAACCGTCTGTGGATGCCCTGAGCAGTCAGCTCGTTCAATGTGATGAGGACTTCCAGGCTGCTCTGACACACCGGTAACTTTGTAAATATCGGGACACCAGGCGTCTTGAATCTTGTTGCATCCCGGTGGCCGATTACGGACGTATACTCTGCAGCCAATCGATAGAGGCTCGCTGATCTTCCTCCTCTCGTGTAGATGATTTCGATCCGCAGCAGTCCTCTCGCCACGCTCCTTCACATTACGATACGCGTTTCTCAGTCTCCTCTGATGGATAGCTAACCAGCCATCAATGCTTCCATCTTGATCATCATCTGTGGTAATGCTCAGCAGAGCATCAATCGGAAGTTGCGGATCGAAGAGACGGTAAAACGGCGAATATGCGGTGGACGCATGGGGCGTCGCGTTATATGCTGTGCATAACTCTTGGAGGTATTCAGTCCACTTTCGTTTCTGCGATGGAGAAAGAGTTCGCAGTAGGTCGTGTAGTGTGCGGTTGAATCTTTCGCACTGGCCGTTCCCCTCTGGGTGATATGCAGTAGTACGCGATTTCTGCACTCCATATACTTTGCAGAGCTCTCGAATGGTTACACTTTCGAAGTTTCTACCTCTATCGGAATGGATTCGTTGCGGGACGCCAAAGCGTTGAAACCACTCTCGAACTAAGACACGGGCAGTCGTACGCGTTGTTTGATCACGCGTCGGTACAGCCCATGTGTACTTAGTAAAGACGTCCGTCATCACTAACACGCTTTCTCGGCCATCGGCGGCTTTCTCCAGTTGAGCGAAATCGATAGCTACGACTTCCAGGGGTCTCGACGCCAGGAGATTTCCCATTGGTGCATGGATCTTGCGACGAGGCATCTTTGCTAATGTGCACCTGGAACAGTTCTTGACGTAGGTGTCTATCTCACGATGCATTCCTGGCCAATAACACCTACTCCATGCAAGTTGAATGGTTCAATCACCACCTTGGTGTCCCATTAGATCATGAACAGCTTCCAACAGTTGTGATTTTAACACGCTCGGCAAGACCAATTGTCTCACTAGTTCTCTCTGTGAATTCATCACAATACGGTACAGAATTCCGTTCTGTTCAGATAACTTTGGCCATTGTCGTACCAACTTCATCACGATATCCGAATCGCAGTGTATCGGTCGCTCACCGGCTCTCCAGTACAACAGAAACCTGCCGATGTCGGGATCTTTGTTTTGCAGCTCTGTAATCTCGGCATGCGATAGTGATGGAAATGCGGACGACGCCTGCATCGTCGGTGGCAAGGGCGACTCGTTAATCTCGTGTGTCTCAACACCTCTGGCATTTGCTTCTATTTGCTGAACTTTGGCTTCAGTAGTTAGCAACCCGCGAAGCTCCCTCGGTAGCAAGGTACATGAGGCACGCATAGCACATATCTGCTGGACATCGTCATCCTCATCACTGTCAATCAGGTCAGATACATCTTCATGTATTTGTCGGCTTAATGCAACTGCAATGGCATTCAGTCGTCTTGGGCCAATAGCGTATATCGTATCTTGCATCGCCCTCAAGGTGCGAGACGATTAGATCACACTTCTCATCATTGGACAACTCACGAGCTCGGAAGAGACTCTCAATATCCTCCACAAACTCCTGTACTGTCAACTCGCCATCTTTCTCACTAAAAGAACGGATCTTCCTCTCCCTCGGTACGTATAACACCTGAGTTACAGGTCGTGAATTTGATGCGAGTTGCAGTCGCGCAAGTTGGTCCTGCAAAGCAGTGATCTGATCTTGGAGACCATCAGCAGGTTGGACAACATTTTGAGAGTCCCCAGACTCCATAGTGGTGGCTCTGCCGTGTAGGTTTCACGGTGCAGGAAGGACATATATATTTTGGTCAGTTATCAAACGTCTCTCCCTTGACGCATGGAGGAAGGTCATTGTTTCCGATCCGGTCGTCGCCCGTCTGCCGTCTCTTGTTCGTAGTATCGAGGATCCCACTTCTGACACCAAAATTTCTAGTGCACCAAACTTCTCAAATGTCAACTGCACTAATGTGGAATCAAATCCCTTTATTGAGGTTCGTTTACCAAGTTTGACGTTACATTTTCACATAAATACGAACAAAGAGACGACAGAGGCGATCCATCTGCGAACACAAATAATAATACTAATCGTTTTAAAAATAAATAAAACACAAACATCGTCCCAGTGAACTGTATCGCATCTAGGCACAAAGTAAGGGAGCAGAACAATCACCATATCCTCAGAGAAAGAAGACAAGTGTCAGTCTTACAACAAAGGACACAGTGATCATAATACACAACTGTAAATGTTTCCATATTTCTAAAGTAAGAAATATGTCAGTTTTCTACCAAACATATTGCGATTGCAAATAATTGAGCACTGCCATTGGCAACGGAGCAGCTTATATTAAACTGTCATGATGTCAGTTGTACGTACTACACACAGTATCAACAATGATTACAAAAGATAAACAGCCTGCCAGTGTGATCTAACAATTTATAGATATAATAATGGCTAGGTATGAAAATGGAATTAATGCAACTTGTCACAATCCCAACTATTTCCCTACACACAAGTCACAAACATTTGTTTATGAGAAACACAACATCTATAGTGAAATCGAATCACCACTCTTAATAACAACGCAACATTTAGGTCGAATAATATCATTAAATGACTAGTACGTGCAAAACATCAGTTGTAATATTGTTGTTTAGGTAACCATCCCAGTCCACACCCGTTAAGTCATAAATCATCCCAACAAATAAAAATGTTCTCACGACACACAACCTCGTGGCAAGGACATTTTCATTGCGCTGCAGAAACGGTGTCGCACCGTAATTAAGCGCCGCTAAACGAAACTGCAAAGAACGGGGTTAAACTGAAATTGCGCCACTAAGAGAAAGAACGCCCTAGTACATATAAATGTTGTATATATATGTTATCAATTATTAATATACATTATGTATATTATATACATATATTATTACTTTATATTATATTATTACATGCAATCGTTCAGCGTGACAACATAGCGTAACACCCAAAACCCATATTCGATAACCCTTATTATCGCTCACTTTTTGATCATACTTTACAAATACAGTGTATGTATAAATACTAGTGCGTTGTTGCTATTCGTTAATACGATATCATGAGAGAATGTGTTAACATCGATTTGACTAAACATAAATTATTTAATTGAAGCGTTTGCGCCTACATGAAACGTGGAAGTACCATTATGCAAGCATACTTACGTTTGAACGTCTTCGCGTGCGTTCTCTGGGTTGGTCCAGCAGATAGCACTTCTGTAGTGTATTTAGATACATTCATATGTATATTATGAATACCCAGTTTCAATCACCATGAAATTGAATAGACGCTATATCGAATATTAACCAAATAACACTTTCAAATATACATATTAATGCTGTTTAACACGGGGTAAAAGGGAAATGTTGATTCCTCGTTTTAAGTCACTTCCCCAATTTTTTTCGCTGAAGACTTTTGATATGTTTTATAAGTACCTTCAATGTAGCCAAAATAGTTGAAATTGCTTCTGTTGCAATTTGTTCCAGGTGCAACCATAAATGTCCTGGACTATAGGGGAATGTAAACTGCTGAACTCTTCCATGGCAAGTGTATATCACATCATGGTATCACCCGCACGGGATACTGCTGTTCGTTCACAGCATGTTTTTGTTGTTCCCCTCTTGATTCCCTGTCGTCAGTTCAAGTGTCAGTCAGTCAGTGCAAGATAACTAAGATCGAGAAACGGAACCAAGCCTTGGTTCCGTTGCTCGATTTCATTTGTATTTCTTTTTCTTTTCTCTCATTTATCTTGCACTACTCTCTCCACCAACTCTCTACATTCCCCTCTATCGTTTGCTCTCGTTCTCCACTCCTCTCCCAATCCTTCCAAGTCTCTCAGTACACAGTCCTTTCATCGCAGTCTGGGTCTTCCTCGCCCCTTTTTCCCTCCACTCTCTGGCCATCTGCTTTCTTTGCCATCCGTTCTCCTCCCATTCTCTCCACATGCCCTGCCCATTTCAGTCGACTCCTCCCCAGGTTCTTCTTAAGGTTTTCTTTTACCGTTGACAATTTTGTGGGACGGTTGTCTGCACTGTTCTCACGGGTGGTAAGGAGAAGTCAGTTATGAGTTGATTCAGCTAACTTCCATAAAATGCATAGGAGATCTGCCAGGGGTAGTGTACGTAGTCACACCCCTGGCTTGCGAGGATGGATCACACCAATCGATGTGCAAGATAGCCCAGCTTTATAACTAATGTATGATTTCTTGGTCCGACATAGGCACTTGGAAGTTTTGTTCAGAAGCGGTGTTCCAATCCCTAGAACACGACGAGTGCTTCCCTTAGTTCAAAAACGCGATGAAGTACTGTCCCCGTGGTAAACAACGAACCTCAGAATGGAAGAAGAGAACCGTGAAATCAGCTCCAACGTCTTCATATTTATTGACAGTTATGGGGTGCGTGGCACACCAAGGTACGCATTTCAGGGAACAGACAATTCTCATTTACATATTCTATTTTCAAGGACAAGTAATTGTGCACAAAAGACATTTGTTGATGTATCTATTTGAAGCTCGAAGCATGGGGTTTGCCATCCAAAGATATCATACAAAAACCACCTCGCTTAACTCAGAGATTCAGTTTTCACGGTGGTGTCCAAAGTAGTATGTTTCATTGTTCTCCATTGTTCCTCGCCAAGGATGAGTTTATAATTGATAATTTGTCTTCAATGTGGTCTGCTACCAAAACATAGTCATGATGAATACATTACAAACATACCCATTTTTAAAGGCCCCCCAAACGGTCAGAATTGTTCCCAGAGGGGTAATTACCGTCAGGTTAAATACCTCTCGTCTAAGCAATAAGAAAACTGATGTTGCCATGTTTATGTTGACCTTTAATGACCTTGAAAAAGGTCACATAGCATACCAAAGACCTCATACCGAAGAGAATGGAACAAAGAGTCACCAGTCGCGTAGTTTCAAAAATGAAATGTATGCAGCAGCGCTGTTTTGGTTCTAGTGGACAGTCTACCCCCTATTGTGGCCACGGGGTCAGAATAAATCACAGTAACATGGGTCACGGAGTAAATTTAATGTACTACACCGGTGCCGTATAAGACCGCACATCATAACTATTATAATGAAATACACGTTAGTCTTTTTGTATTCACTCACTATTGACATTTCTCATTTTAAAGGCACATGAAAACAGGTAAAATATAATGCGTGCGATATTGTGTGTACCTCTTGATCACATAACGGCACCACAGACACGATTTACATGTATGTGCTTGTTTTTTTGGCAAAAATACTCCCCTATGGCCACTTAATTGGTTAACATTTAAATACATTCTGAGGCCACAATTTGTTTACCATGTGCGTTAATTTGACATAGAATGACCCTCGTATTAAATCACAGTATTACGAGGTGGTAAGCCCCATACATCCCTAGGTGCACTTCGAGCCTTCAGTATTTGCCTTCTCGTCACTACCTCACACACCATTTTACCAATGGCAAACACTGCAACTAATTTCGGTAATTGGCATAACTGGAGTCTTACTGAGACATATGTGTATGTACCGTGTAATTTAGTTTTGGAGTGCTATGACCCACTACCACACTAATATGGTGAACATTGTAAGAGTAACAACGACACTAATGACATCAACTGAGGTTCCCTTGTACTGCGTCCTCCTCCTCGCCCTCTCCCCCAAAAATAACCCAAGCGCGAATCATCGGAAGCATCCATCCGCGCTGCGGTGAACAGGGCTACATAAGACAGTGTCTTCAGACAATTTAAAGAAAAAAAAACATTTCCGATGTACTGCCGGGTGGACGATTTACTGCCGGGTGGACTATGGGTCGTGCGGCAAAGATTTGTGTTTCTCTCTTACTGTCAGTCGCGTTTGCGACTATGGCATGGGTTTTTTATTTTGGGGTCAGGGAATCCGTTTTTGCCGTGAAGTTGATGTTTCAACGTAGTGCTATGCATAAAAATCCAAAATGGCCGCCGAAACGCCAATCATCCTCAAAATTCTCATACCTTAGGAACCATATGAGAAAGAGTGATGATGTTGGTGTCAAAGTCTTGTTTTTCAGGATGTTGATTTCATTGGGGTGTGTTTGGCGAAGCTTAGAAGGTCAAGGTCAGTGTAGTTGGAGGTCCCGAAAACTTTAAATTGTTTTAGAATTTGAGAGTCAAAGATGGATCAAAGCAAATCAAAGCCTCTTTCATGGTTTTTTTTGGTGATGACGAATCCAAATACCTACATCATCTGCACACCTGAAGATCAAACTCATATGCTAAGGCAAATGTGAAGGTCATTTGTGATCCCAGAATCTTGATTATCCTCTACAGTAGCTGCATTTGCCACAATATCATCACATAAATGAAATCGGTATGGAGCAGCTGAAGCTGTTTGAGAGCACCTGGCAAGAGATATATCATGACAGGTTCTCCAGGCGGGTGGTCACTTTCGCTTCTCAGAAAAAAAACATATTGCCTGCAAAGGGCTCAGTCCAGTTTGTTCAAGTAAAGGCTTCAACGTCTGGCTGGCCTCCAAACTCTTTGAAATTGACATGTACCTGGCGTTTTTATCAGGTTGCGCAATGGCATGAGGCCCTACAACAGAGTTTGGATGGGAGGCAGACCATCTCCTCGCAGTGTTGCTGGCGGAGTACCCCTATCTCGCGAGACAGTACTCAAGCTCGTACGATGCGGTCGTAAGTCAGAGCGAGCCTGTAAAGGCAACAACAGCGGATGTACTGGATGCCAAGTCGCACGCACCATCTGTCGTGCCTGTGGGTACGGACTTGCAACAACCCATTTAAAAAGAAGGCGTCTACTGAGGATGGAGGCGATGATGTTGGTTCGGATGAGAGTCAGCATGTCATTGACTAGTCTAACGAAGATCAAGAGTAATTGCGCCATAATGTTAATGAGGCACATACAGAAGGCGTTTTGGTATAATGTTTGGTATAATTGTGTCCAGTTGATCATCTAATAGTTGTATTGTCCTTGGGTAGTGTTGGTTACAGCTGCCTGATGCGCTCTATCATGAAGATGAAGTGATATTTTCATGTCTGCATCAGTAATTTGAAACTTATTCTTGATATGTAGATTTTCTGAAACGGTCACAAGTCACCGTCTTCTTCATCTCCCCTTTGCTCCCTTGGGGGGTCCATGTCACTCAGTAGCTTACTCTCCCCTTTGCTCCCTTGGGGGTCCATGTCACTCAATAGCTTCTTCTCCCCTTTGCTCCCTTTGGGGGTCCAGGTCACTCAGTAGCTTCTTCTCCCCTTTGCTCCCCTGGGGGGTTCATGTCACTCAGTAGCTTCTTCTTCCCTTTGCTCCCTTGGGGGGTCCATGTCATTCAGTAGCTTCTTCTCCCCTTTGCTCCCTTGGTGGGGTCCATGTCACTCAGTAGCTTCTTCTACCCTTTGCTCCCTTGGGGGGTCCATGTCACTCGGTAGCTTTTTCTTCCCTTTGCTCCCTTTCGGGTCCAGGTCACTCAGTAGCTTCTTCTCCCCTTTGCTCCCTTGGCGGGGTCCATGTCACTCAGTAGCTTCTTCTCCCCTTTGCTCCCCTGGGGGGGTCCATGTCACTCAGTAGCTTCTTCTCCCCTTTGGTCCCTTGAGGGGTCCATGTCACTCAGTAGCTTCTTCTCCCCTTTGCTCCCTTGGGGGGTCCATGTCACTCAGTAGCTTCTTCTCCCCTTTGCTCCCTTGGGGGGTCCAGGTCACCTAGAAGCTTCTTCTCCCCTTTGCTCCCTTGGTGGTGTCCATGTCACTCAGTAGCTTCTTCTCCCCATGGCTCCCTTGGGGGGTCCATGTCACTCAGTAGCTTCTTCTCCCCTTTGCTCCCTTTGGGGGTCCAGGTCACCTAGTAGCTTCTTCTCCCCTTTGCTCCCTTGGCGGGGTCCATGTCACTTAGTAGCTTCTTCTCCCCTTTGCTCCCCTGGGGGGGGGGTCCATGTCACTCAGTAGCTTCTTCTTCCCTTTGCTCCCCTGGGGGGTTCATGTCACTCAGTAGCTTCTTCTCCCCTTTGTTCCCTTGGGGGGTCCATGTCACTCAGTACTCAGTAGCTTCTTCTCCCCTTTGCTCCCTGGGGTCCTCCCCTTTGCTCCCTTGGGGGGTCCATGTCACTCAGTAGCTTCTTCTCCCCTTTGCTCCCTTGGGGGGTCCAGGTCACCTAGAAGCTTCTTCTCCCCTTTGCTCCCTTGGTGGGGTCCATGTCACTCAGTAGCTTCTTCTCCCCATGGCTCCCTTGGGGGGTCCATGTCACTCAGTAGCTTCTTCTCCCCTTTGCTCCCTTTGGGGGTCCAGGTCACCTAGTAGCTTCTTCTCCCCTTTGCTCCCTTGGCGGGGTCCATGTCACTTAGTAGCTTCTTCTCCCCTTTGCTCCCCTGGGGGGGGGGTCCATGTCACTCAGTAGCTTCTTCTTCCCTTTGCTCCCCTGGGGGGTTCATGTCACTCAGTAGCTTCTTCTCCCCTTTGTTCCCTTGGGGGGTCCATGTCACTCAGTAGCTTCTTCTCCCCTTTGCTCCCTTGGTGGGGTCCATGTCACTCAGTAGCTTCTTCTACCCTTTGCTCCCTTGGGGGGTCCATGTCACTCGGTAGCTTCTTCTTCCCTTTGCTCCCTTTCGGGTCCAGGTCACTCAGTAGCTTCTTCTCCCCTTTGCTCCCTTGGCGGGGTCCATGTCACTCAGTAGCTTCTTCTCCCCTTTGCTCCCCTGGGGGGGGTCCATGTCACTCAGTAGCTTCTTCTCCCCTTTGGTCCCTTGAGGGGTCCATGTCACTCAGTAGCTTCTTCTCCCCTTTGCTCCCTTGGGGGGGTCCATGTCACTCAGTAGCTTCTTCTCCCTTTTGCTCCCTTGGGGGGTCCATGTCACTCAGTAGCTTTTTCTCCCCTTTGCTCCTTTGGGGGGGGTCCATGTCACTCAGTAGCTTCTTCTCCCCTTTGCTCCCTTGGGGGGTTCATGTCACTCAGTAGCTTATTCTCCTTTTCTTGTTATTTCCCTCCATCTCTGTCTATTGTCCGCAATCACCTTCCATTCTTGATTGTTCACACCTGCATTCTCAGTTACACGTTACGTACTGTATCACTGGCAGTAACCTGACATCTTTTATTTCCTACGAATTACTCGCAATTGACAGTGAATCTTGTTTTATAGTTATTTATGCTATTTACTTATTTATACGCAAATTACACATGTTAATTAGTTATAATTTAACTTATTTAGGTTGTATATTCCATTTAGTGTTTTATTGATCTACTTTATTTAATTGTTTTATCAATTTTATTGTACCTCTATGGCTGCCAAAGAAAATAAACTTATTATTATTATTATTAAAACGTCACGGTCGCTGACATTACATGCTTACTGGCAATAAGATTAGGAGTTCATAATGGATTGTGATTAATAAATAGCAAGTTCATTTCATATGACAGCTTCAGTTTTATTATTTTTTATCAACAGACAAAAACCAACAAAAGTTGTTGGCTTCAGATATTTATAAAACCCTCACACATCCATTTTGTAGGACAGTTAATCATTTGGCAGCTTGGATTTGGATTCCTCAAATCTTCATGGGCACACCGGACTCAGAATCGGAATCCCTGACCACGAAAACCATCGATCTATGTCACCTAGCTCAACAAGTTTGGCAATTTAAGGATTTTATTAGCATTTCGGCAGTCATTTTGATAGCCATATTGGATTTTTCTGCAATAAGAACTCAACCGATCTTGATGAAAACCTCAAAAATAGATTCCTTGTCCCCACAAACCTTTGTCTACACCCAAAGATCATCTTCCTAAAACAATTCTTTCAGACGTTATTTCTGGCATTTTGGCGGCCATTTTGTCGGCCATCTTGAATTTTGAAAAGCAAACAGGTGTGAAGTCCACACCAGGTGGATTTTTTTACTAGATGACATGGATTAATAAAACATGCAAAGAAATTATTTTAAGGGGACATTGCAAGGTGTTCTGGTTGAGCCACTGGACTATCGAGGATATGAATGACACTACACACACACTCCCATACAGATTGGAAGCTGTCTCCAAGCAGAGACTCACTTCCGGTCGCGAGATCCATCCAAGAGTGAAGTTGGAAGGAGCTCGCGACCCGAAACGAGTTGCTGTTTCGACAGTGGATTGGCCGCTACCACTGATCTATATACATGGACAGGAAGCCTAACGTTAATATATATATTTGACGTGAAGTACGGCCGCCATATTGCTTTCCCTATTGTTACGTGTAATGACTTCGCCGCCATAATATTTCAACCACGTTACGCGTAGCGTCCACATGCAACTCTCACATGTCTGCTTGATGAACGTGCTCATTCGCGTCCGCAATAATTATTCTTTTGGGCTTCGTCTCCGGAGGTCTCCAATATGTCCACTAAAGGCCCAAAAGAAGAATGCACCTATACACTTCCTACCCATGTGTATAGATCAGTGGCCGCTATACCCACATTAACGCATGCGCAACGTAGGAACGCCGCTCGTCGCGCCACAGGAAGGCGAAATCATAGTCACGTGTCTGATGGCAAACGTAATTTTATTAATCACGATAACTTTCGAAAGTTTTGTCATTATTTTTTTGTGGTCAGGGTATATGGGTTAACGTTAATTCCCCAGCTTTGCTAACCATCGTATTGTGGGGAACATGGGTATGTTTTCGGGATAAAGTCTTAGTCTTAGATGAGCAATAGAACCCACGATTAAACGATAGAAATGTATAGATACATTTCTATTGTTTAGATGTATAATTACAACATAGACATTATTACACGTTTCTCACAATTTTATTAACGGAAATAAACGTATTTCTTCAGGAAGCATAGTCAGTCGCCATGACAACGTATTGTCCATCGTTTTCTTTTCAGCAGTTCAACTTTGCAGAATTAAATTGTCCGTGATAATGCAGAATTCACTGTTCTGTTGCAAAGTCTTGCTTTCACGTTCGTGTTGCGACACGGACGTTTCGGCGACTTTCGACTTCCTACGCAAATCGAACAAAACACAGCACATACATATAACATACACGTAAGTCGAACAGACAAGCAACATTTTGTTCCGTCCACAAACCACCACAAGCACCAGGTCTGGATAGACAACAGGCGAAACCGATCGACCGCACGCCCTTTTTCAGGACGCTCAGTCGATTGGGCCTGAGTAGTATAGAGGGGCTGTTCGGGCCTATGCACGACACCTTTGGTGACCTTTGAGCAAAACTTTACTAATAAAAAACGTTTTTATTACCCCTAATCGTCTTCGGCAACCTACTTATAAAAAAGATCAAAGGCTTTTTTGACACTAATCGTTTTCGGCAACCTACTTATAAAAATCGTGATGGATTACCCCCTCTAAGTACATTTGAGGTGCCACCTAGCGGTGAGCGCAGAGATCATTTTAGTTTTCATCCTAGCGATCAACGCCGTACCTAGCGCGTGCTTACCTAAGCAATAATGCGTTTATGACGCGTTTATATAACCGCGAAAAAACCACTGTGTGCAGACTTCCCCCGTCAGCCCTATGAGGATGCCCCGCCGTACCCTATGTTAGCAGCAGCGTTGCTGCGATAAGCGACCGGCGCTGCAGCAGCAACTGGAGTGGACTATGACACCGGCCCGGCAGCATAGCTGGCTAGCGCTGTGCGTTCTAGTGGTGCGATCAAAACGAAACCAATGCGTTGTGCGTTTAAATAAATAAATAGATCTAGTGGTGCGATCAAAACGAAACCAATGCATAAATACGCTAACGTTCAGTGGGCCCCGTGTGGCGCTGTACGTAGGGTGTTTATGCAGTAGATACAGACGAGTGGAAGCGTGAGTAGTAGAGAGAGTATTTATTATAGACTGTTAGAATTGATATAGCCGCGCGCGTCCAACGCCCGCCCTATAGGGGGAGAACGGCGCGTGAAAGCCGCGTCGCGTATAGAGTTCGGTCGTCGGGGTGGGCGTGTACCACGACCCATTGTTTCCTCGTCGGAGGAATGAAGACACGAGGCTGGTGTCGTCGTCGAAGTCATCGGCGTCGTCGTGGCTGATAGGTGGTGGTGGAGTGATTGGTCGAGGGGGGTGTGATGTTGGGGCGACCGTGCATACTGGCTTTGTTGCTGCTGTTGACAGGGCGGCCGTTCTTGTAGGTAGTTGGATCTCTCTATGAAATAAACCACAATACATGTAGGCGTGTTTAAACAAAGGGCGCCAAAAATAAAATGAGAACCATGCATGCACGTATGCATGCATGCGTAAAAGCAGGCTTACCGCTGTGTTGCCTTACGTGGAGGCGTTGCATCCATAGTCGTGCCTGAAATAGGCAAACGGTGGAATGCGCCGTCAATTGTATGCGACTCCATAATCGTGTATGAAATGAGCAATGCGCCGTCAAACAGCGGCGACGGCGGCGGCGCATGACACTACAGCTTATCGCGATCGGAATGTGAACGGAGAACAATGCCATTTCAAAAACAATAAACGAAAAGCGGGAATCGTGTGGTGTAGTGATATTAGAGAAATTTGATGTAAAGACACATTTGACGATGAATGTACTGACATGAATGCTAACTTTTTTCCTAATACAAATACCTCGGTAACTAGTCAGTTATGCGTCGTATGTGTTAAGTACGCATGCGCGTTATTTTGTAAGATAACTGTAGACTAGGGAGTTATGCGGCGTATGTGTTAAATGCGAATGCGCCCTATTTTGTAAAGTATAAAACGGTTGAGAAAATGCTATGTTGTATGACGCCCGTGTTCTAACGTATTGTTTCAGCAGCAGCAGCAGACGTTCTCCCGCGGCAATAATGGCAGATGAGACACCGAAAAAGATGAAGGCGGTGCGCAAACAGAGTCCGAAGGCGGCGGCCGGCGGTCAACAGCAACCTACGGCAGCAGCAGCAGCGGTGTCAACGGGGGCGGCGCCGGTTAATAAGAGACCCGTGGTGGTCATCGCACCGCCGCTGGTAGCCGCCGGTCGTAAGCGAAGCGCCGAAGAGGCCTTGGGGAGCGTCGAGGCGTCGCTCGAAAGAGAATGCGAGTCGGCGGCATCGACACGGGTTACACTGGTGAGTCTGAGGGATCTGCAGTGTGCTATCAACGGCGTGTATAAAATTAAGACGCCCGTTATGATCGACGCTGTGTCGTACAAAGAGAATTGTACGTATTTGGGATGCTCCCGTTGTCGGCGAAAATTGTATCAGAAAAACAAAGGCGGGCCTATGGTATGTCGAACGCACGGTGAGCTGTTTGTGCCGAAGAATTACTTCGCGTTGCGTGTAATGGTGAGGGATGGCGAGGACGCCGAAGACGAGCTTTGGATTACACTATTTGACACGCATGTGTCTAATCTCGTCGAGTACCGGGCCGACTACGTGGTGGAGTTGAGCGAGGAGCCGCTCCGCGATACCGTGCTGGAGTTAACCGGCACGGAAGTGGAGATCAGTGTGCGTAAGACGACTTGGAACGGGGAGCCGTCGTATACCGTGGGCACACTGAAGAGATACGATGACGACGCCTAATGTGTTGCTTGTTTGTAGAAGAAAGAGTGCCCGATACTGGTAGATTTGCTGACGCATAGGAACGCGAAACAACAAGAAATTATCAGGCGTCGTGGTCGTGAAATAAGTGAGGAGGCCGCGCAACTACTAAGCGAGACGGCCGAGAATTACATAAGGGCGTTTTGGCTAGCCTACGAAGCGAACTTATTTAGTAGCATTTCGAAACTAACAGTTGTGTTTATATGCTGTAGGAGGTGCGCCGCGAACTACAGGATATGTTAGCTACCAACGAAAGGACACGTGCGAGGTACGACGAGGTTGCGGCGTTCGTAAGGACGCTGCTGGAACGTGGAGTGGAGGGGTCTATAAAGAGGGAGAAGGCCGAGGAGGAAGGACGAAAAAACGATCAAGCGGACTAATCATAATAATGTGTTGTAGGAAGTGATGCGGCGCACCAGGCGTGAATGTATGCGAGACTTCGTAGACGCGTTGCTGACGGTGGTCACCGAACGTAAAGACTAGGACATGCTTTGTGCTGTAGGGAGGAAGCGGAGTGCGTGACGCTAGCGTGTTGGACGCCATCATAGAGGAGGCGCTTGACGTATCCGATACAGACGCGCGCCGATACCTCGAAGCGACTCGAGCGCCGCCACCGACGTACGAAAGCAGCCTGTACTCGCCGCTGGGGACGATGGGGCCGACGTGCGCTCCGTGTTGGAGCCTATCGGAGGAAGTCTCGCAACGACAAATCGTCGTGCCGGGCAGGGGGCAGTTGGCCTGTCGCTATGAGCGGCTCGCAATGGCCATCCTCGCCGAGTGCCTCGGTGAGATGATACTGGAGCGGGCGCGCGATAATTGCGGCGTATGCGAACCTAATGAGGGCTGTCCGTACGTGCATATGACCGGCTATCGTGCGGGTCGTCCGAACCGCGTGTACACAGCGCTTCGACAACGCGGGGTGCATCGTAACGCGTCACTTCAACGCCGTGTTGGAAGCGTTTCTGCGTCGTTCGCTGATACCGTGCTTCAAGCGTCTCGTGCTAATACTGCACGATAATAAGGCGGCAACCGGTCAGCAGCCGCAAACGGGTCGTGCGGGGGAACTGTATCTAGTCCAGTTCGTTTCGGACTGGCTACTAGGCACGGACTGGCGCGACTACATGAACCGCGTTCTGCTGGAGTCGGCTGTCCATACGTACGTCCAGCGCAGGAGCGGTCTCGACTAAAGAACGAATATTGCTTGCTTTGCTATAGAACATTAGTAAAAAAAAAGTCTCGAATAAAGAACGAACAATGCTTGCTTTGCTATAGTAAAAAGGCGTTGAACGCTGTTTTCAATGTTGTACGGTGCTTAATAAAACGTTGAAAATGTACTTTCCGTTTCCGAGTTACCCACATTACCCAAAACACACGCAGTCCGAGTTACCTAAAACATTCCTCCCGCTAGGGCGCAGCCACCACCACCCTTTCCGAGTTACCCACATTACCCAAAACAACACACGAATTCCGAGTTACCTAAAACATTTCCCGCTAGGGCGCAGCCACCCACCACCACCACCACAGCCACCACTGTTATAAGTAGCGGTGCTCAAAAAGTAGCAGCACTCAGTCCGTAGAGAATGCCGCCTTCTCCTACTAGGTGGCAATGTCCGAAATGCGGGGGTTATTTCGCGAAACAGGCGACGTTAGAGCGACACGCGAAGAGCTCGGAAAGATGCGGCAACGACGCGCTATGCGTAAAACGACGAGAGTACCCAAAATGGGGCGCGACGTACACTACGCGCACCGCTATGCTACGACACCTGAAAGAGCGGTGCGGCCGTCAGACGGCGCCACCGCCTGGTAGTAGTAGGAATGAACCGGCGGCCGCTAGGGCGGGGTCACCCGACGGTCTACAGCGCGTCGTGGACGAGCACCGGCGCAGCATAGAGACGACAGTAGCGCGCGGTCCCGTGCAGTCCCGCTACAACTATCGCATCACCGCCTGTACGAGTACGCGGGTGCTCGAACCGCGTCTGAGGGCGATGTTTCGCGAGCAAAAGAATGCCTTTAAAATTAACGTAAGCTACGGTTTCGTATTGCGCCACAAGGTGTCGGGTCGTTACCGCTATTTTCATTCTTCCTGTAACTGTTGCGGCCGCCTCCTCGAAACGCCCGCCCTCGTTACCGATAGCCTTTCGTTCGAACGATTCCTCGTCGCCGTGCGCACGACCGACGTACTGCAGTACGTCATCGCGCAACGTCCCGACTCGGGGTGGGTCGTCGAGCTCGTAACGAACGCCACCTACTTCGTGAACGCCATCATCGCCCATCCTATCGGGTGCGTTGGCGCGACGCTTCCCGCCTACGTGCGTGCCAACAGGGCCAATCGCGGCATTGACGAAAGATCGTCGAGGCATGCCCTACGACGACCATCTATGCCTCTTCCGGTGCATCGGCCTCCACCTGCAAGGCGGCCAACGACGCGAAACGCGAAACGGTGGCAAAATCGATACGACCCGTTTAACGAAAGTCGCTAAACGACTGCACGCGCAGTATTGCCGCGCCACGCGCACGACGGTCTCGAGCGGTGTCCGTCTGAACGAACTGGAACGCGTGGAGACGGTTTTCGGCATCAATGTCGCCGTCTATCGACTGTCGGCGGCGAATGGCGCCGAACTAGTCCGTCGGTCGCTCGAAGCGCACCCCACGACTGTGAACGTCAACCTGCACGAGACGCACTTCTCGTACATAAGCGACCTGCGCGCGTACACGAAAACGTACAATTGCGGAAAATGCGGCAACGCCCTCTGGCGGAGCTCGTGGAAGTTACGACGTCACGAAGCGACGTGCGAAGGTGGCGTTCGTCACGTGTTTCCCGGCGGCGTCTACCGGCCGACGCCGACCGTATTTCAGCAGCTCGTCGAAGAAGGCGTCGACGTCGGCGACGACGACCTGTGCTACTACCCGTACCGCGCGACGTTCGATTTCTAATGTTATTTCGCCGATAACGATCTACCGTCGGATACCGACAAATGCCGGTGGATAGCGCGACACGAACTGGAACCCGTGAGCGCGGCGGTGTGCGAGGCTCTACGCCCCCGCTACGACGCGACCTTCGAGGCGCTCGACGCGCTCGACGACGACTGGCGGCGACGGTGCAACAACGACGACGACGATGCGTCACCGTACGCCGCACTCGCCGACCACCTGTGGACGCACCTTCGTCAAATGCCCGTACTGGGATTCAATTCCGGTAAGTACGATCTGATTGTCGTCAAGAAGTACTTGACCCCCCTGCTCATAACCGGCGACGCGCAGCACACGTCGTCGGCGTTTACCATTAAACGACAGAACAATTACATGTGCCTGACGACGTCGACGTTGAAGTTCCTCGATATAACTAATTACCTCGCGCCCGGCGTTAGCTACGATCGCTTTCTGAAAGCGTACGGCTGCGCGGCGACGAAGGGGTACTTTCCGTACGAACATATCGACGCGTTGACGCGCTTGGTCGAGACCGCCCTGCCGCCGCGCGAGGTTTTCTACAGCCGCCTGAAATGCGAGGGAATCTCCGCGGAGGCGTACGAGATTTGCGTGACGGCGTGGCGTGACGAGCGCATGACGACGATGCGCGATTTTATGATTTGGTATAATAATCGAGACGTGGCGCCGTTTCTCGAGGCCGTCGATCGGCAGTTCGCCTTCTATCGGCGCCGACGTATCGACATGTTCAAGGACGCCATCAGCGTACCGGGGTTGACGTTGTTGTACCTGTTCAACGACCTGCCGACGTCGATCCATTTCTCGCTGTTCAACGAACCCAACAAAGACCTGCACCGCCTGCTGCAGTCGCAGATCGTCGGCGGCCCGTCGATCATCTTCGCGCGCCACCACGAGGCCGACGTGACGGCGATTCGAGGCGACGCGTCACGCCCGTGTCGTTCGATAGTCGGTTTTGACGCGAACGGCCTCTATCTGTGGGCGGTAATGCAGGAGATGCCGACGGGCTGGTACACGCGCTGCTACTTTCATGGCTGCCCGACGTGCCAGACGCACGTGAAGACGAACGCCGTCAACGGTCAACCGATGACGACGTTGTACGCCGCGACGATCGCCGTGACGATCTGCCTGCGTCGTTTCGTCGACGACGTCGTCGAAATGTGGGAGTGCCAGTGGCGCGCCGTGCGACCGCCCGCGGCGACGCCCGACGCGTCACGATGGCGAAAGGCGGCCGCCCCCATTACGCGCTCGACGATACTGGAGGGTGTACGCGACGGCTCTCTGTTCGGTCTGGTGCAGTGCGATATCGCCGTGCCGGAAGCGCTGCGCGCTAAGTTCGCCGAAATGCAGCCCGTGTTCAAGAACGTCGATATCGCGCGCGACGATCTCAGCACCCGACCTCAACGGACGCTCGTCGGTAGCTACTTCGGCGCCGAGATCGTTCTAGCGACGCCCCTCCTACGGTGGTATCTGGCGCACGGTCTCGTCGTCGCGCGCGTCTACCAAGTGATCGAGTACGCGCCGATCGCGTGCTTTCGCTGCTTCGGCGATACGGTCTCGGAGGCGCGACGCGAGGGCGACAACGATCCCGACAAATCGATCATCGCCGATACCTTTAAGCTTCTCAGCAACAGTTCGTAAGGGAAAACGGCTGCGCGCGCCGGCGCCTGTTCGATCGTCGAACGCCGGGTCTCTTCAAAGAAGAGTGGCGCGGCGACGGAATCGTGGCACTGTGCAGCAAGACCTACTACTGCTTCGGCGGCGACAATGGCCCGATGTACAGCACGAAGGGTCTCAGCAAGCGTCAGAACGACATCGACGAGCACACCTTCCTAGCCGTACTGCGCGACCGACGCAGCGGCTTCGGGAGGAACCGCGGTTTCCAGGTGAAAGACTCGTCCGTGTTGACGTACGTTCAAGAGCGCGCGGCGTTGAGCTACTTCTACGCTAAACGCCGCGTGCTCGACGACGGCGTCACCACGGCGCCGATACTCGTCTAACTCGTATAACAAATAAGAAGGACTACTCGTCTAACTCGTATAACTAACCTAAGGACTGGGAGGCCCCACCCCCCTACTAGAGGTAGGTTCTGTATGTATGTATGTATGTAGGTAGGGTAATAAAAGACAATTGCGCACAATTTCATCATCTTTTTTTTATTACTACTATACACGTAAAAGCGAAAGCGTTAATGCAATGGTTTTAGCCAATCGAATACGAGACAGTCATTGGCCACCCGAACGGTGCCGAATAGGCTCTGGAACGTCGTCAACGGCATACCGCGGCATCGGAGGAGGAGGTAGGCGACGCAATATTGTCCGCACACGTAAGAGACGCCGCTTTGCAGCCGCTTGTTGTTGTACGTCCACGCGTCGCCGCAGTTGCGGTGAAGGAACGCGCGGAAGTCGGCGTGCAGCGGCGGCAGACCGTACGAATCGAAGTACTAGCCTCGCCGGTCGACGTCCACGTAGACGGCCACCCAGTGCTGCCCCGGCTCGCCGCCGGTGGTGGTGGTGGTGGTAAGTAGCGCGTCTTTAGGCACGACGCCGACGACGATGCGTTTAGCGTACGCATCGCGTTCCAGGCGACGCATCAGTTGGAACGTATCCATCGTTACCAGTCGTACACGACGTTCCGGTTCTTGTCGATCTCCAGCACAGTCTCGAATTCTGCGTACACGATGACGTTCACCGGTCGGGGTAGCGGCGTCCCGAAGTGCATTTCAGCGCCCACGGTCCCGACGCACGACGTTGAAATGGTCCCCGTCGCAACAGTCGGGCGTCAGGTCGAAACCGAAGATGGTGTAACCGGCGCCGAAGTCCGTGCGCGATGCGTCGTTCCCACTCGACCTCGTACGCCTTTCCGGTGGCCGCGAAGAGATTCATGTAGCTTCGGACATAACGGTTGCGCGGGAAGTCCGGTTGCAGCGGCTTCCTCGGCACCTGACGTCCGTCGACGACGAGCGTGAGGAAGTTTATGTCGTTGTGCCGCGCGTCGAACGGATTTCTAGTGTAGTCTCCGTTATAGGCGACGTTGTCGATCATCATCAGGAACATGCGTTTCGGAATCGTACCCATGTACAAATTCTCGTGCATGTGCGACAGCGTACCCGCCGTTATCGAGAACGACTTGCAGTCGACGCGGCGCATCGGGATCTTAGCCGTTCCCAACGTCCACGCTTTGATATGACCCATCTGGACGTCCGGGTTCAACTTCACTTTTCGCACGTGCAGGCAAATCGACCGCATCACGAGGCGCCACCCCGGTACGGCTTGCGCGCCCATGAGCGCGAAGGCGTCCTTCGAGAGCACCATGCGTACTTTCGTGTCGACGCCGTTCGGCATGTGCCGGTTTAGCATAAACGCGTCGACGTGCAGGCGTCCCATCATCTCCACCTCGTGGCTATCGGCCGTCATGACGCGCCGCGCCTCGAACCCGGCGTTGTCGTTCCCGAGCGCGTTCATGTGTCCGGCGGTGTCTTTGTACCACAACGCCCCCTTGAGATGCGACTGTTTAGCGTCGCTACCGTAACTCAGCAGGGTCTCGAGGTAGGCCCGGTACGCGTACGTATTGGTCGACGGCGTCACGAGCGTGCCGTTCAGCGACACGTCGATTTGACTGAACATCGAATGCAGGAAACTGTTGACCGGGGCCACGTTGGCGCCGGCGCCAGATTGGTACCGTCCCCCTGAACCACTTTGAAGCGGATGTACACTTGAAGGCTCGCCAGGTCCGTATAGTCGTTGCCCGAGCCCGGGATGAGGAACTCGATAGGACCGCCGGCGTCGAGAGCCGTCAGCGGTTGGTAGACGGTCCACTGACTGCTCTCGACGCTCGTCTGCGTCACCGGCCCACTGAACAGGTCCAGTTCGGCCTTCACGCCCTCGGACGATGCGCCATTTACGAACGCCTTCATTAGTCGTCGAATATGTCGTCCGTTCGACGCCGTCTCTTCCGCCTACTGACGGTCGTCGCCGCTAGGCGCGGTCTCTTTATGGCGGCTCCTTCGCTCGTTGTTTTACCGACTGTTTCAGATTGCCGCCGGCGACGACGTCATGCGCCACGCGCACGCCGGTGTTGAGCGCACGTTTTCCCAACGCCTACGCGCCTCTCTTGATCAGCGGCATGGCGCTTCGAAACAGGCTCCCGAAGAGATTGCCCAGACCGTGTCCTCGTTGCCCCCGACCAACGACGAAGACCGGCAGCTGACCGCCGAACTGTCGAACGTAGTAGTCCTCGTACGGGTTCTTCGTCGGCATCGTCGTTAAAAATTTTCGATTTACAAAGTCTGACGTGAAGCGTCGTCACTAGCTTTCCCTGCTCGAATGGTATCGGTTGACCGAGATAGTCTCTTATATCGACCTCGATCTCATCGAATTGATGACGCAGCAGCTTCACGTATTGGACGCGGTCGAACGTTTCCGAAATAATGCTGCCGTTCGTACCGTAGACGGCGATGTTTCGAAGGAGCGGCGCGTACACGTCACCGACGACGCGCGGTTCCACGAGATCCGTGTACACGTACAGGGTGTCGACGCCCGCCTTCATATCCACCGTATTGTGACCTTCGTACGCGAACGTGTACGCAACGGGCATGGTCTCGATGACGACTTCCGGCGCGGGGCCACTCATTGGGGAACTCGTGATCATGTTGCTATGGAAACCTAGTACGTCCTTCAGACGGTTCGTATGAGGTATAATAAATTCGACACCCGGCGACATATGCAGCGTCATTCGGTTAGAGACGTCGCTGAACTCTAGTCGCGCCTTGACCTTATCGGTGCTCAATTTCATTAGTGCCTCGTAGATCTGGTGCATCAACGTGTAAGCGCTGTTGTAGAAACCGTGAGCAATCGTGCCCTGTCGGTATAGCAGGACGGTGGTGCCGATGTCGTCTACGTACGTGTAAATACCCGGTTCGCCCGACGCGCAAGTCAGGAAGAAGTAGGCGTCCTTCTCTCTCACGTTGTACCACGTATGCGGATACTGTATCGTCACCAGTCCGCATTCCCACTCCCCCGACAGGTCGAAACGTCGCGGCAGCGTCGTGATGTAGTGCGTCAACGTATTTTCGGGGTGACGCTTCATAGACGCGTTGCTCGATAGCGTCAGGTAAAAGTCAGACGAGACCGCCATCGTGTTGTCGACGACGTCGTCCGCCGCCAACACTCATAGACGGACTCGGGAGCAGGTAACCGAGACAGCTGCTCAACAGCGCCGTCAACAGGTTGGAGTCGCCTTGACCTTTCGTCAGATTGTATATACTAACGGCGATGACGAAATACAGGACGACGACCTGACAGAAGAATACGATTTCGGCCTTAGGGCATTCGTTGCCGCAGATTTGCCATGGAACGGGTTCGGCGGTGGTTGTGGTGGTAGCGTCGATGGAGTCCGCGTGCTCGTCGACGGAGTCCGCGTGCTCGGCGCCGGAGTTCGTTCGATGATCGCCACTTGAGGTAGTTTCGTCGTCGATCATCGTCGCCCCACTGCGGCCTGTCGATACAGCAGGGACCTTTATACGGCAAGAACGAAGATCCGTTGCATATCCCCGCCTCGTGCAGACGCCAGCACCCCGTGTGGCGCATCCAACGAGTCATTCTCATTGCCGCCGCCTCGCTAATAGTCTTTATAGGTCCACGAGCGACTCGGCGTCGATCCAGCTGTTGAAGGAGGCCGGATATCCGCTCCAATTTACGAGCGCCACCGAACCGTCGCCGCGACGACGACGCTGTAGAACCGCCTCCACGCGATACAGTTTGTCCTTCGGAACGACTACGCGTTGTAGTTCCGGTTCGTAGAAGGCGCCCTCTACCGGCGTCCCGGCGTCGTCCTTCAGGCGATAAACGGGCGGCTCGGACGGGTGCGCCTCTACGACGGTGAAGAGCTCCTCGCTCCAGTTAGCCATGTATCCTTTTATGAATTGATCCCTCGTCTTGCTGATACGTACGCGATCTCCCTCGCGCAGTTTCGGTTTTCGCCGTTGGCCGCAGCCGACGTTGCCGTACAGTCGTTGCCATACGGCCTCCTGATTCGTCGCGTCGACACTCACCGGCGTCCTACCGATGTTTCGGTGGTAGGCGTTGGTGTACGATCGCACGAAATCCGGTAACGCCTCAACGTAGCGCAGCGTCTCGTGTTTCGTAAAATAGCGCCACATACGCATCTTCAAAGTCCGATTAAACCGTTCCACGACGCTCGCTTTAGTCTCCTCGTTATGCGTCACGAAATGATGAACGCCGCGACTCTTTAGGAACGTTTGCAGGGGCCGGTTCAGAAACTCGCTCCCCTTATCGGTCTGCAGCGCGTTTGGCGTCTCGCCGCTCAGCAGGCGGTCGAAGGCCGCGACGACCGACGGGCCGGATTTACTCTTCAACGGAACACACCACGCCCGCTTCGAAAACACGTCGATGACCGTCAATAGGAATGTTATACCGTCGTTGTGCGTTTTCAGCCTAGTCAAGTCGACCAGATCGGCTTGCCAACTCTGGTTTCGACCGCCCACGATGACGCGACGTCGTTTGAAATGTCGTTTAACCGGTTTGTGTATGGTATAGGCGTCCTGCGCCGCTAGCCACCTCTCGACGGCCGGTCGTCGGATCTTCTACGCCCGGTGCAACGCGTCATCGCCGCCGTAACTTCCCGCCTGTTTCGAATCGAAGTAGACGCTATTCAGTTGGTCGTCGTCGTCGTCGTTTCGTTGCTGTCGAGTCGTTGTTGGCTTTCGTTTTGGACGACGACGACTCCACCCGGACACCATGGCAACGACGACGACGACGGCCACAAATGAACGACGATACACGTATAGAGAGAGATAACCGCGATGGTGAGGCTGACGACGATGGCCGTTATCGTTCATCGTGACGGCATCGTCGTCACAACGTGTCCCACGCCGCGACGTCCAACGAAGGGGACCATTGTCTCCGTTTAGCGTCGCGTCGCACCCGTCATCTCCGCCCCAATGATGAACTAGCCGACCGCGTCATCGCCGCCTCTTCTAGTAGCCGCTTCTGCCGCCGCTCCATGTACGCCCGATAGCGCGGGTTGACCACGAATTCCATAGGGATGTTCATACCCTTTATGCGCAACCCGAACTCTTTCTATCCTACGTTTGCATGAGATCGTTCATTAGATCGACCATGTTACTCCCCGCGATCGTTTCACCGCCGTACACGAATTCGCCGCGGTCGTTCCATCGACACAACGGATCGGCTTTCATTTTCGCGATAAGCAGACCCGTCTTCCCTTTCAGCGTTTTCGGCATGCTGGAAATGATTTCGCGCTCTACGGCCTCCGACGATGGTGGTGGTGGCGCCGCCGCCGCCTCTATCGTGTTGTAGCGACTCAGCAGTTGATTGTACGACGCCACCTTATCGCGTTCGGATAAATCCGACCACTCTAGAAAG
This sequence comes from Paraescarpia echinospica, assembly GCA_020002185.1. NCBI lineage: Eukaryota > Metazoa > Annelida > Polychaeta > Sabellida > Siboglinidae > Paraescarpia > Paraescarpia echinospica. The sequence continues at coordinate 11,010,086 of CM034534.1, forward strand.
TCCTTCATGTCGCTGTCCAGGCTACTCAGCACACGTGATTGGGGCGTGCTCGGCACAAATGAGACCGGCGTCCGCGTGGCCGATCACGGCTTTTCGCAGATCGATGTTCCGCCTATGCCTCTCCAACAGATGCAGGGCGAAAATGTGTCTCTTCACTCGGTTCGTCGGTCCCGCCACCTTCGGTCGTCGCTTCGCTACCACCGCGCGTCCCGTCATAGCGACTAATAAACGTACGCGGCGACGTCCCTCTCTTCTTATAGGCTGCCGCCGCCGCCGCCACCCTTCCGTGCGTAGACGTACTGAAGGCGATCGTCCGGAAATATGCACGAACGCAGGCTCATGTCCTCTTCCGTTTCCTGTTTCAGATCCACGAAGAGATAGCCGTACGCCGCCGACGTCGCGTCTTTGAAAGCCTCTATCATGTAGTTGACCTTTCCCGGGTACATCTGTTTCGCTAGGTGACCTACTTGACCGGCGTCTCGGGGGCTCTTGAATAGCACTATGTATTGGGCGTTCAGGCTGATTGTACGGTTTTCTTTCCCTTTCGGAAACATGTTCTGCCGCAGTTGTACGACCGACGTATTACAATGATGGCTTTTTTTAGTAAATAGTACCGTCACCGAGTACTAGAAGCGTCCTCGTTTTACCGTCTAAACGTTTCGGATCCGGCAGGCCGTCTACGAACTCTATTTTCGAAGACATAGACGCGTAGCCGGTCTGCCACTGCCCGTAGCACCACAAGATTTTCTCGGGTGGCGGATCTATCATAGCGTGCCGTATCAGACGGTCGACGAACGTCGTCTTACCACACGCCGTAGGACCGGCTACTATACATGTAAAGGATGCTTCAACGACGGTTCGCCCATTTTTCACGACTGAGCGAACGCTTTTTTACGCGTCTTTATAAGCGTCGCGCACCTCCATCAACAGTTTACCGAGCATGTTCTCCCCCGCAACGCCACCGATTCTGGTACCCCAGAAACCCTCACTACTCGGTACCCATTCCACCAATTCGGCGTCCCCGGTGGCCAACAGGGCGGCCTTCAACTCGGCCAATCCGCCAAACTTGCTCCTCATCAACGACTTCAAACACGCCACCCTAACGGCGTTCCATTCGGTTAACGTTCTCTTTTTTCGAATTTCGTAACCGCGTCGTTTCGCTACATAAGGCGATCGCGTTCTTTTGATACGCTCGGCGCATTCCACGTCTTCGTTGAACATGGCTTTCCTATACTGATAGGCGTGCTCGACGGATCGAAAGCCCCGACCAAACATCGTCAATCGACACATATACATATTCGACAAGAACGAGCGCGATCCGCCAAACTTTATAGGCGGCGACATACCGACTACCGATAACCCGCTAACGCCACCGCTTATATATATCCGCTGCCGCCGCCGTCGCCGCCGCTAGATGGCGGACCGCGAATCTAAAAAGCGGCGACGGGATTCGAACCAGAAATCTTTCGATCCCTAGTCGAACACGCTCCTAGAAGAGCTAAGCCGTCGCCAACGTTTATGCAGTGGTTTTATCGCGGCTATATAGCAGTGCCATACACGCATTATTGCTTATGTAAGCACGCGCTAGGGAGATAACTAAAATTATCTCTGTGCTCACCGCTAGGTGGCACCTCAATGGACCGCCGCTACGAATCTAAAAAGTGCCGACGTACGGATTCGGACCAGGAATCTTTCGATCCCTAGTCGAACACTCTCCCTGGAGAGTTAATCCGTCATCGACGTTTATGCAGTGGTTTTATCGCGGTTATATAAACGCGTCATTAACGCATTGTTGCTTAGGTAAGCACGCGCTAGGTACGACGTTGATCGCTAGGGTGAAAACTAAAATGATCTCTGCGCTCACCGCTAGGTGGCACCTCAAATGTACTTAGAGGGGGGTAATCTAACAATATTTTTGTTAGCTTGCACCTGCAATAAGCAATAAGTAATAATCAATAATCAATAATCAATAATCAATAATCAATAATCAATAATCAATCATCAATAATCATATAATAATCAATAATCAATAATCAATAATCAATAATCAATCATCAATAATCAATAAGCACGCGCTAGGTACGGCGTTGATCGCTAGGGTGAAAACTAAAATGATCTCTGCGCTCACCGCTAGGTGGCACCTCAAATGTACTTAGAGGGGGTAATCCATCACGTTTTTTATAAGTAGGTTGCCGAAAACGATTAGTGTCAAAAAAGCCTTTGATCTTTTTTATAAGTAGGTTGCCGAAAACGATTAGGGGTAATAAAAACGTTTTTTATTAGTAAAGTTTTGCCCAAAGGTCACCAAAGGTGTCGTGCACGGGCCCGAACAGCCCCTCTATACTACTGGCCTGGCTCTCATCCGACAATTACTGTGTCCCTCATAGAAATTGTCTCGTCAAAAAATTAAACAACACTGAACATATACCGGGTTCTGACACCGTGCGTCATGGTGATCCCACATAGAAAGGGGCGAGACAGCATAGACAAGAGACAACATACTCGATTGAAGCGGTTGTGGCGGCGACGACGGAAGTGTTCGCGACGGATTTGGCCTCGCGGCTCGTTACGGTGTAGAGATTGTCATGTTGACGGCGGCGGCGAATTTTCGACAGATTCAGCTTGTCAGTAGTGATCGAGATGAAGTTGAATACGTGGTATATTCCGGCCTAGCCAAAATCGCAATCGGGTCAACAGCATATATATTGCGTTATCGGCATAGTCTGTTGGTTCCGTGGCACCGGCGGAGCGAGACGTTTGTACCCTCATCTGAAAACGCAATAATAACATATGAATAACCATATTGTTTCAACGCAATCACAGAATAAAATATTTCGCAACATAAAATACTATCGACGTTTGAATTTGCAATGCTTAGCGAAAAGCGAACGTTTGCAAACGCAGTGCTTACCTTGTGATACTAGAGCGGTAACCATGACGGCGGCCGCGGCAGCACCAGCCGGCAGAAAAGGAGACGAAGGCAGCGAAGAAATGGCGTGTTCAACCGCCCATAGTGCTCCGCCGACTCTTCTTGTCAATTTGGGACGTAAAAGAACCACTGAGGACGACAAGCACCCTGGCAGTGACCACCCTCAGTGCCAGCATAGAAAGGTTGGCTTGGCGATAATGTTCTGAAAAAGGCTGGCTAGTTGAATGAGACCTCATAAGATCATAACATTGTAACCACAATATATACAGACTAATCAGTTAATAGAACGTTGCCGAGTGCTGGAAACAACTAGGAAACTGGGAAACCCACTAGTTTTCGTTTCTAGTAAACGTCTTCTCAATCTGCTGCATCGCGCTCAACCGTTTCTTCAAACGTTCAAGCCCAAAACAATGCAGATGACGTCACGCGACATTTGCCTTTGGCCGCTCGAGTTTTACGTATGATCAGCTTGCGGTGGCGGGTTCAACTGTCAACAGTAACGGTCAGGCGTAGCGTTATGTCATACTTGTTGCTCACATCTGATTGGCCGGCCCAAACCTACTCCGCGAAGCACGGACTGGACCAAGTTGCCTGCATGGGGAGCGACGAGCGTTCGAGCAGTTTATTAGATGCCTAACACGTATTTCAACAGATTGATTAAACCGGAGAGAGAAGTTTTTGGGCCTGTCGCATACATTTTTCATAGAAGGTCTTGCAAACTGTGGGCATGATATGGCTTCAGTCTTAGCAATAATTTGGAAGATGGTAGTTGCTGTACATTCATGTTTCTGTTTCGCCAGGTCATTTCACCTCTAACCGCCGCCAAAAATGTAAAATCCCCCGCTGACACCACACTCCTACGTAACGTTTGACTTTACATCCAACAACTACCCCCGCCGTGAGCAGTGGACTTGCCCACGTTGTCAGAACATGCAAGCATGTGGCTACGTGTGTGCTTACGTGTTTGATTTGATCCATAATGCACCGCGCGAAAAAGCGGGTACATAACAATCACACATTATCGTTACTTTCGTTGGTTAAAAATAGTTCCCCCACCCTCCCCCATTTCGCTCCTTACCCATCTCCGTTCTTAGACGCCTGTTGAATACTTTGAATGGTACCTAACCTATAGCAAGTAACTGAGACGACTTGGGGCACTCTCCAAACAACGACTCGTTTCCGGTCGCCAGCTCCTTCCAACTTCACTCTTGGAGGGAGCTCGCGACCGAAACAGAGCTTCTGCTTGGCGATTAGGCTTGGGATTAACGGTAACGACGTGGTAGACACGCACTGGAGAACTGTTTATGGAGATAGACTGGCCAACAGTTGTTTACAGCATTGTTGACGAGTACCCGGACCTAATACATCGAACTCGCATCTGGACAGGCAGACAAAGCAAGTTTCGCCTTGGGCACCCACGCGAGGATTCTAGAGTGTTGGAGTCGCTGTATACATGGCGACGTTCTTGAACATTACAAGTTACAATAGCTGGTTGCGTATTTAGGAGGAATTGAGTCTTGACCACTTTTGCTCTGGGACAAACGTTTTGCTACAATGATTTTGACTACCGCCCAGGCTAATAGTTCCTTCATATGTTTGTTGTCTGTCTCCCGTTCCGAGATCCTAAACATGCCACCTGCAACAGTCTAACCTGTATGTGTCTATGAGACTAACGCGTTTACTACCCCCCCCCCTAAGTCGTTTTCGGCAGCAACTTGTTCTGGCTGATAGAATGAAGGCGGGACTAGCAGGGCCGGGTAGCGACGCGGCCGGGCGACAGTTGATCTTTTGATAAACATGTCTACCCAACTGTATAGGCACGAGTCGAATTCTATGTGGTCGAGCTATTGCGTACAAATTTCTTGCATATGGATAATAATTGGTCTTGTACTTTTGGGATGCTCAAAGTCAAAACCCATGCGTTCTTGCACTGCCTTGATTGTTCTTATATAGGACCGACATTTTTAAGAAACTAGGGTTTTGGTAAGGAAATTTTGGTTGTTCCTTGGTTTAAGACACTGGCATATGGTAGTGATGTACGGCACCTTGATTGTTACATCAAAATTCTACAGTGGAGCGCAGTGGCGAAGTAGCCAGAGCATTGGACTCTCAACCGATAGAGACCAGGTTCGAATACCGTGCTTTCGTTTCAAACATTTTCGTTCACTCTACGTTGCTCCAGTTACCTCTTGGCTGTAGATAGTGGTGGATATTTGTGTACGAAAAGTCATGGCGCATTAATTGCAGCGTGGCTGAATTTTTCCCAGAAAAGTCAAGATGGTAAGCAGTCCTAAGGATTGGATACTGCGATATATAAGAATTATAAGAACCTTTTACTTCAGAACCAATGGTCTCGATCTACAGAAACCATTACTGACGCTGTATTAGCTGCTGTCAAACAAACCTTCTCTAGTTCTTTTATATATTTGTGTGTGTGTCTGTGCATGTGTAAAGGTCCCAAGCGGCGCTCGCGCATTCAAGGTTTGGGCGAACCAGGTGAAATATGCTAATTGTTTTGTCTTCTCAGAGAATATAAATAATTTTATCTTTATGAAGTCCAACACGCGATTTGCTTTAGCAGTCAGGTGAGATATACGAACGGACTCCACTACAACCTCTTCTGACGATTCACAATCCTCCACAACCTTTTGTTTTCTGTCGGTAACCCAGTTTGAAATCTAGCTGGTAAGACCACTACTAACTCCGTAATACATACTGGAACTTGTTTACAAGGCGTGCGCGAGGCACTGTGTCAAAGGCCTTAGAAAAAGCCAGCAATAAAAAGTCGTTTGAGTGGTCTTGATCTACATAATATTAGAATTATTTAATGACGACTTAGATCTACTTGGTGACGTGATAATAAACTTTGATGGAATATTAACTAATTGCGAGAAAAACCTAGTCTTTTGTTACATGATTTGCATATTCCTTGTAATAGCTAGGCTACATACTCATATCAACTACCAAGTATAAACACACTATTTGATTGACAGTAACACTATAACCATAACGTTCATGTGACCCTGGCATGTTTATTGCTACATCGTGGGCCCACTTAGTTTGATAGCTCACAATTTAATTAAAAGAATTTTTTGAATTACCGAAATGTAATCAGGGTCCGGGTTCAGTAACTAAAGAAGACGAGATGCTGGTCTCGAGGACTATTCCACGCAGCGCGCGTGCTAATGACGTCACCGTTCTTATGACGCGCCGTAATATGGTGCCTCCTGTCGAATGATATAGGACTTAATGAACAACAGTATTTTAGTGGAGCCACGTGTAACGTGCTGCCACCTTGCGAATCCAGGGGCATGCAGAACAAAGTTTACCAACGTTATTTGTTGACTGTCATACAAGTGACACTGTATCAGAGTAGGCCTACTACAAAGTTCTGTCACAATTTTTCACATTGCAAAACGTAATTCTAACTAACCTAACGTGTGGGAAGTTTCTCCAAAGGTGTCTTTTATTGAATTTCCACTTGGGGAACAATGTCCAAAAAGGGCACTTTCAATGATAAAAACGTTTTCGAGAAGATGAATACATAGGCTCCACACGCCGCACGCACGCACGCACGCACGCACGCTCACATTACACTTCATTGTAACATAGTTCAGTTTATTCACAAAGAGCCATTACATACACAAGTAAACATAATTTTATGTACACCAAAGAAACTCATTAACAGAGTTCCTATAGAAGAGTAATCACCAAATCACAAAAACCTTTGAAAAAAAACATTATTTCCTTACTCTAAAATCTAAATCAATCTTATCTCATGAAAACTAATAATAAATTAACACTCCCAGAATCTGAAACTTGTCCATATATATTATTGTTTAAACAACAACTACATTTTACAGTAGCGTTTAACTTCGATAATGCCAATAAATTAGGTGTCAACAAAAAATTATGTAAATTGATGAGTAAATATCAACAATAAGGTGAACACAGGTATCAATGAGAGATGCATACTTTGGAAGAAAGAAAAATAAAAAGTTACAAACGAGATAATAAAACAAAGGTAGTCAGTAATTTTACATAAAAGCTTCTGTTTTGTTTCCAGATCTTATATGATTTAATTTGTTGCGACCTATTTAATAACATAGTGAATATGAGAAACAAGAACAAACAACTAGCATGAGCCATGCACCAAGATGCAGTGATCAACGAATAAACAAATCATTTCTTTTTGGCACTTGTAGGGGGTTGTACTTCGGGTGTGTCAGCGGAGGGCTCTGGAGTGGGGGCTTTCAAGGTAGGGAAATTGTTTTCCGTAGGCCAAGTGGCCAGCATGTTGTCTCTCTGTAGCTGGTCATCAATCTGTAGGAGACGGTTCAACTTCGCTGTCCTCTCCCCCTGGCATGGGGCACCCAGACGCAGGAATCTCGCGTTCAGACCAACAGCCTGAGAAGATCAAGAAAAAGGTAAGGTCTGATATAACGTTGTATCCAGTCCTTCTGACTCACCAAGTGCTTTCACTTCACTGGCTGACCTGTTCAATTGAACTCCATCGTTACTTCTCTGGGAACCATACAGCCATGCTGCAATTATTGCATGATGATTATTCATACACAAATATCCACCACTGTCTATAGCCAGGGACTCATCAAAGATGCAGCTGAATGAACTGGAGCACTGTCGAGTGAAAGAATTTGCCCAAAGTTTGGAACGGCAGCAAGAGGAAACAAACCCAGAACCTCTTGACTGAGAATCCGACGCTCCAACCACTATGCTGCCAAGCTCCACAAAGGGACACCAGTTTGAGTGTCAGTGTCAACGAGTGTAAGTGAGTGTCAGTGTCAATGAGTGTCACAATATGTCAAAATTAAGAACAAGTGAAGTGTCGTGGTTCAGAGAATGTGTAAAATGAAACGAGAAGTGAGAAGGAAGACGGAGAGAGAGAGAGAGAGAGAGAGAGAGAGAGAGAGAGAGAGAGAGAGAGAGAGAGAGAGAGAGGAGAGATTGGAATGAAGGAACACGTAAAAATTAAAATACTGGGTGAAGAATATGATGGGCAGGGCATGTAGAGAGAATGAGTGAGGAGAGACGAAGAAAGGGAGCTAGGGAAACAGAAGAGGGAGCTAGAAGGAGAAGAGGAAGATCGAGGCATAGCATTAGAGAGATTTTGAAAGAGTAAACAGCTGAAAGAGGGAGAGAATAGCAGAGAGGTGGGGATGACCCATCAAGAGTTGGAACAAACAAAACTGTCAATTTAACTGTCAGCACTGGAGTCCAGTGAGTCACAAGAGTTGCATTAAACAAGTGTGAATGCTGGCATCAAATAACAAACAAAACTGTCAATTTAACTGTCAGCACTGGAGTCCAGTGAGTCACAAGAGTTGCATCAAACAAGTGTGAATGCTGGCATCAAATAACAAACAAAACTGTCAATTTAACTGTCAGCACTGGAGTCCAGTGAGTCACAAGAGCTGCATCAAACAAGTGTGAATGCTGGCATCAAATTTAGTGACTTCCATGTGTCTTTTTGCTGTCATCAAAATATGTTGTTGTTAAAACATCTACCTCGATAATGCCAACAAATCAGGCGTCAACAAAAAAGTCTCATTGGATACTTCCTAAAATCAAGTTTTAGTGAGTAAATATCAAGTAGGGTTAACAAGTTAACATAGGTATCAATGAGAGATGCGCGCCATGGAACAAAGAAAAATAAAACGTTACAAACGTACCAGGTCAGCAATCATTGTCTCTGTTGTATCTGGTTGACTGCTTGACACCACTATTGCATTGGAAGCTTCTGCAACAAAACCATCTATTGCATTGGAAGCTTCTGCAACAAAACCATCTATTGCATTGGAAGCTTCTGCAACAAAACCATCTATTGCATTGGAAGCTTCTGCAACAAAACCATCTATTGCATTGGAAGCTTCTGCAACAAAACCATCTATTGCATTGGAAGCTTCTGCAACAAAACCATCTATTGCATTGGAAGCTTCTGCAACAAAACCATCTATTGCATTGGAAGCTTCTGCAACAAAACCATCTATTGCATTGGAAGCTTCTGCAACAAAACCATCTATTGCATTGGAAGCTTCTGCAACAAAACCATCTATTGCATTGGAAGCTTCTGCAACAAAACCATCTATTGCATTGGAAGCTTCTGCAACAAAACCATCTATTGCATTGGAAGCTTCTGCAACAAAACCATCTTTTTCAAGGTACATTAGAGTCACATTGTGACATGATAAAGTAAACTAGTATCAGGTCAAAATCGTATTTATCCTGTTGTTTGTTTTATCTTGACAAGCTGAGGTATGCGTGCACTTGGTGTGTGTGTGGGGGGGTGTTGTGTTGTGTGTGTGTCTGTGTGTGCGCGCGCGCGCGTGTGTGTGTTTATGTGTGACTGTGTGTGTGTGTCTGCGTGTGCGCGCGTGTGTGTGTGTTTATGTGTGACTGTGTGTGTGTGTCTGCATGTGCGCGCGTGTGTGTGTGTATGTGTGTGTGTGTGTGTGTGTTTATGTGTGACTGTGTATGTGTGTCTGCGTGTGCGCGCGTGTGTGTATGCATGCATGTAAGATGAGGGGGATGTGTGTTAGTATGTATGTAAGACATTTAGTTGTGCATAACATAATGACCACCTTCCTGAAGAAGTGAGATTATTGTTAATTTAGGCATAATTATTGTGTCATAATAAATGTACAGCACAAATGAAATGCAAGGCATGCGGTAAATTTATATTTCATGAAAACAGATCATCAAAGTTCAAACATAGTCGGAGAAGCTGATTCCAGCCAGTGACCTTCCATCTTCTTCGTGACCTCCACAAGGTCAGTCACGCTCATCATGTGCTCCATCCGCAGACAGATGGCGCTGCTCTGAAACTGCGGAGTTAGTTCCTCCGTCCGCAGATAGGCGGGGCTGCTGTAGACTACATCACCGCACACATAACAATGCTCAGAAACTTTTTCGGCTAACTTCATCCACGCTTCCCGTTCCTGCAAGGTGAAGGTCAAAAAGATCAGGTGTGATGCTGAGTCTTCTGAAAACTGTAAAACCCTCTTTTCCTCCTAAAAGGGTTTGCATATCAGGCACCAAACATTTAGCGGTTCATCTATGACCCATTGTAAAAAAGTAATGCTTGTATTTTATCGAACAAAATTCATAGGTTAAGTGTTTTTACCAGTTAAGATTTTGTACTGGATATTAATCGATTGTTCGCAGTGTTACATGTGTTTTCTGCAATTGTTTTGAGCTATGCAAAATGTCCGTAGATCAGTTTGGAAAGTTTTACATAACTTACACCAATCGCAGAAAGCATGCTCAGCATTCTGAAAAACTCCTCAAACTGACATCATAACAAGCATCATGTATGAATATTTACTAGTATTAACAATACAGTAACAGACATGAAGCCAGTGACCTTTATGATCAATGTCATGTGACAGGTGACCTGTGTCATGTGACAACTCACCACTCTGCGGATGGGGTCAATCATGAGGATGAGGGCAGGATAGCGTCGTAGGATGTCGAGCCAGAATTCAGCAAGTTCCTCGGGTAACTTGAGTTGTCCTTGGATCACTTCGTAGCGACCTTTCTCCTGAAACAGACAATAATGATAATAATAAATATTATTTGTATAGCACCATGTCTCCAGATATAAAAATCTGTTCGAAGGCACTTAAAATACACCATTGTTAAATTAAAACATAATCGCTATAATACAAAATTAATTTACATATAAAAATGTATAATATAATAAAAAATGGGCCAAGTGGCCCTGAAGTCCTTTGGACTAATACGTCTATATGTGACCCCGGCTGACCAAATGAGTGATAAGTTGGAAAAATTGTAACATTGTTTTCTTACATCCTTGTAAAGGTTTGGTAGGATGCTTTACACGGTTTCCAAAAATATGACTGCTACAAAAATTGGCAAAGTTATGGAGCATTGAACATGTTAGGGATCAAAAAGTAAAATGAAGAAAACGGCTGTTGAAGTTTTACAATATATATGCAAATGGATTGCATGGAAATATTACATGCACAACATTCAAATGTGGCACATAGTATGTAATATGTATGTTATGTTGCAATGATACACTGGAAGTACAAATGTGCTGCAACAAAGACTTATCAAGTTATGCCAGATTATGTCTTCATGTGTAAAACTAAGAGGACAGATTATTTGAGAGCAAAAGGTAGACTCACTGTTTGACACAGTTTAAAACCTACAGGCAGCTGTCCAGTTTAACAGGGGTCTAGTGGCTTAATGCTGTCTGTTGACACAAGCTACTGCCAGTGACCAATTACACATTAGTCACAGTTTCCATCAAACAATAGCAGGCAGAGAATATTAGCTCCACAGCTGGGTGTAATACACAACCAGAGCCACCACTGATTCATGGTCAAGTAGATTAGCTCAATGCACCAACTAAGACAATACACAACACTGTGAGTGACAGTGTCCAGAGTGAGGCCTAAGCAGTGTCCTCATTGCTGAATAGATCAATTAAACCTGCCAAGTGGGTGACATTCTGCACAAGTGTTCATTAATCCATAGTGATTGTTCAGAACACCAGACTGACCACATACCTAAACAAAGCGAATGTAATAGGTGAAGAACAGGCAGTGTTCAAATAGGGGTATTGGTTGAATTGTATTTGTCTCGACGCAAAAGGCTTTATTGTGCCTTCATCGATTATAAGAAAGCATTTGATTTAGTAGACTGGTCCTCCCTGCGGTCTAAGATAATTTCATGCGTTATTAATGGTATTGTGTTGAAAGTTGTATACAACATGTACAAAAATGCTAAATCATGTATAAATCAGGGCCAGGCTGTGTCAGCCTTCTTCTCATGTGATATATAGGTATGGCAAGGAGAAAACTTGTGTCCTTTGTTATTTGCTATTTACCTGAATCATTTTGAACACCGTTAGTCACAATTATAACGGACTTGACATGGCAGCTGGTGAAATTTATAACAACCTTAGGGATGATGATGTAGAAAATGTATGTTCTACTATATGCTGATGACACTAGAATGATTCAATCAAATACAGATTTCTTGCTTGTGTATAGCGGAACTACGTCAATTCTTCTAATGGTTGACATTCGGTTGTTTCAGGTGTCAACTATATTGTGAATCTGTAATTATTAGTCTATATTGATACAATTGATTTACACAGTACCATGTCTAAACAAGGCATGGCAAGCGTAAACAGACCAGTAGAATGCATTTGATATCAATAAAGTGTTTTCTATGTTTGTCACCTACAGGTTTCTACAGACAATACATCTTTAACCAATAGACACCACAGTCACACCATTTTTTAATAATTAAATGAACATCAAAATAAATACAACTTGCAATTATAGAAAATCAATAGTTTTGAAGATAAAAAGTGTTAGGCAACTGTTCAGTCTAACAGGGGTCAAGTGTGTCTACTCTGCCTGGGTGCTGTGACCAATTAAAGATTAGTCATGTTCTCAATGGAACAGTAGCACTAGGCTGCAGAGTTTAGTCATGATGTTGACTTTGTGGCACATTAAACAAAATATACTATTGGGGGTGGTCTCATGGGCCCTTCTCAAAACCACATCACTAGATAATGTAAAACTTTTGCACTTTGGGGGCCCCTTAGGTGCCCTTAGAATGATTCAATCAAATACAGATTTCTTGTATATAGTGGCAGCACCCTAAGATACATCTATGCAAAATTAGAAAAAAGTTGCTGAACAGTTTTTGAAAAAATAGGCCAAATGTTATATTTTTACCAGTTTTGGGGTCCTTGGAGGCCCTAGGGAGCCCTTAAATGATTTCAATCAAATACAGATTTCTCGTGCATAGTGGCAGTGCCCTAAGATATGTCTATGCAAAATTAGAGAAAAAGTTGCTGAATGGTTTCTGAGATACGGCAGCTAACGGCGGACGGCGGATGCAGAGTGATGGCAATAGTCCCTTGGACTTTCGGCCAAAGGACTAAAAATGGGCCAAGAGGCCCTGAAGTCCTTTGGACTAATACGTCTATGTGACCCCGGCTGACCAAATGAGTAATAAGTCGGAAAAATTGTAACATTGTTTTCTTTCATCCTTGAAAAGGTTGGGTAGAGTGCTTTACAGTTTCAAAAATTATGACTGCTACAAAAATTGGCGAAGTTATGGACATATTGAACATGGTAGGGTTCAAAAAGTGAAAATTAAGAAAACGGCTGTTGAAGTTTTACATTATATATGCAAACGGATTGCGTGGAAATATTACATGCATGACATTCAAATGTGGCACTCAGTATGTATATTATGTTGCACTGATACACTAGAAGTACAAATGTGCTGCTACAAAAACTTTTCAAGTTATGCCAAATTATGTCTTTATGTATAAAACTAAGAGGACAGATTATTTGAGAGCAAAAGGTAGCATCATACACTGGGATAGTGTGACTGCTGCATGGCTAAATGGATGCAATGGTGCTTTGCAGTTAGTTCTTCTGGCAACTATCCTTTTTACACAAGCCTGTAGGTTTAGTGGCTGCCAGTACACTACTGAGCCTAAACTACCATGCAGGTGAAAAACGTCCTGATGTATTTTAACTTGAGCCACTAATTAACTGTCCACCAAGCAGTAGCAGAGCAGTTTGATAATAATAATCCACAAGTTAAGTGGCAGTAATCTTCTTTTTATCATTCATGTGATGTTTATTGTGAGCAGGGCAGACAAATGGTTATCATACCTAGACAGGTACAGAAAGAAACTGACGTTTTCTATAAAAAGAACACGTTTGCATGTATTTCCTATCGTTGCCGTTTCTGCCGGACAGAAATCAAACAACAATGTACATAATTATTAATCAAATGTTTTTTGGTGAATCATAGTTACATACCATAAAGGGTTATTATGGAAGTAAAATGTTGACATGTTTACTGTTCACTTATTGCACCATGTCTTGCATTTAGAGGAATAATTATAATAGAAAATAAAATGTTGTTTTTAAATACATGCATTGATGAGAAACTGGGAATTACTTTTCTGTGGCCTAAGAATAAATAATTTCACAAACTTCCTGCTTATATAAAACAACTGCATAAAAATATATATCCATGCAAGACACAGACTCCACATGTGACAGATGTTTTGGGAAGGGGAATAGCTTCCCAGCCAGCACCCACTACACCCCTGGACAGTTGGGTTTATATTTTAAGAGGTCATCCTGAAACAACCAAATGTCAACCATTAGAAGAATTGACATAGTTCTGCTATACACAAGAAATCTGTATTTGATTGAATCATTCTAGTGTCATCAGCATATAGTAGAACATACATTTTCAAGAAAATGTCTTCATCATCATCACTAAGGTTGTTGTAAATTTCACCAGCTGCCATATCAAGTCACTGATAATTATGACTAACACAGTTTTCAAAATCATTCAGGTAAATAGCAAATAACAAAGGAGACAATTTTTCTCCTTGTTTTCTCCTACATCACACAAGAAGAAGGCTGACACAGCCACCCAAAATAAAAAATGTGTACACTATCTAGTGATGTGGTTTTGAGAAGGGCCCTTGTGTGATGGCAATAGTCCGTTGGACCTTCGGCCCAAAGGACTAAAAATAATACAATATTTAATTATACATTTGTAAATAAATAACTTATATAATATAAAGTATCGGCTAAATATCGACTAGACTTTGCTATCTAAAAAGAAACTATTTGCTGATATAACAGAAAGAAACATTTAAAGATACATTTCTCTTCTCAAAGTCTACTTGTGGAGAATAATGTACATATGATCAAGTTAGCGTATGTATGTGTATATTAAAAAAAATTTCCATCATAGTTTCCATCTTGAACATCAAATTTTCAAGGATTCATCTGAGACTTTGGCAGAAAAGTAACCTTTTTAATTTTTTTCTCAAAATGTCTCAAAATTATGCGTGCGCTTATTCCAAGTTAAAAATCTCTGATCCAACACTTGAATCATTGACTATAATACACTGGTATTTTATCTACTCGAATAAGTACTTGAGCTGCATGTAAGTGCTGACACTGAGAAAATATTTCTAAATGTTCGTGAACACCATCAACTACCTGGTATATCCACTTCATTACGAACATAAACTATATATTGTATAACCATTATTTATATATTTACATTTAAACTCTGACAATGAAACACAAAAGTGAGTTTTTCACAAAATGTCCTTCATGTCCCTTATCAACAATTGTTTTATTTGATTTTTGAAGATAATACCCTACAGAATAATTTGTACTATAGAATTATATGTTTGTAGAATTCAATCAAAATTAATGTGTCCATAACTTTTTACCAAATTATATAGAATATTCTATAGAATGTTACATCAAACTTGATCTGACCATAACATTAATAAAAATGATACAGAATACACATTAGAATTCTACAGAAAATGAAGTGACCATACCCAGTAACAATTCTATGGATGTCTATAGAATTATACAGAATGTTCAATAGAATTTTTTGCTAAGGGATGTGCTAGTTTCGAGTGGACACTCACGTAGTCAAAGATCTCGTGTCCAGCGCAGTTGATGGCGAAGAAGAAGTCTTCTCCGACGGTCAGTTCGAGCGCAGTGATCGCCTCCTGCAACATGTCCAGTCCCTGCTCTGGCTTCTCCAGCACTGGACACAGGGCACCCATCTCGTTGACGTAGCGGCCTTGGACCTAATGGTCAGTAACAGTCATCTCAGGCTGGCCAGAGGGTGGCACAAAATGTCACACAGGAGGATGTGTCATTTCTTGGACATTTCTAGGAAATTTTTATTATACTATTAATGGATATCATCTTAGATTATTTATTATATTACACTTTTAACAGTTATTATGTAGACTAGATAGATATAGATTTGTAGAAAGGTTGCGATAACAAGTCTAAATTACTCTGGTAACGATCTTATAACAGTTATTGATTATATGATGTTTAGTAAAGATACTAATTTTATCATCTTTAGAATGTTACTCATATTATATCTTAGAATACTGCTTTAATAATTCTTGATATTCCTATGGTCAAATACTGTGCCCGTGCCATGAGTGCCTCTATATGGCAGATACTGGCACTAAATAAGATCTAATTATTATTATGTGTGATTGAAACATGTTTGGAGTCAAGTATAATTAAAGTAAATTAGGTAAAGTTTAAGTATATTTCAGTTGTGATTATCAATGATAATATTATTCCGGTGCAAGTTATTGACTTTTTGAAAATACGTAGTATGTAATATTAATTGAAGATGCCATCTGGATGGTCATCTCAGTGCAGCTTTGGTACTTTAGATGAAACCAACGAAAATAAAAACCCTGTGTTGTTGCCTTTAATTATTTTGATATTAATATCCTTTCACTCTTATGGCACATCATTTCACTGACATTCGTAAGAGTTCATCTGCCTCGTTTTGTTCTTTAAAACAGATTTTACTCTTTAACAGTGATCTTGTGTATTGAAATTGTCAACACCAGGACATGTCAGTGGATCATCTTCGCTGGTGTGTCACAGAAATAATGTCCACTCTGATACAACATCAGCTTTAAGCATTTTGTTAAAGCACCTTAAATTTAATAATGGAATCAGTCTAATGATGGCTTTTCTTATGGTATCATTATTTTAGTGAAGTGGTCCCCCGTAGCAATGATGAATACATGGATCTACCACATGTTAATGTCTGTAGATCATGCGAGCATTCTCACCCCCGCCTTGCTGAGAGACTTCGCACAGTGTTCATAGATGGCGTTGATGTTCTTCAAACTCTGAAAAAGCAACACATGGGTGTACTAACTAAGAGTTTTCTTGAACATGTGCACCCATCAATAGAAGGTCTATGTCATTATAATTGTACATTGGACAAAACTGTAGAATTCTGTTTTTCTAATATTCGTTTGTTCAATGGTTTTAAAGTACATTATAGCAAACAGTTGTCAGCCGTTATTGTAAGCAGATATAACGATGGTATTTATATTAATCATAATGCTCCAAAGCACACATGATTTATGTTCTAACAGATGACTGTACTATTTATAATATGACGTAGTAAGCTGCTTTCGTATGTTACAGACGAGAGAGTAACGTAATGTTACAAGAACTTTCACTTTACTGTTACTCTTTTGAAAATTTTTATTGTAAAGCTTAAATGTTGCCATTTTCCATGATCCTTGTAACTCCGTACCACAAAAACCGATCATGTGAGGCGTCACAAATATAACTTGGCAAGTTGCTTCCATGTGTCGCAAACCAGCATAACAGTCAAAATAACACTGTACACATTTTCACTTCGCTGTTACTCTCTTTAAACGTGTATATTTAATGTATTTGACTGGTTAGAAGAACACTTTTGATTTATCAATAATGATCCGTAATAATAAATTTGATCTGCATAGTGCTGTGTATCTGGATGTTAACCTATTCAGAGGCACTTAAAATATAACATTGGTAATAACATAATCAAAATGAAATATTTGTAAATAAATAATTTACATAAAATAAAGCATAGGCTAAGTATTGACTAGACTCAATTAACTAACCCTAAACTTTTCACTGCTTAAAAAACAATCAATTATGGCGTATTAAAACTAATTAAATAGTTAAAAATGCAATATAAAATAAACAATGTTAGTGACGATTTGCAAGAGTTGGTTGGATTTGGACAATGCGCCAGGGAAGAGTGACCTACCTCCCTGAGAGACATATCAGCCCTTGGGATTACCATGTACTCCTTGACACAGTTCTGTTTCCCTGGAGCCACCTTCCCACTGGCCAGGATCGTCATAATCAGCTGAGGCAGGCAAAACTCTTCCGGGGGCTGTTGGCAGAAAATAAGGATGAACACTAAATGATTGTTTCAACACAAATGCAGATTGTAATTACTACATATGCACAGACACGAAAACGTTTTCCCACAGCTTAAGACATTACCTAAATTTACAATGTAATTATCTGAAAATATGTGGGACTAAACAGATTTCCAACTTGCAATTTGCAAGTGCTACTGCCCTTAATGCAGGCAGTTTGATCTCTTTTAAGAAAGCAAAAATATGGTTTAATTCTCAACATATCCAAGAAGAAAATCATGATTTTTGATCATACAAACTTAGAGCTGTGGAACCACACAAGTGAAATAGTAAATAAAGAACAAATACAGTTTTTATCTAGAATGAATGGCCAAATAAGTTTGAAATTGGGATAATATGTTGAAGCAGGATGTGATCCACTCCAGGAAAAGAACATAACTATATTAAAGTGGTAACTTTTGAGTATTGTAAAGTCTGTATGTGTATCTCCTCCAAGCACAGAGGTTCACTCAATTCTTCCTTGGATCTCTCATCTACTAATTGGGGATGCATTTCAACAAACACATGCGATATTTTTTTGGTTAGTTACATACTTTTTTCAGAAGCTGAGTGGTCAGTTGTTCACCATGGACAGTTGCATTACAGTTAGGTTTGACTTGTTATGAAATTATTACCTGCAGCATACAATGCCATATTTGGGGACAGTACAAATTAAATGGTCATGGGAACGAATTAAATATCACAATAATGTCATGTCATAACTGTTGCCTTTGGTTTATTGACTCGTGATCTTGTGTAAGTTAGTAACGTATTGATTTGTAAATAAAATATTTATTATGTAGTATAGTAGAATAAATTAGCTATCGGGTTGATTTGGTGAAGCATAAGTAGAATAGTCCAACCAACCTCTTCATGCCGTAAGGCCGCAATGTATTTGTACAGGGGAACGCCACAGAAGGCAGCACCTGTCTTGCACATGGTTTGTGAGACAGCGCTAATGGCTGCCATCCCGCTAATAAATGTCTCCTTTGGTTCATCTGGTATGATGACAACCGTAGACTTTGCTGCGCCCTTCCCTCTGAGGCAAGAATAATACATCACACACATGTATAGATGTGATATGTAAGGATGGACGCAGGCAATCTAGCGAAGACAGCAGAGGTATAAAGACATCAAGGATGAAGGAAAAGGCCACAACTAAGATGAAAGGACTGTGCAGCGAGGGATATGAGAATATTCTGGGAGGAAGAGAGAATGGAGGGAGCAGGTTACTGATAGAAAACTACAGGAAGAAAGAACAGAACGATTGGTTCAACAATAATGTACCTGACCATTATCCCTGTACAGCAGGGAATATGGAGGAAGAACAATATAGATGTGGCGTGTCTGTGCATGTCTGTGCGTGCATGCTTGTGTGTGTATGTGAGTTGCGTATTTAATCAAAAATATCCCAAATAACTTGTTTGCCACTACATTTTACTGTGGAAAACTAACAAACTACTAATATACAAGTAAGCTCGGTCATCGTTTACAAGATCATAGTTACACCACTGATGTGTCTATATGCAATTATGCGTGCATGCTGCACGCGCGCATACACCACCTCGCATGCATGGGAGCTGCTGATTTCATCTGACTTACCCCGGACCGACCACCCTGCGAAACAGATTAAAGTTAAACTCAGCCAATAATATCTTTGCCTACCAAATTCGGTTGATTTGGTTTAGGCTGCTACATGTAAGCCTTAATGTTTGGGAGGTAGATGTAATTATTTGAATACACACTACCGCTCAGCCGCTCGTGAGAATGGTCGAGCAGGTAATTATATTGGGATTCCCTGGAGTTGCTGGATTTGTCTTTGAAAAACTTCCATACGCTGCGTAGGATATATGCCAGGGGTGGTAGAGTCAACTACCACCCCTGGCATGCAAGGATGGCATGCACAGCCATACAAACATGCATATATATGCATGTATATATACATATATATATACATATTATATGTATTCACAATACAGGCAGGTGATTAAGAAATCCACAAACCCCTTTGGTGATTTAGATCTTGTTTGTTTGGCTTTCCCCGTGTCTGACTCTTTCAGGCTCTCAGTGGCCATAGGAGTTTCCAACTCCCTCTCGGCTGCTTCCTTCTCCTCTGCCTCCCTCTTGAGGGCAGCGAAGTAATCACTGACAGATACAACACATCACTGAGTACTATCATCACCGCAATATGTTTCGAGCAATCGGAAATACATGATATGATAGTGATTAAATGTAATTACAAATATAATTTTTTTTAATTTTGACTGCTATATTTGCCTGTAGATATGATGATACAAGAGAGTTTATAATGTATTAGTACCTTTCTAACCAATTGAAGCAACATCTACATTTTCCAGAAATCTATTTTAACATACCATATTTGGCTTGATGTCTTTATGCTTATATTTGTTGCCTGACCCTTTGAAGACCTCATGACGATAGTTAAAAAACAGAAACTGATGTGGTATGGTCATGTTATATAATCAATCAGCTTTGCAAAGACCATCCACTGTGTCTGGAGGAAGAAAGAGAGGCAGACAGGAGAAGAGATGGGAAGACAATATTCAGAAATGGACAGGTTTGATCTTCAGCACCTACCAGAGGGCAGCAGAGAATCGAGAGAGATCAGTGGAGCTGTCACAAAATCATCAGTGGTGTCCCAACGATCACATAGTTACAGGATAAAAGAAGATGGTACTTGATAATTTCATACAAAACCTAGTGAGTTTTTTTCATAGTCTGGGAGATGTTACCAACTGATCAGCACTTGACTGAACCAATCACTACACTAGTGCAAGTAAAAATACAAGTTTCCGCCAAATATGTAGTATGTCTTGCGACGATGTCCTCTAAATACGACTTACCTGAGTATTGCGTCGACCTCCTTCTGTTTGTCAGGGTCGAGTGATGCGATGGCGTCGCTGAAATGGCTGTTGATGAAGTCGACTGCATCAGAGACTGACTTCCGCTTTTCTTCATCCAGAGTGTCTCTCTCCTCCGGAGATGCCAAGTCAGGAGAAAGGATACTCTCCCCTCCAGACAAACTACATGCCATCAGCTGATGGAGGGAAGAGCAAGAACATTGATAAAAGAACGGTTTGAGGGCAAAATGCAATAAATACCATTTCTGAAATTGTGTCTGAACAAGGACAAAATGTTTGTTTAATCATGTGTTGGGCTAAGATAATATTTAATGGATATGTCACGCTTTGCCCCGAAACCCTTCTTTTTAACATGCTAACTATGGATCATTGTAAGTGCATCTCCCTCAAGGCACCGATGTCCACTCGCCTCCTATGTTCGTTCACTTCCATGGACCATTGGCCTCTGATCTACTAATCAGAGATATATTTAAGAAAATACATGTTTCTGATTTCTATGCATTGGTTTCCATAGGGCCTTTCTTCTATCCAAGATAATTGAGAGGTGATGTGTCGACTCTACAGGGCACAGGAGTGAGTTTTAAAGCATCAAAATACTGCAATGTTGCTCTATGGGTGGATGTAACTAACATTGTGGATGCTGCTTAGGAATCAACGCAGACAGTTTATGCATGCCATTAATATTCTAATTAGCATTTATTCTTTAATATTTGCTATTTATTCCTTTACCATAACATTGTTTATTGGATGTAATTAGAATGCACTCACATGTTGTGATTTTTACACGTTTTACTGAAATAAAAATTAATCAGATGATTGAAAAGAATACCTCCTCCCGGTTTCTCCTAGAAACATAAAGTTCGGCTTCAACGACTGGCTGTCCACGTCCATTCAGTAGTGTTCGTGCTTTAAGCTGTCAAAAAAACACTAGCATGAATATTTACACAAATGAATTGACCGTTTCATGTTCTGTTTTTTAAGAAGTGTGTTATTCATAATTTGTAAAATAACATCAAATATTCCACAAGTCATACAAGTAGAATGATGTGTCTGTGTGTGCGCACACGCGTGCGTGTGAGTGTTTCACACAGACCAATCAAACACCATCTCGACTTCTCTGGGAAGCATTCAGCTATGCTGACAGTACAGCAGTATGACTATTTGTACACAAATATCCACCACTATCTATAACCAGGTGCTCATTCATACAGCTGAGTGAACTGGAGCAAGGTGGAGGGAACAAACTTGCCCAAGGTTGAAAACGGCAGCAAGAGGCTATAACCAAGAATCTCTCCATTGAGAGTCTGAAGCTCTTATCACTACACCTCCATGCTCCACACTTATCACTACACCTCCATGCTGCACACTTATCATTACACCTCCATGCTCCACACTTATCACTACACCTCCATGCTCCACACTTATCACTACACCTCCATGCTCCACACTTATCACTACACCTCCATGCTCCACACTTATCACTACACCTCCATGCTCCACACTTATCATTACACCTCCATGCTCCACACTTATCACTACACCTCCATGCTCCACACTTATCACTACACCTCCATGCTCCACACTTATCACTACACCTCCATGCTCCACACTTATCACTACACCTCCATGCTCCACACTTATCATTACACCTCCATGCTCCACACTTATCATTACACCTCCATGCTCCACACTTATCACTACACCTCCATGCTCCACACTTATCACTACACCTCCATGCTCCACACTGTACTTCATAACAGATAACAACATAAACCAATACCTTGCTGATCACAGGCGGAGTCGCAAATGCACCAAAGTAGTCAGCCTACAAAATAAAAGTATCTAAAGATATGTTTCCTGTGCAGTCTGTGTTCGACACATATGGAAAACTATTGTATGAACATACATATTTAAAATAGTAATATAGATGTGCTCAAATTTAGTCACACATTATCTAGCCTACTGCCTATGAGGTTGCTTATACTTTATGAAAGTGGTAAGATTTATAATATTTTATATAAAATCAATAGATTGTAGAAGGCACCCACAATCAGTAGCATGAACTGGTGTGATTGGATTTACAAGGGAACATTTCATGTATGTGCGTTACCGCAGAGAAACTGAGATTTATAAATATTACACTTACTAAATGTCCATATACATCCTTTGGATCATCGTAGAACATTGAATTTAATACTTCTTCAACTTTCTGTGGTACACCATTTTCCTGGTAGTACTTTTGTGCTTTTTTCTTTATTTCATGCAAACCCTGTGATTCGTACGGCGATACTGGCTTCCTCCCTGCCTGCATCCTGGCATTAACAAAACACCAAACGACAGATCAGAAATGTGGACACAAAATTAACAAGTGATAACTGCACTGTAAAATTATAGATCTGTTAGGCACAACTCAAATGCGTGCATTAGCATAGTGGTACATTTGGTATAAAAACCTGGCCTAGCATTGAAGGGTGTGTTATCCCTTGTGACTTCGAGATCACGTTAATGTCAGTCCTGTCTCAATTTGGGACGTAAAAGAACCACTGAACGTGACAGTGACCACCATGAATTTCTGGCATTGACTACTCAGTGCTAGCTAAGATAGGTCGGTTTGGCAATAATGTTCTGAAAAAGGCTGACTAGTTGAATGGGACCGCATAAAACAATTACACTCTAACCACAATATATTCAAACCGCTGGCATCAACTAAAATATAAAACAAGTCAGTTGACAAGTGTCATGACATGGCCCCGCCCGGCACGTCAAGTGTTTTTCTTTAAGTTGGTGCTTTGGACGCAATACTCAACACGTTTCTTATTACAACTTTAGACATGTTTGCAGTAAAACGCACTTGTAAAATGATGTGTCATATAGTTAACACTTCGCTGGCTGTCAGTAGCAATGATAATGTTTCTGTCGGACCCAAAGTTTTATTCAAAGCTGTATCTGTGAACCGCCATGACGCTGGTTGCTATGGTGGCTGGTGCGGGTCTACACAGCATTTTATGTATAAACCATAATTCTGTAACAAAACAGAAATGTTTGTGGATAGTTTGTTATTATAAATCAAGTCGCAAATTAATGACGTGTATTTAATTATAAAACGCCAGGGAATCAGTTTGGCAAACATTTTACCTGGTATCCAGGAGGTCGCGCGGCAACGACTGCGGGACAACTAACAACTTCCGGAAGACAGGGTGACGGGTGTCAACGAAAACCGTTGACAGAAACTAACATCAGTTTCTGGGATGGACGAGCGTTTTGCAACGATCTCTATCTTGAGGTCATGTAGCAAACTCTCTCTCATAACCGTACCAGCAGAAATTTAACCGTCCCCGCGGTGTTACAAAACTTTAAGCAACCCGCGAAAACTGTCATCATGATTCGTTCGATGTCAAACGTATCTATCGACAACGTCAACAACAAGGCTGTGGGTGCGGCATCGTCGCACCATCGCCATACGCGGATTATGTTGGCGGAGAAGAAAGTCAACGACGACGAATTTATGGCAGCCGCGATTGGCGACGTGGAATGGCTGAAACATACGTTCAAAGGAAAGAAAGTCACCCTTATGAACTACGATAAAAACGTTTGTGTCAAAACTTTACACAACACTACCTTACTCCTTGGCTTAGGCTTAATATATCATTTCCTTCTAAGGGCTTAGCGTGGGGCGTGGTGGTCAGAGTGCCAGACTGTCGATCAGCGGAATTGGAATCCTGGTTCCAACTGATCAGTGGTTCTGTTCCGGTGTTGACTGCCATGTCGAAACTTGGACAGTTTCGTCACCCTCTGTTGTCTGTGTCTTTCGGAAGAGACACTATAAACAGTTGGTCCCTTTTATCTGGGTCTATTTCAGGAGAAGTAAAAGATCACATGCAGGGAAATGGAAAAAACCTGTTGTGGACTCACTGAGCATTTCTAAAAAAATCCCATTAGCTTTAATAATCAACCAAATGGTTGTGAGCAGCTACAGAAAAAAGAAGAAGAGGTTTATATGATCAGAAGGAGGACAATTAATTTAGGCCTTCTAAGTAAAATACTAAGTGATTTGTTCAAACCCAGCAAATGCACCCAACGTAAAATTTGCAGATGAATGTGCAAACTGCAAATGGGTGCGACATCTGCAGATTTGTGGATTACACAGTGCAATGCACATCTGGGTACATACTTATGTGAAAAAAATGGCTAAAGTGGTACAGTTTTATGTACTAAAACAAGGGTATTTATACCTTCACTTGTCACCTGATTTAAGAATTTGAAAAGGAAATTCTGTCAACGATTTTAACAAAGGGATCTACTTTTTTATTTAACCAAAGCTCTGCGCATACAGATTACCGGTACACATGCACATGCATCTACAACTGACCACATGTATGTAAATGTCCAAACATTATATATATTTGAATAGCAACAAATTAGATTCACAGTGGGCTAAATCAGTGGATGGATAGACCCAGTGCATCATTGTTTGTTTGTATCACAATCAAAATTATGCACATGTCCTCCACCAAGCATTGCTGTGGCAACATATAAGTAATACATATATATCTGTGTATTAAATTAGTGCAGCATGTCATCTGCTAAATCAACCTATCCCACATATATGTTCCTTGCTTGAGCAACACTGCCTTATGTCTTTGTCATAGAGAAACCTAATCAGGGCCAGAATTTCAACAAAATATTTGATGGAATGCGCAAATGTCCCGCATCCACTTTTTGACAATAAGTCGCGTGATGGATAGGTAAATTGATGGCAAAATCTTAATCATGAGACAAAAGTATGCACTTTTCATTTTTTCCATCTGCAGGGTCTGGCAGCCGCCCACATCTCTGCCATCCACGGTCGACTCGAGAGCCTCAAGTGGCTCATTGAACACTTGAAGGTGGAGGTGAACTGTCGCAGTTCTGACGGCTGGACACCACTGCACCTTTGCATCAGTAACCAGACCGGCCGGCGATCATTCGACTGTCTCCAGTATCTGTTGCAGCATGGAGCTGACCCCTCGGCGTACGTAGTAACTGGATTTTCAGCTGATCCTTTAGCATATGGGTCATTTGTGAACCACCAGTCAAAAATTAGACACTTCTCGATGCCATTCATTATGAGCTTCAAGCCAAAATACAGCTGCACCGAATTTTATTTTAGGAAGTACTCTTCCACCGTGAAGCAATCCAAAATAGACTAGTCTGTCACGTGTTAGTTGTGTAAATGATATAAATGTTACAAAATGTTGTTTATTTTGATGTTTGTGACAACTACCAAATTAATTTTAATTTAACTACATCTGGTAATGTGAAAACCAGAGCCAAAAGTGAAAATTATACCTATATAATTTTGAATAATGTAATTTCACATCTGACATGTATATATATTCCCCTCCACACCTGCATCATATGATTTTCTTGATCTGACACCCTCATGTGTGTCAATTGATTTTGGATCTGACCCCTCATTATATGTGTAATTTTTACAGATCTGGCAACTCGGTGAACAAATTCCAGTTATGAAACAAACTATTATTATGTGATTTGAAGTTGCCCCCTGGTTAGTAATAAACAATTTCAATAAATGTAAGATTTTGTAAAGAGTTTCTGTGTATTTTGCAGGTGTCGTTAGCAAAGGTGTGTGTTATTTGACCCACTGATGATTCTTAATATATTTCAGTTTAGATTTGAAATTATAAGAACAATAGAACTCAATTTAATTTTAATGTAGATTAATCTTTTGAACTCAAATATTTATCCTATCCCTGGACTGCAGCTGGACAAAAATGTTTTCCAAATGAATGAAAATATGATGTACTTTTTGGTCAAATTTGCCCACTTTTCCACTTGGACACATGTAGGTAAAACAAAAAAACCAATAAGACACATGTAAATAAACCAACAGACATGGGCTATTTTGTATAAAACAAGAAACTATTCACATTTCATAAGATATTCAGGTAAACCATCAGAGTTGGCAACTGTGGACACATTATAACCCCTCCCCTGATTTAGTGAAGAGGTTCACTAGACCAGATGGTTCAAAATTAGTAATATTTGTACTTTTTTTCACAGACACAGTCACTTTTTTCACAGCCTTATATCTTGTGAGGTTTTGACTGCTATTACCAGTCTTCATCAGACAGCTGCCACTAGATGGCGACATAATTTGTCCCCGGCTGTAGGGCGGCTCTTAAGGAGATCATCATAGATATGTGAGAGTTGGTACCAGCCCTTATCTCCATTCATGCAGGCCTAGGTTTTTCTAATCCAGATCGCTTCTCTGATACCTCTTGTTCTTCAGTCTGACACCATCTAGCGGTGGCTGTCAGATGAAAGTTGCTGAGAGCAGTCGAAAGGTCACATAAGGTAAACTGACTGTGACAAAATTAAAATATGAAACATTTTGCCCCTCTGATTATTTTCTGTACTGTTTCAGCACTAATGATGATGGTATAACACCAATGCACCAGGCCTGCAGTGAGGGCCATGTGCAGTGTTTGAAGGCTCTGCTGGAGGCTGGGGCAAAGATTGACGGCAGTGACTGTCGGGGTCACCAACCCATCGACCTCGCTAAGCTCTGGGGACACAGGACTTGTGCCAGGTATACTCACCATCATATTGATACTACAGAAAACCTCGGATATAATAACGAATCACACAGGACCGGCCAATTTATTCATTATATCGGAAATTCATTACATCAGAAATTTATTGTATAAAAAAAAAATTGGGACCAATTAATTTATTTGGTATCAGCAAATTTGTTATGTCTACGGATTACGGTAATTAATTGTTGACAGTGAAACCTGCCTTAGCAGACACTTCTCTGTCTCTGTGATGAAATCCTGTCTAGAATGGGCACTTTTGAATGTCCGAAACTTGCATAATTTGATTATGTGTACTGATAATCACTGAGAAGCACATATATATATATATATAGAATGGTGCAAGTGAGGGTGGAATAGGGGCCAGTGCATTGGACTTTCAATAATGAGATTCATGGTTCAAATTATCTTGTTACCATTTCAGACTTGGCCACGTTTATTCACTCCATGTTACTCCAGCTCACTCAGCTGTATAATTGAGTACCTGGCTAAAGACAATGGTGGATATTTGTGTACGAACAGTTTGTGTAATCATTGCAGCATGGCTGAATACTTCTCGGAGGAATCGAGATGCTGTTTGATTGAACAGATATGCCAGGGAGGAGAGTGTAAAGTGCTTTGTGTAGCCATAACTTCCAGGCTTCTTGTTTGTGAGCGAGATTCCTACTACGTAGAAACTTCCCTTTTATTGGGTGCCTTGAAGCAGATAAGAAGAATTTTCGATCTATTTACAACGATATAGATCCAGCTGTCAAATTTGTGTGATGTTTCTGTTCTCTTTCCGCAGGATTCTTGCTGCAGAGCAGTGGCACCAGAACAAGAAACATCTGACGAGCGAACTTCAGCATCTGAGGAAACTAACCATGCAACAGGTGATGCTGGATATTGAAGCTGATGTGCCAAAATCAAAAATGACCGGGTGGGATTTTCGTGACGTGGCGGACAAAGCGGGCGGAAAGTCACCAGGGAAAGCGAAGTCAGCCAAAGGGAAGGTCCTGGTTTCTCCTACGGGTGAGTCCCTTTCGAAATCGAACAGTGCAGGTCGTCCTGCGGGAGTGCAGAGTCAGCGAGAAGTGGCAGTTCCAGCGAGTCGAGAGAAGTCAACAACATCGACAGGCAATCATCTTGAAGGCATCAAGGAAGCCCATGAGGGGACCAGTATGCATGTACCTGATGACGTCTCGGAATCGCAGTCCGAGCGTCCCGATAGCTACTCATACGCCACCTATAATCCGAACCGGTGGAACAAGTCAATGAAACTCCCAGTGAAGTCGTACATCAACAACCTAACAGTATGTATTATGTTTTTTGCTGTACCATCACTTTTTACTACGAGAAGGTCTCTTTTAAAAAATGGTTAAATAATTATAAACATAAATATCGTATTCATTCTTTTTAGCGTACAATATTTGCTTAACAAATATTCATAGTTACAAAAAATCTGTTTCTCAAACCAATGTGAAAATTACAAAATGGTGACGCCACCTGGTGGAAATTATGGGCACGTGTATTTTTTACTGTTTCTACTCTACTCCACTATGTGATCATTTATTTCCGTTTTTAAATTAAACATGGCACCATTTACACAATTTTTTATATTATTTATGGTTACAAGTATTTAAAACTATTTCACATTGGAGAGATAAGTTAGAAGACAAACGATTTGCATGACAGTGGTGCTAAGACCCGGACAAAGTCAGAGAGCAGGCCATGCCATCCTCTGCATACATTAAAATTTAGCTGAGCTGGGATGAGACACGTCAACGTAACTGAAGCTAATTGGAAGTGATTTATACATCCATGTGATGGTGATTTTGTGGTCAAAGGGATACTGAAACTATGCATTGGTTGTGGATGTAGGTGAAACTTTCTTTCTCATATTGTCAATAGTTGACATGGAATTACAATAAATGATGCATCCAATGGTCAGTTTTAATTATAGACCGACATCAGACCTTGCTGGAAAAGGGGGGTGTATGCTAATTAGGCCATGTACGCAAAAAAAGAATGAATATTGTAAATTAGCTTCATCTACAATGTGTAAATACTATGCATGCTGATGATAGTGCAATAAAAGATTAGAAGTTCAAATAATGAGCTGTCGATAATCTTTTAAAAATTTTGCATACAAAATAACAACTGAAATTTGCCGTTCTTTCAGTGTGTGTTTAGAACCAGTAATTTTCTTGAATATTACCTGTCATGGTGTACCTGGTATGAAGTCACACTGGCATATTCCAGAAATATCAGTCTAGGCCATATGTCCCATAAGTCTTATGACTTTGATAGAAATGATGAAACATCTTTCAATGTCTAGTTAATTTTCCTTGACAAATAATCCAGAGCTAAAAATATACTAAATATGTGGTTGCTATGGGCATTGTTCTTTCACACGGCCCAATTTTAAACATATCTTTCTCAAAATGTTGCTTTTTAGAAGTTTGCCACATTTTTATCAACAATTCAAAAAGTACTGAATATATATCAACGAATGAGATATCACTCCATAGCTTATAATCTGTGAAAAATCAAGAAATATATAAAACTCTATTTAAAAAAATTTAACAAGTCCCTCGTGTTTTTTTTTTTAAATAGTTAAATCACTTCTCACTTCTACAGGACCATTATCCCCGGGACGAATACACGATGCTGCCGAAGTTTCTTCCAAAACGTCACCGCCAACAGCACGAGCCAGTACAGACCCCCGATGGTCGGCGCAGGTCACCAGTACACAAGCCCAACTGGTTGAAGAAACCTCAGTCTCGTTGTGACCCCATCTTGGTGATGCTGCCCCCTCCAGGAAAGCCCCCCATGTATAAGCCAAAACACATCGGAGACGTTCACAAACTGAAACACTACGATCCCGAGATGTTGCCTAAAACGGAGGTGGCGATGCATCTTTGCTCCGATGTTCGGTCGAGACTGTTTAATATGGCGCTTGCCACACCGGCGGCGCCACCGTCGACCGGAACGAGTTATTGGAGAGAGTCGAATAGTAGTCAGAATAATGGCAGCGATGTTGATTTGTTGCTCGCGCTGAAGAGACTACAGAAACCGACTGCGATGTTGCCTAATGATCCTCATGGTCTTGCCGTCTGACGCGGTGTGTCAGTGATGTGTAGTGTGTCTGGTGTGTTCTATATGTACATTGTGTTGTATGTGTGTAGTGTTGTGTGCTGTGTGTGTGTGTTTTAATGGGTGTGTTGCCCTTGTGTAATGTGATGTCTTGTCTTGTTGTATTTGTGTAATGTGGTGTGTTGTATGTGGTGTGTTGAATCAATGTACTGTGGTGTGTTAAATCAATGTACTGTGGTGTGTTGTATGTGGTGTGTTGAATCAATGTACTGTGGTGTGTTGAATCAATGTACTGTGGTGTGTTGAATCAATGTACTGTGGTGTGTTGTATGTGGTGTGTTGAATCAATGTACTGTGGTGTGTTGAATCAATGTACTGTGGTGTGTTGAATCAATGTACTGTGGTGTGTTGTATGTGGTGTGTTGAATCAATGTGGTGTGTTGTATGTGGTGTGTTGAATCAATGTACTGTGGTGTGTTGAATCAATGTACTGTGGTGTGTTGAATCAATGTACTGTGGTGTGTTGTATGTGGTGTGTTGAATCAATGTACTGTGGTGTGTTAAATCAATGTACTGTGGTGTGTTGTATGTGGTGTGTTGAATCAATGTACTGTGGTGTGTTGAATCAATGTACTGTGGTGTGTTGAATCAATGTACTGTGGTGTGTTGAATCAATGTACTGTGGTGTGTTGTATGTGGTGTGTTGAATCAATGTACTGTGGTGTGTTTAATCAATGTACTGTGGTGTGTTGAATCAATATACTGTGGTGTGTTGTATGTGGTGTGTGGAATCAATGTGGTGTGTTGTATGTGGTGTGTTGAATCAATGTACTGTGGTGTGTTGTGTGTAATATGGCATGTTGAATCTGTGTAATGCAGTGTGTTGTTTTGGTGTATGTGTGTAATGTGGTGTGTTGTATGTAGTGTGTTGAATATGTGTAATATGGTGTGTTGTTTTGTTGTAATTGTGGTACGTTTTGTGTGGTGTGTTGAATCTGTTTAATTTGGTGTGTCGTGTTGTTGTATATGTGTAAAATGGTGTGTTTAATTCATGTATTGTGTCACGTTGTTTTGTTGTATATATTAAATTTTTTGTGTTGTATGTGAAACATGATGTATTGAGTCTGTTTAATGTGATAACCCGAATATAATATATATTTATTTACCCTATTGTTAAGGTAATGCTAACACCAGAATTACATTTTTGAATCTAACCTTCAAACAGCCACTGTTGTACTGTGAAGTTTTGTTAGTGAATTTGTTTGATATACCTGCATATTTACATGAGCTGAACATGTAGTTGTTGTGTTGACTTCGGAACGCAGTGAAACGTGTATGCATGGGTTGTATGTATTTATTGTACAGCTGCACATATCATGAGAAGACAGACATTGGTTGTGCTTCCGTATCTGTGACGGAATCTCAGACTTAACAAATGACTTGAAGTGACTTTATTCTATCATTAAAACTTGTGTTCAATGTTGAGATACTATTATATATAATTTTAGTATAATGGTCATAAACTGCAAGTTGTATCTTAAGTGAATTGTGGAAGAGATATATATATATATATATATTTATTTATATTAAATATATATAAATAATATATATATATATAGACTTTAATGAATACTGTTAATGTTAATCTTGCTTGATTTTATGTATCTTGATATTCAGTACTTCACATATATGCCAAATAATTGCATTAGTACTTATTCTGTTCTAGGAATACGAATGTTGTTCTGATGCTAAATGCCTTTATTACCAACAGTGCCAAACACCATACATAGAGGACTTATTATTAGGTATATTCTTGCAAACATTTTAAGTAGTTTTAATAACCTTATTTATATTTGGACAATACTTTTGTCAGTCTTTTGTACATAACAGACTTGTTAATACAGCGTGTATTTGGTGGGCCTATTGCATTACATGTGTTAATAGAGATATTTATGACCATTTGCCGTACAGTAATATAAATAAATGGAGTCTTACCATTCATTTTAACATCAGCACATTTTAATAAGAGTTCTTGACAATACAGTGATTTTTTTGTATGAATTATTAAAGTGCTAAATATATTATTAGCATATGATTTTGTTCATGTTGAATTTTACACCCTTAAGGTCAGGTATTAAATTGCTTCCGACGAATATACAAATAATGGACTTATGCACATATTGTGGAAAAGTTCACATTATTATTATATGCTTGCTGCATGCACTGAGTGCTGTTATTGGATCGGGAATAATGATAACACATGCTTGCGCACATACACATTATAATGCGCGCACTCCAGTAAGACACAACATCACTCTAATTTATGCTGCAATCTCGTTCATTGCATGGTTCTAAAAACTTATGTTTTTAGGGGTGACACAGTGGGATCGCATTTTGTGATATCGGGGAATGCTCCCTTCAATTCACAGACATTGTAAATGAAAGCTCTGCAATGTCCACGGTCTCCCGGTCTCCCGGTCTCCCAGTCTACTTAGATAATAATGTGGTGTGTGGGCTATTCTCCATTAAAATAGGTCAATTCTGAAGGGAATATTGATTAATAATTCTGCTATTTTGATTCTCGTTTCTTATTCAGCAACTTGTCGGCAATGTGAAAATAGCACGCATTAGTTACGTACACAAAATAAATGGCCCAAATTCATGTAAATAGGCAATTTATAATAATAATAAACATTTATTTCAGACATCAAGTTACATAATAGTATACAGTACATCCATAGTAAGGTAATTAAATATGTGCTTTAATAATTATAAAATGAATACCCAATAATGAGTTAAGCACAACTACAGAATATTATATAAAGCACCTATCCATGTTCTGTGTAATGCAGAAGTGGTATATACATCACTGTTAAGAGAGCACTGTACAGTTAAGTTGGTGGAAATAGATAACTTGCTCATTAAACTTTATGCCTTTTTCTAATACTAGTGTTACAACTGTCAACAACCGCAGTGGCAAACATGATACTTGCACTGCATCTCATAGGCAGGTTATGTAAGATCCTGTATGCATTATTGTAAGATACAATGAAATGTTGAAATGACAACTTTCAATATTTAACCCATAATGAGCACAAATACACATTACTACAATAGCAAGAGAATAACTTATTTTTAACTTGCTTAGAACAAAAATAAAATGTTCTAAGCAAAACATTGCACTTGCAATAAAGGTTCCCTTGTTTAGCTTTTATACCAGCTTCATCACACAAAGTATCAGTTATTATATGACCAAGATACTTATAGGACTTGGTCACATTTAACAGAGTTTCCCGTAACATTATATTTGCTACCTGACCTATCTTCATAGTATCAAAAAACATTACTTGAGATTTTTGACAGTTAAGCATAATATCATCATTGCATCCATATGAATAGCTTGCATCAATAAGCTTTTGTAAGCCCTTGGCTGAGGGACCAAGCAACACAATATCATCAGCATACAAAAGGTGATTAATGATGGTGTTACCACTACAACAACCCACTGGTAGTCTCGAAAGTGACACACTGAGGTCATTAATATATACATTAAACAATAATGGGGATAGCATACCACCCTGTCTTACACCATTATTGACAGAAAAGAAGTTATAGAATATTGGACCCCATCTAATACACACAATGACTGATTGCAATATCACTGACACATTACTTTTATCATCCAACTGGGAACACCAAGCTTGAGTAGTTTTGAGAATAGCTTGACTTGGTTCACCCTGTCAAAGGCCTTGGATGCATCCAGAAAGGCTACATACATACACGAACCAAGTGTTATAGAGTACCTTATGAGCTCTTTTAGCAAACATACACACATTTCTGTACCATGTTTCGGTTTAAAACCAAATTGATTGCATGTAGTTTGCAACCAAGTCTGCATACGACTGTACAGTACTTTTTTAACAACCTTTGTGAATACATTTGATAAGCATATCGGTCGGTAGTTATTCTTATCACTGATACGTTTATTCTTATCCTTGATGATAGAAACAATGACAGATTTTAGCATCAATTTAGGTAAGTACCCATGGATTAAAATTGCAATAATATAAGTGGTCTAATTATATGTATATGTAAATTATAAATGCATATGGAGTCACCAAAGTAGAGGTTCTTTATTTTTTAGCGGGAACCAAGCTGGTCTCCCGTGAAAAAGAAATCCAAGATGGCCGCCGTCCGCAGTATTACTGTCCAATAACGTGAGAATCAAAAATAGTAGAACCCATAAATGTGACCATGTTTTAACAGCCGGCTGAACGTAGTTGTGGAGAGAAATTAGGCATCTGTGTGTGTATGTGTGTGTGTGTGTGTGTGTGTGTGTGTGTGTGTGTGTGTGTGTGTGTGTTCGTGCGCGTGCGTGCGACAAAGTTCTGGTACGAATACTTCGTGAAACCGTCCTTAGTGTCTGTGTGACTATGGCTCTTTCTGGCGCATAATAACCACCTGAGCACTTGGTTGCTTAAGTTCTTACCTAACCACCAAGATGATCAACTAGAGCCACTTATAACATTTACCAAGTTACCCCTTCGGAGTACTTTTGCTACTAACAACAACATAGCAAGAATAGCAAGAATGAGTGATGTATTGAAGATGGTTTCACAATAAACCAGAACACATTTAAACACCTGTTGGAGTCTTTCTCGTGTTGGTTGCCCATCTCTTGAACGGGTCACTTCAGCTACCGTAGAGCTATTTACTATTTTATTTGAAATAGAACACATACAAATCAAGATGAACAATTATTGTAACATTAGTATCAATATACTCAAAGGTGTGTGGGGAGATAAGTGTTAGTGTTAATTAGGTTTAAATTCTACAGAACACACACACACACATTCATATACACACTAACACACACTCACACACACTCTCTCTCACACACACACACATACACACACACACACACATACACACGCACATACACAAACACACACACATACACACACACACACATACACACACACATACACACACACACACACACACACACACACACACACACACACACACACATGTTTATCTATGTATGTATTTTGCAAACCCTCCAATTCTTGTGACTATCGCAATTTGGTGTGAGGGAGCAACATCGGTAGGCAGTGCAAGATCTCGTCCGTGCAACATAGTCACATCCATAACGCAACTATCCCTTGTGTATGAAGGGGGAATAGGACGTCCCACTGCAATCTGCTTGTAATATATTAAAACACATCACAGTTCAATATAAAATGGATTATGCTCACCACAATGCATCTTGTGAAGATGACTAATGGTTCCATACCATTACTATATTGACATGTTGTATGTTTAATTTTGTAATGAACAAGTTCGATTTTTTTTTACAAAAATATAATTCAAAATTATACCAAAATCTTATGTAAAAATAAAACGATTCGATTCAAGTTCACAGCAATAAGTAGATAAACTTAAGCATTATAGTTTAATAAAAAAAACCAGATTAAATTCATATTTAAACATCACAGAAACGTGACAACAGTCGTTTTCATGTTCACAACTAAATAATTAGCTAATGTTCAGCACTATTTCCGAGAATTTACCAATTTCTTTTACATAAGCTGGTGGGTTGTAGCGCCATTGCAACCGCATGTCTAACATGTTTGCTAATAACACGTAGAGGACACTGCGAATGTAACGCTTATTTTTCGGACAGGTGCAACAGTTGCCGTTCAATACTGGGCATAGCATCACGGCCAGCACCACGATACCCAATTGTCGAGTAGAATACTTCATGCTAGGAGGGTCTCGCAGACCACAAACACAAAGGTAGTTCATTAGTAAATACTTTTTTGTACAGGCTGTTCGATGTTGGACCACCATCATTATAAAGTTCCTGATACTGGCCACATGCCACGTGTCTTACAAAGTCTGGTGCGCTGTCGGACTCTCAAGCGAGAGGGTTCTCGATTGAATGCCCTGCTGCCGTTTCAAACCTTGGAGAAGTTCGTTCATACTACGTTGCTCCAATTAACATAGCTGTATAAATGAGTAACTGGCTATAGACTGTGGTTGGTATTTGTGTACGAGTAGTTTTTGCCCAGTACATGCAGCGTGGCTGAATGTTTCCCGGGGGAGTTTAGATGGTGCTCTACTGAACAGGTTTGACAGGGAGTGATCGAAGCTCTTAGTCGTCCTAAGGATTGGATACCTCGTTCTATAAGAATTACCTTTACTTTACTCTTTAAGTCTAAATGGATGCCAGACTAATAAATACCACGAAATATCAACCATTTTTAACATCGACATTGTGTCATCAACCTTGATCCTTTGGAAAATTGTAAGTGATGTCAACAAAAAATAACACGCAATTCATTTACCTGTATTTTTGTGGTTCTAAGTCGGTCTGTGGAGATGTTCTCAGTCGATGTCGAACGCTTTACGAAGTCGAAGCTGTACTGGATGGTACAAAATAACCCGGCCATATATATATTTGTTGTAGATAATGACTTCGCTGTTCTCACCGACGTCATCTCGCCTTCGATAAGTCACCAAACAGGTTTTCTCTCAGTGTGTCGTGGGAATAAAAATGATAAATAGTTAAGTGCTTAAAATAGGCAGTGCAAACTGGTATTAAAAGCAAAACAGTTTATTATTCATAAAAACATAGGATGCGCAAGGCGATAACCATAAACTGTTGCAACACTGGCGCTAGAACTTAATATTGGGGGAGGCTGAGCCGGAGCTTTACATCACTCCGCTGGCGGACCATGACATGGGAAGACGGGGGAGGTGTCAAAGGGTGCTAATGAAGATTTTTCGCGGTGACATTCAACATTTTGAGCTGGACTCTTGCTCACCACTGTCTGACATGACATCGGTAGACGTGTTTGTGTTTAAAATGTTCCTGATCACGTTACACAATTTTAAGAAAACAGACTGGTGGATGGGTGTTCTTGATCATTTTCACGGAAATTAAACTCGCCAGTTGCAACTCGATTGGCGCTCGCCAAAACATTATTCTAAAGTCACAACATATTGGGGGGATGCAATAGTTCCCCCGAAGCCCCGGTTCCGGAGTAGGACGCTCAAAACAGTACCCCGCTTAAAACACTACAGTAGAGTCTTGAGCGTACTTTTAAAACACTACTGTAGTGTTTTGAGCGTACCCTCCAAACACTACTGTTAAGTTCAAAACACTACCCCTATGTACGCTCAAAACATTACAAAAACTCAACACTACCGTCAGTATATTATACCAGCGTAAATCAGTCATCTTTGGGAACCATCCTATACACTAGGTTCGAGTTCGTAATCATTGGAGCCAATTAGCCAACGGGAATAAATAGTTAGTGTGAAATGTCATAACTATATTAATTTAATTCAGCTTAATGTAATTATTATAATTAGTTATGGTTTGTGTTATTTATGGTTGGGGTTAGGGTTAGTCATATTGTAATCGTTGGAACGAGTCATACGGCGGGAGTAAATAATGAGTCTAATCAGACGAGGTGAATAAATACGTATTCATTGGGGCCAAGGTTATTGTTATAATTAGTTATTGTTAGAGTCATGTATGGTTAGGGTTATGTAAAGCATAATTGTCATAACTAATCATACGATGGGAATAAACAGTTATCGCGAAAAGTCCTGAGTAATTAGTGTGATTAGGGTTAGTGTAATTAGGGATATTATTAGTTATGATTGGGGTCAGGTGTGATTAGGGTTAGTATAATTAGGGATAGTACTAGTTATGGTTGGGGTCAGATGTGATCGGGGTTAGTGTAATTGTTCGAATCAATCCGACGAACGGAATAAATAGTTATTGAAAAATGTCGTGATTAATTAGGTTAAAATTATTATTAGCTATTATTGTAGTTAGTTATGGTTGGAGTTAGGGTAATCGTTGGAATCAATGAGACCACGAGTATAAATTGTTAGCGTGAAATGTCAAATTAATTGAAGTCAGTTATGCTTAGGATTAATTATACTGTAATCATTGGAACCAACCAGACGACTGGAATACATAGTTAGTATTAAATAATTATCCAATGGGGTTATGGTTATTATTATTAACATACATTGTTAGTATTAAATAATTATCCAATGGGGTTACGGTTATTATTATTAACATTAGATACGATTGGAGTCAGTTAATGTTGGGGTTTAGGGTAATCTTTGGAACCAATCAGGCGACAATAATAAATAGTGTGAAATGATATTATTCATTATGGTTAAGATTATTATTATAATTAGCTGTGGTTGGAGTCAGCTATGGCTGAGGTTAGGATTGTATGTTCATACATACATATCATTATGTTGTTTATAAAATGTACATAGGCATACACACACACGCAGGCACGTCCTCACGCACTCACACGCGCACGCACGCACACCGCACGCACGCCGCACACATACCTACAATCACCCACACACACGCACACGCACACGCACACGCACACGCACACACACACATATTTGGAATATGAACATCCCTGTATGTTTCCCCCCGGGGTTCCCGCCCCCACCAATAAAGCAATTCTAAAAATAGAATGACGTTACTCGCACTCGTGCACTCAGTGAACTTATCGCTGACACGACGAGGTTATTAATACATACCATCACTCTGGGGTCAACAGCTTCGTTTTTAATCGTTATGTAACCCTTACCAAGATACCACCTCCCCATGTAAAGTTTAGTATAGCTTGTCCCGATACCCCAAAACCTGCCACCAAGACGAGTCGTACTTTATGGATGGCCAGTAACACACGGAAAGTAAAAATTCGGAACTGAATGTAGAGGTAGTGTTTTGAACTTAACAGTGGTATTTTGAGGGTACGCTCAAGCACTACAGAAGTGTTTTGAAAGTACGCTCAAAACACTACGGTAGTGTTTTGGGTGTACCCTACCGTAGTGTTTCTGAAGGGTGGTGTTTTGAACTTACTACACCGGCGCCTTGTGAACAATGATGAGTGACGTATGATTTAACACGACATCATCGGCCGACATGTTTTGTCGATAAGGACGAATAGCATTTGATATTGCTGATAACGTTGAGAGTTCGCTCAATAAGTGTAAGTTGACGTAGAAAATGTTACTCTGTATTGCCATTATAATATTTAATAACAATAGTTTTTGATAGAAAAAACGGTGATTGCTGTGAATTATCTGGTAAAGTAATAACAGCTTCACATTTATGCTCATTTTAAACATAATTGTTTGAAGAAAAATTGTTTTGTTACATTATATACTTTTAAAACTTAAATTTAAGTTAAATTGATACAAAACATTGACATTAAAATGGGACATTTTAAAGGCTGATATGGCAGGCATAGGTAGAACGATTTTGTTGTTGTTGCGAATAGTCCATTTTACCCAAAGTTCAGGATGGATCTCACTGAGTAAAACATATCTTAAACCTTTTTCTGGTAAACCACCGTTTCCAAGATAACAAAAATATGTCCGCGTTATGAACATTCAATGCATTTTGAATATTGGCACAAAATCATGCATATACACCAACAAAACTTTCAATAATTAATAATTGGAACAATAAATTGTCATTCCTTAATCGCAAGTTCGTTAAATAAATCTCATTTGAACACGCTGTCGTAATGCTCTACAGCCAGTGCAGATATTGTCTGAATAAATGTAAATTTGGCGGTACAAAAATAAGTAATATCATTGTGATTCATTGAATACATTTTCAAATGATTGCCAATTTTAAACAAACGTAGGTATACCAAAAGAACCACTTAACCTGAAACACAATTGCTATAATGTGTACTTTTATTGATCAAAATGGGCGTTCACAGAATTCTGCATATTGACATAAAAACGGTGCATACACGCACGTACGCACGGGCGCACAAACAGCCAGCCAAAGTGCATTTAATACGCCGGGAACATTGTTCGTTATTTGAATGTATGGCTGTTCACCCAGTCCTGTCAAAGTGTTAGTGTTGTCTCTCTCCTCTGTTTTCCTCTTCTTCTTCTGACAATCTCGTCTGTTTATTCAGAAAAAAGTTGATGCATAATTCTGTCATTTTGACTCTCATCCCTACTTCGACCATGTGGCGGCACTTTGAAATAGCAGCTCTTACAAACTTAGTAAGTGGCGTAAATTCATGTCAATGTGTAATTTATGGTTATAAAACCGGAGAGGTAAGTAGTGAATAAATCAAGTACATATTTATCCGCCAGGTGGTAGCACATTGCTATGTTAATGGGTTGCCTCGATTATTCAATCGCCGCGAAGTGGCGTCACCATCATCGCGATGTAATAAATATGAATTGAATTGAAATTGAATTTTAATCAAATCAAAGCTAAGCCACCATAAAAAGTGGAGCAATGAAAATATAGTTAAGTATTGGATAATAAGAAAATGAAAACAATTAATCGAAACTTTGTAGCCGACGTGGAGCGTAAATATAAAATACCGAGCAAGAAAAGCATAGATGCGGGGACGGGGTGGGGGCAATGGGGTAGATGTCCCCCTGGAATTTCTCTGGGGGTGCAGACATATGGTTCTGCCTCCCATTAAATGTGAGCGTGAATGTTTGTTTTTGTGGCGAGCGTCTATGGCGGGTGGAAATGTTAATTTTACAAGACGATTAACGTGTATTTTTGTTGACTGTGAAGTGTGCGTGCAACTGGAGGGTAGATCCATTGTTTTTTATGCCCCCCCCAGTAATAGGCGGCGTGGTGGCGAAAATTGTTTCCAAAGCTCCCTCTTCCCAGTCTTCGGATGTCATCATTTCAGCCGAGACAGCGGAGAGAAGCTGGAGAAGGTAAATTGACAGCAGCGGCGCCACGTAAAAAATAACATTTCTCAACAGCACT
This sequence comes from Paraescarpia echinospica, assembly GCA_020002185.1. Lineage (NCBI taxonomy): Eukaryota > Metazoa > Annelida > Polychaeta > Sabellida > Siboglinidae > Paraescarpia > Paraescarpia echinospica. The sequence continues at coordinate 11,051,196 of CM034534.1, forward strand.
GTCCCCCCGTGTTTGTTCGATTGTCATGAGTTCACAGCAGAGACAGCGCGGAAGTTGAAGTTACAGTGGCGCAGCGGCGAAAAATGTTCAACAGCACCCCTCCTCCCTGTCTTCCGATGTCGCAGCGAAGATGTGAACATATGCGGCGGCGAAACATTTTCAGTGGTGCTGAAGCTCCGTTAGCCCTCCCCCATTATAAATTTCGTTCCCGCGTTACTGCATAAAAGTATCGCATTGAACAAGTTTCGACTCGTCCAATGGCGTATTATCATAGAGGCAACTGGGGCAAGTGTCCATGCTGAACGAGATGATGAAAATTAAGTTTGCTTTTGACTGTGAAACTGTCTCAGTTCAGTTTTCGTAGTCATAATCACTGTGAGTTGTTTTCCCACTTCCTCTGGAAAGAGTCTACGATTCCTATCCATGATATTCAAAGAGGTCGAACTGCAGTCGCAGGGACGCTGTGAACTCCTGCAGAGTAGGCAGCAAAACGTTAGTTAATGTTCAATGTTGGATTGAACGTCTTCATTAGTCCTATCCGTTTCGAGCCGCTGTACCTTTGGTTGGGTCTTTGCGTTCTCGAAATTGTCGTCATATATTTATGTTTTATATGCTTTATCATGTCTTACTTCTCTCATACAGTAGCCTGTCTTTTTGTATCCCTTCAGTGTGTGAGCCAACGGACAATTGTTATTTAATGTGAAACATTTTATGGACAATAACGTTTTTGAATTCAGTTTAAATTAAAATTAAACAGTAAATCGTTGAAATTCGCAATATTACCCAGTTCTTGGAAATCGCGAATTTCCCCCGCGTCCATATGTAAGGCCGAATGTTGTCCAGTCATTTGGTGAGATACCGTGACTTCAGCTGGGGTATTTACTTGACCATTCAGTGCAACGGAGGTCGTCGGCCACCGAGTGGACAATACGACCACATGCTGTTCCTGTACCTACTGCACCACGGTCCACTTTAGGCGCGAGCAAACGATAACGACGGGAACAAAAGAAACGATAACGACGGGAACAAAAGAAACGATAACGACGGGAACAAAAGAAACGATAACGACGGGAACAAAAGAAACGATAACGGCAATAACAAAAGAAAGGATAACGACGGGAACAAAAGAAACGATAACGACGGTAACAAAAGAAACGATAACGACGGGAACAAAAGAAACGATAACGACGGGAACAAAAGAAACGATAACGACGGGAACAAAAGAAACGATAACGGCAATAACAAAAGAAACGATAACGACGGGAACAAAAGAAACGATAACGACGGTAACAAAAGAAATGATAACGACGGCAACAAAAGAAACGATAACGACAATAACAAAAGAAATGATAACGACGGTAACAAAAGAAACGATAGCGACGGGAACAAAAGAAACGATAACGACGGGAACAAAAGAAACGATAACGACGGGAACAACAGAAATGATAACGACGGGAACAAAAGAAGCGATAACGACGGGAACAAAAGAAACGATAACGACGGGAACAAAAGAAACGATAACGACGGGAACAAAAGAAACGATAACGGCAATAACAAAAGAAACGATAACGACGGGAACAAAAGAAACGATAACGACGGTAACAAAAGAAACGATAACGACGGGAACAAAAGAAACGATAACGACGGTAACAAAAGAAACAATAACGACTGTAACAAAAGAAACGATAACGACGGAAATAAAAGAAACGATAACGACGGTAACAAAATAAACGATAACGACAATAACAAAAGAAACGATAACGACGGTAACAAAAGAAGCGATAACGACGGGAACAAAAGAAACGATAACGACGGGAACAAAAGAAACGATAGTGACGGGAACAAAAGAAACGATAACGACGGTAACAAAAGAAACGATAACGGCAATAACAAAAGAAACGATAACGACAATAACAAAAGAAACGATAACGACAAAAACAAGAGAAACGATAACGACGGAAACAAAAGAAACGATGACGACGGGAACAAAAGAAAAGATAACGACGGGAACAAAAGAAACGATAACGACAATAACAAGAGAAACGATAACGAAAATAACAAAAGAAACGATAACGACAATAACAAGAGAAACGAGAACGACGGAAACAAAAGAAACGATAACGACGGGAAGAAAAGAAACGATAACGACGGGAACAAAAGAAACGATAACGACGGAAACAAAAGAAACGATAACGACGGTAACAAAAGAAGCGATAACGACGGCAACAAAAGAAACGATAACGACAATAACAAAAGAAACGATAACGACGGTAACAAAAGAACGATAGTGACGGGAACAAAATAAACGATAACGATGGGTACAAAAGAAACGATAACGACGGTAATAAAATTAACGATAACGACGGTAACAAAAGAAACGATAACGACAATAACAAAAGAAACGATAACGACGGGAACAAAAAAACGATAACGACGGTAACAAAAGAAACGATAACGACGGGAACAAAAGAAACGATAACGACGGTAACAAAAGAAACGATAACGACGGGAACAAAAGAAACGATAACGACGGGAACAAAAGAAACGATAACGACGGTAACAAAAGAAACGATAACGACAATTACAAAAGAAACGATAACGACAATAACAAGAGAAACGAGAACGACGGAAACAAAAGAAACAATAACGACGGGAAGAAAAGAAACGATAACGACGGGAACAAAACAAACGATAACGAAAATAACAAAAGAAACGATAACGACGGTAACAAAAGAACGATAGTGAGGGGAACAAAATAAACGATAACGACGGGAACAAAAGAAACGATATCGACGGTAACAAAAGAAACGATACCGACGGGAACAAAAGAAACGATAACGACGGGAACAAAATAAACGATAACGACGGTAACAAAAGAAACGATAACGACGGTAACAAAAGAAATGATAACGACGGTAACAAAAGAAATGATAACGACGGTAACAAAAGAAACGATAACGACAATAACAAAAGAAATGATAACGACGGTAACAAAAGAAACGACAGCGACGGGAACAAAAGAAACGATAACGACGGGAACAAAAGAAACGATAACGACGGGAACAAAAGAAACGATAACGACGGGAACAAAAGAAGCGATAACGACGGGAACAAAAGAAACGATAACGACGGGAACAAAAGAAACGATAGTGACGGGAACAAAAGAAACGATAACGACGGTAACAAAAGAAACGATAACGACAATCACAAAAGAAACGATAACGACAATAACAAAAGAAACGATAACGACAATAACAAAAGAAACGATAACGACAAAAACAAGAGAAACGATAACGACGGAAACAAAAGAAACGATAACGACGGGAACAAAAGAAACGATAACGACTGGAACAAAAGAAACGATAACGACAATAACAAGAGAAACGATAACGACAATAACAAAAGAACCGATAACGACAATAACAAGAGAAACGAGAACGACGGAAACAAAAGAAACGATAACGACGGGAAGAAAAGAAACGAGAACGACGGAAACAAAAGAAACGATAACGACGGGAACAAAATAAACGATAACGACGGTAACAAAAGAAACGATAACGACGGTAACAAAAGAAATGATAACGACGGTAACAAAAGAAATGATAACGACGGTAACAAAAGAAACGATAACGACAATAACAAAAGAAATGATAACGACGGAAACAAAAGAAACGATAGCGACGGGAACAAAAGAAACGATAACGACGGGAACAAAAGAAACGATAACGACGGGAACAAAAGAAACGATAACGACTGTAACAAAAGAAACGATAACGACTATAAAAAAAACCCGATAACGACAATAACAAAAGAAACGATAACGACAATAACAAGAGAAACGAGAACGACGGAAACAAAATAAACGATAACGACGGGAACAAAATAAACGATAACGACGGGAACAAAAGAAACGAATTTCAGTTACTTGAACACCCTTTTTAGTCTTAGTTGCACTTAAAAAATCACTGAAACACTTGACATCGCACAGACACCAAGTGATTGCTTTGATGACGGGAGGAAGCGCGAACTTCGCCATTGATGACCCACTGACCATCTCGCCTGACTGACCGCGGGTTGGACGTGCGTGTGTACGTATATTTGTCCACTTGTTCAGTAGTTGTTTGTATCCTGGTTACCCGCCTAATTTCTGCTCAGCATATTTGCGTCGCTACCACTATAACATCGCGGCGATGTTATAGTGTATAGGGTGTATAGCGTATGAGGCGATATATTCCGCTTCGTCGAATTAATAAACCTTTTATTAACCGCGCCTTATTATAACACCTCATTTTAGACTCGCCTTCATCAATCAAACCACCGGCTCAGTCCATTCGGCTTTTTACAGAGGCCCCCTTGTCGACGCTGCTACCACCGCCGGTAGGCGGCGCCACCGCCCTATCCTTCCGCCATAACATCGCCCTATAGGCATTCCACGTCTCGCATACAACTCGCTACACAGATACAGCAGCGTTTAATTCATAGCCCTTTAATTAATTATTACATACATCTCAATTTAAATTTCATTCGTTAATCAAACCCACGGTTCGGACCCGTTGTCGCGCTTACATTTATCCGGGCGTTAAATAATATCCGGGTGACGTTTCTGCGCATGCGTGTATCTAGGGGAATATATTTAACGCTACCTACGACCATCCTCGCAAGCCAGGGCTGTTTGCCATGCAAAACTAGCCCTGGCTGATCCCCTACGCGAAGTGCTAGTCGCGACTGCATCACCAGTGATAACAGCGCAAATACCCGCCCCAATTTGAAGACGGATAAACGACTTCTGGGAATCCCAATATATAATGACCCGTTCGCCCATTAGCACGAGCAGCTGAGCGGTATTGTGTATTCGAATAATTGCTCATACTTCCTAAACATTGCATGTAACATGAGCCACGGTTGGTTGAAATTAGTTTTATTATGACCACCTGACCTGAGTAGATCTTCTGATCTAGTGAGCGATTTGATAGGCTGAGCTTAAATTCAGAGTTTCGCAAAGCGACCAGCCAGGGGGTATTGCTGGCTGGGACTGACGTAATCAGCAGCAGCGACCCCTGGCGCGCGAGGATGCCTACGACTGTCGTGTTTACATTTATCCGGGCGTTACATTTTATCCGGGTGATGTTTATGTGCATATGTAAGGCATCATATTTGGCACCAGTAGATCAGGTGGTGATACATATTATTTAGTAGTTAAATATGTTTCGTTTGTTGTCGAAACACGATCCTTATAGTTAGAGTACATAATAATAATTTCCTGTTTCATATTTATAACCAAGTATAAGAGTTAGTCACGTGACGTGTGCGTGGAGAGGAAATTGTTTATGTACGTGGGAATTAAACATTATATAATTTATGTCACAATTATATATATATATATATATACATATATATATATAAAGCAATTGTGCATATATATGCCATGGCGTACTAATAATAATAATAGTATTTAATGTGACTTTTCGGGTGCATATTGAGGAATACAGACCTACGTATTTACATGAAATGGCTGAATAAAAATGTCCTGATATTATGTCAGTCGTCGGCGACAGACACTGTTATAAATTGTGTGTGTGTGTGTGTGTGTGTGTGTGTGTGTGTGTGTGTGTGTGTGTGTGTGTGTGTGTGTGTGTGTGTGTGTGTGTGTGTGCAGCCGTGCGTGCGTGCGTGCGTGCGTGGTGTGTAAAGATTATAACATATAATTAACTTACGTTTATGCTAATACTACCTGCTTTACTAGGTGTTTTAATTAAAATTTAATTACTGTACAAATCATTGACATGTCTGATAATGTTATTACGTGGGCATTAGAAAGGCGAGTACGGCTATATAAAAACATGTTATTAGTATAGTGGCAGTGGCAACAGATGGGGAAGCAGACCTCTACGAACAACTAATGGAATGGATGGCCATATTCAGCAGGGTCTGACAGTCAGTTTGGAGAAGACGGAGGCGATGTGGGTTGGGCAGGAATACAAAGACATGGATACACACAGACAGTTTTGTATACCTGGAGGTTGACGTGACAGAGAGTTTGGTGAGATGTCGGCTGAAGTGGGCGGTACACATAGAACGAATGGGGGAGAACAGCTGGCGAAGAAAGCGGATACCCGGAAAGTGGACGGGGAAAGGAGGCAAGGAAGACTAAGATTGCGTTGGGAAGATTGCTTTAAGAGAGACTTTGAAGGATTGGGAGAGGGGTGGAGAAGGAAAGCGAAAGACAGAGGTGATTGGAGACGGTTCGTTGGAGATAGCAGTAAAAAGGCAGTGAGGGGAGAAACAGAAAAGAAAGGAAAACCCAGAAATCAAGGTCAGCCTCAACGTGGCCCCGGAAAGAAGAGGAGCGCAACAATTGTGGCTAGTTTTGTTGTAGACAACTACGCAAATGTCTGCTTTAATATGAACATGAACAGTTATTATGCGAACAAAATGTAATATGCTGGACCATACATCAATTATATTCAATTCAAACGTTGTTGAGAAATTGTCCAAATGAGGAAGGAAGGCTCATTAGAGTTACAAATTAGTATAATAAATATATTTAAAAAAACCTGCAGAATATGACATATATAGTATTACATACATAATACTAAAAGAGTAGTTTGTCTCATATATACCTGCGTATACACTGTATGCATATGATACAAACATTCATTGATTGTTCATGTTACTTGACTATTGTTGTTTTTACATTAGTCAAGTGTATCTCCTGGAGTATGCAATGGAAGACATTACAGACTATGCAACTCCTAGAAATGTCATAATTGTCATAACACATACATATAATATGATTCTTGGTGTATTTGTTATCTTGTATCAAACATAAGTTGTCGACCTGTAAATAATGTATACAGTCTACCCTCGCTTTACGGTAACCTCGGTAATACAGCCACCTCGCAATTGAGGTCACTCTACGACAGTTCTACATACAGTAAAGTATATGAAAGTAGTCCTGCTAATAAGATCACCTCGCTAACCAGGTCACCTTTGCTCAGACCCAAGTGTGACCTTCATAATGGGGTTCCACTGTAATTGCTTTTGACTGTATTCTAAGACTGTTTGTTGATAGAACTATAACTGCACTTTATATAGTTCACCGTGTTCAAAGTTTGCAATAAATTTTATGTAACTCGCTAAACACAACATATTCCTTTCAGCTGCAGCAAACAACATACAATACACCTGTTTAGAAACATAGCGCACAATAATCACTCATTATCCACACAGACATCACACACAAAGTAGTTATTGACCGCTGCAGAACACTGTCGCTGCTTGGTGTGATTCTGGGCACATGTGATGTGGTACTGCCAGTGGCACCAGTCACATCTCATCTGCAACAGAGACATCTTTTATTCTACCGTAGCCATATTGCGAGACAATGTTTGGTATGTATTGTCTGTATGTACTGTATAAGGCACGCTATATCTTATAACTTTATATGTGCAGGTTTGTTTATCTAGTTAAGTTTTTTTTTTCATAAATGGTAAATTCTACTGAAGATACATTTACTTTATAATAATAATAACTTTATTTATACACTAAAATCCAGAGTAGAACTCTGTTCAGTAGTGTTGACAATAGTCGTTAGAAATGATATGAAATAAATATAATAATAATACAAGTAAAACATATAAATACAAAACTGAACTAGAGAAATTAAATAGACTTTGAATATAGTATAGGTCTACCAGTATTTGGAATTTAGAGTATACATTTATAAATATTCAATTATTATTATGTCCAATTTCTCTTTGACAATGTCACTTTCTCACTCCTGCTGTAACAATGGATCTGACAATGTAAGATCAAGTTTGAATTATAACATATACTGTATAATATTATATTTACCGATGCATGTGCCGGATGTCTACTTTGACTGCCACAGTGTCTGCAGCAGTAACTGGCAGCATCTATCAATCATAAGTGCAACATTTTAGTCTCCTTGAAACCGTTCTACAGGAGTTTATCTTTCACTTTATTGCATCATGTTTTTTACCGTGACACCATCTACACTGTATTATGGAATGATACAAAGTATAGGAATTTCCTTTAAAGTGCTCACGTATGCATGCTTACCAAGTTACTAACACATGCACGCTTATCAACACACGCATGCAACTACTATGAATAACTATTATCTGCAAAAAAGATTATTGTGTAACTGCTATGGAATCTAAATAACCTTACTTAGATCCGTGTTGTCCAGCAGTCTTTGGGCAATTTTGTGCCGGAGTGCGTGAGTATCTTCACGCAGGACTAGTTGAGCTCTGTCCAGGAGTAGTTCTGCGAACTGATTCAGCCAATTGAGATTAATTATTATTAAATTCATAACTAAGTAATAATACATATTATTCACTTAAAATTACATTAGTCTCACTCTATGCAAACATGTGTTACAGTAAAAAACATGAGATTGTCTGGTACATGACGTATATAGCATGCATTGTGTGCATTGACCACATGTATTGTCATATTTAATTAGTTCTGGTGAAGGGTCAGTTAAATAATTTAATTAACCAACTTTGATCAACATTTTGCAAATGCCAATTAGTTAATTCCTGATAAAAGACATTACAAAGTATGCATTATAACATACAAATCTAAACAGATGGAACAAAACTGCGCCTTGACCCATCTGTTGACAACTGGAATACTGGCTATGCAATTTTAGATTGCCCAATCCTTTTATTTTTATGCGCCTTTTAACTTGGTTTCCAAGGATTTAGGTGCAGTAGAAGTTAACTTATTATTATTATAAACATAATTATCCAAACAAGTGTCACACATATTACCTTGATGAGTCTAGCAAAGACAAACTTGGTAAACAGGTATGTCATTGTACAAATGAGGCGATTGCCACTTTCCGTCTCAGTGAAGGGACCGATGAGGTCAACCCCAATCACATCCCAGGGTGCCTCTGCTGTGATGGGGTGCAGTTCGGCAGCAATTGTTTTTACTCTCTTCGAGTGCTGGCAGCAAGAACACCATTTCACCTGGGAATACAAACATGGTAAACTGGTTGCACCAGTGATGTATGTAATTTGTTCAATAAACATCAGTATAACACGAAAGCAAGTATAAGTCAAATGACATCCATTTAATGTGTGACAGGCATTACCAACCTACCGACGTGCTGGGTTGCGAAGAATTGTTTTTTGACATTGTACACATAATGACAACTTACCCAGTCCTTCACGTCGGCTGTCATTGACTTCCAGTGGTAAGTCTCCTCCACCTTCAAGCGTGCGATGGTCATGCCCCTGAGACCACCACTGCCTGGGTCATCATGACACTCTCTCAGCGCATTCTCTATTTCACCTCTGGTCTTCAGAACCAAACGTAACCCCATTATTCCTTTATAGTACAGGTCATGACCTACAGTATACAAATTAATAATGACATACACAAGTATAAGCTGTTGTAATATAGCTTATTATAAACAGGTAACCAATCATGCTAGCACCAAGTGTTCAAGCTATTGCAGTTTAGGACTTTATGGACATATGTGACCTGCCGCAATAAAGTGGGTATTATGTTCCAAAATTGTGAAATGGGATTTTTTTTAATTTCTGGATTCCATTAAAATAGCACCACATAATTTTAAGTTTCAAAGTGAGAACAATTGTTTAAATTGGGCTGTGTTAAAAAAGCAATGCTAATAACAACTATACAGTTAGTATTTTATAGGATTTGGGTTTTATTTGTTGAGGAAAATAAACTGGAAATTGAAAGATGATATTATAAGGTGTACATTTCTGACATCACAACATTGATAGGACATCACCTAGACACGTATTTTTGGCTCGTATGCAGAAAGATTAATAACTAAATCACCAGCAAGGTGTTTCAATGCAGTACTATTTACTAAAAAAAATGATGAAATACTCATCCTTCACAGAATGCTAGTAGTTATATAAAGGACAAAATCCCACCACAATAAAGGTAACCCTTTTATAGATATGGGAAGAACTAAACAACAGACGATTGCAATACTCAGTGAGATGTCCATAAACCAGGAGTATATTGTGCATCTAGCGACAAACCAGCTGGATTTGAACCAGCCACAAAACACTGATATATTGCATTCGATTGTTGAAGTATTACAAAGAAATTATAACTATCTGTATGACGAGTGTGGACAAAAGTCAGCTGTTTGATCGAGATATACTATGGAAGATATTTCCTATTTCTAAAATTGGTAACACGGAATTATTCACTTGCTTCACCTGAACAAGACACCGTAAGAGCATGGTAAGACAAGACTAGTACATGAAACCAAATTCACACAGGTTTTATTCACAATATATTTTATTCACAATGCACACATATATACACAGCTGTATAAATGAGTATAAAGCTATAGGCAACAGTGAATCTACATACAGGTACATGACTAGCTTTCAAACGGTAATAACTAATTGCAGTGAGTGTTGCTGAATGCTCCCCGGAGACTGTGTTGGTGTTGCAGTGAACAGGTCTGTCATTGGCTGAAGTACTATGAGTATCGCCAGTGACAGTTATATTTGTTTCATTGACATTACAAAAATGTCCAAACTTCATTCGTAAGTAAAATTAAATAATACAAAAATATAAGTGTTCTCAGAGTTTGCCTAAGACACTAAACAATACTCTAGACCAAAAAGAATTTATTTATTATGTTGTTTAGAGATAGTTCAATGTGTTTAAAGACAATTAAAAATATGTCAAAAATCACCCTAAAATGGCATTTTATTTCATTTTGTGAAATTCCCCAAAAGAAAAATTTGTATGGTTGTAAGTACAAACATGTTATTTATATTCATACGGGTGTTTTTGGTAAACAAATGCATATTAAGTTTGATACAGCTTCATAAACATTTTGCTACAATATTGATAGACAGCAAAAATTCGTACTGCATTTTTGGCACGACCCCTTCACCAAACATAAAACCATCCCGTGCAATTTTGGGTAAGCACAAGTCAAGTACATAATTATGCCAAGTTACGGCTTTGTAAGTATTGTAGTTTTTATAAAAGGTTACATTAAGTAATACTTCCTGGTTGTTACTGATAATATAAGTGTCACCAGATGCTTTTTTTATTTGCTTAGAAATGTGACTTTTTTACTGGCATGTGGCTTATTTCAACATGATTTGACAGACACTTCTATTACTGAGATTTCCCCCCTAAGGTTTTCCCGCTAAGTTGTCTCATGATATTGTGTTACGAAAGGCCACGTGTTGAACTTGTTGTGGTAGACAAGATTGATTGACACCTGCTGGGGTCAGTCACGAGTCATTGCAAATGGCGGCTGAGGTCGGGTATTATCGGAGAATAAACAAAACTACCGCTTGTATTTGGTGATTTGACAGCGTGGTGCATTTAGGTAATTATAATACAACAACATAGTGGCATGAGAATAACCATACTATATGATATGCATTCATGATGAACGAATTTATGTTTGAACTGGGCTGACGCACACGTGATCGTCACTATGGAAACATCGTCAGTTTCCAAGAATCTGAAAAGGGACTTCCCATAGACACACTAAAAATACTAGTTTTTAAAGGACGTTTGGTGACATATGGCGCTAGTGCCTTGGTTTTTTTAATAGTACCACATGTTCATACTGACACCTACTAATGTTCTATGGAGAAAAAAATTAAGAAATCAACTGACATGATACCCGGTGCAGCTACTTTAAGTAATGTGTGTCTTGAGGTTTGAACTGCATAGCCATTATAAATGATGTCACATCCATCTTCTGACTGCTTGTTCCCAGTTGGTCCAGTTGCCCTGCAATCATAAAAAATATATTCATTAACATGAGTGTGCAATGTTATACAAACATCGTGCTGTGCAGTTTCTCTCAATGCATGCTGAATGGTTGAAATGAATGAATAGCTTTTGTGCAGAATGCGTAATGTTTCCCTTAAAAACTGTCGTGCTGTTAGGATATCCAAGAACACACTCAATTATATTATTGGAACTTACCTTTATGCACCAGTTGGCTCTTTCACAGATGGATACTGCATGGACAGGAGATTTGCGACTAAAAATAGTGCATATGATGTGGTATTTTTATATATAAATATACATTAGAGATATGTTGTCACAAAAGTAAATTAAGACTTGCAGAAAACAATCAAGTCACAGTATCAATATGGCTTATTATATACAATAATTATAAACAGTTGTTAAATATTACATTTCTATTAAATGAACTGTATATACCAAGGGGGTCTACACATATTATTTAAATATTATGTAGGACTCGTACTGATAGAAGTCCACATCAATAATGGCAAAATACATTATTTCATAGGCTATTTTATATTTAATTTGGTGGCTATGCTATGGCTATGCCTGTGGCACTACTACTAGTCAGTAGTCTGTCGACTCTATTCGACTACGTGAGTATGTCTGTGACTGTGTGAGTATCACTACGGCCATGAATATGCTGCATGCACTTTCCAATGTTAAGCCTATCAATACTATTACATTTACATCCTGGCATGCCTAATGGCTAATCTGTTGAGATAATGATAACAAACTAATGCTACCCAATAGAATGAATATTTTACGTTGCAAATGACAACATCATTCAATAATGTAAGCTTAGTTATTAATTTAACTTTTAAGGTCATCTGGACTTGACTTCAATTTAGCTTAGCTTTAGTGTTAGATACACTTTAAATTGCCTTTGTAACGTACCTTTTGTGATATACTTCGATGCCGCATAGCGTATCCTCCTCTTCCTGCTGTCATTGTTTGCAACCGTTGGATGGTGTACGCCATGTTAATGTATGCATGAGCTGCTCGTAAAACATTTCTGCGTTCGTTTTAACACAACTCATACTGTCAGTTTAGGCGGTAAACGGAAATGAGTGACTCGCGCATGCGCAGAAACGTCACTCGGATATTATTTAATGGGGGTGCCGCGGGGGTGGGAAGCGTAAACGTACCCAATGGCAACTAATGACAACAACTGACTCGCGCATGCGCAGAAACGTCACCCGGATATTATTTAACGCCGGATAAATGTAAGCGTCACACCGTTCGATAAGCGTCGGCCTCTTACAGGCAGTCGCCACCACCGCCGGTAGGAGGCGCCACCGTCCTATCATCCCACGCTCCAACACGTTGTCGCGCTTACATTTATCCGGGCGTTAAATTGTATCCGGGTGATGTTTATTTGCATATGTACGGCATAATATTTGGCACCAGTAGATCACGTAGTGATAACTAATATCCAGTAGTTAAATATGTTTCGTTTGTTGTCGTAATACGAGCGTTATAGTTAGAGTATATAATTATAATTTGCTGTTTCAGATTTGTGACCAAGTATGAGAGTCACGTGACGTGTGCGTGGAGAGGAAACTGTTTTACGAGAGAAATTGTTTATGTCTGTGGGAAGCAAACAATTTATGTATATATATATATATATATACATATATGTAAATATAGATATACAAATAAACATACATAATGCCCGGATAACTGAAAACGCGACAGTCGTAGCTGGTGCTAAATACATTCCCCTAGATACGCGCACGCGCAGAAACGTCACCCGGATATTATTTAACGCCCGGATAAATGTAAGCGCGACAACGTACTCCTTCTGTCTATACAAATCCAGCATCTAGCTTCTCTGGTGGGGGCCCCTGGGGGCCCCAACATCACAGCCACTGCGATCTAACGCCAACGACTATGGGGCCCCCCTCACCCTCGCGTTTTCACACGGAACCTTCTAGAAGCGCACGGTTCCCACGGCGATGATGTCATCACCTACGGTGCCAACAACAACAAAAATCCACGCCTACTACTCAACTTTTTATTTATTTATCGAGCTTTCCAATCATCCTTTCATTTGAAAATACCCGTCGCTGATTGGTCAGTTCGCGGTCACCTGACCCCAACGATCACCGTCCAAAACCAGGTCTGACAAAATCCGTAAAATTGTGTCATATTAAAAGATAGGGAAATGATACACTTTAATGTTCGGATTTTAAAAGCTAACCTATCCAAGATTAAAGACACTATCAAAAGCATGGAGTATAAATTTCATATAATTGCTATATCAGAAACGTGGTTTCAAGAAAACAGTTGGGACTGAAGTGAAGTGAAGTAAACTGTAACGATGTCGTATTTTCAGGTTACAATATGTACTGTAATTCCAGAAAAACAAATATGTACTTAACATTTGCCAGTCTTCTGATATTGATTTAAAGAACATGTCTTACGTTGTTGATGACTGTTTTGAAAGGATCTTTATTGAGATACAGATTAGTAAACACCAAAAAAATCAATGTTGGTTGTATGTATAGAGCACCGAATACCAGCATCATACTGGGAAATATCACCAGTAATTTATTATATATGTGGTGATTACAATATAGACCTATTGCACTGCGAAGAGCAAGCGGAATCAAAATACTTCTTTGATCAAATGTTCAGCTCTGGATTATATCCCTTGATCACCAGGCCCACACGAATAACAAGCACGACTGATAGTATAATAAATAACATTTTCTGTTCTGAGCTGTGTAGAAACAAAATGTACGGCTTTGTTTTAAGCGATGCTACAGATCATATGCCAATTTTCATCCTGCGTGATAACAGCACTTATGTGGTTATTAACGATGATCCAACATATACATATAAAAGAACATTAGATGAAGACTCATTAAACAAATCTGAGCACGATTTAAATGATGCAAACTGGTACACTGTAATGAACGAGTCAAACACTGATTTAGTGTTCTCGCGCTTTATGCAAATACCAAAGCGCGTGGTGCAGTAGATTATACAGTATTGTAGGAATCGAAACACTACTTTGCAAGTGACGGATGCAAACTCGTCTCGGCATATGTTCACTCGTTTCCCATGAGACGAATAGCCGTGCCATGCAAGTTTAAGCATTCGCGATGTTCAAATGTCAATAACTCAAAAAAGGTAAACATACTTCCTGTACATCCAGCAACAACGTATGTGAGATTATTATTTTAACTCTGATTTTCCACGATTGCGATTTATTTCAGGTGTAGCCTAAAGCACCAACCCATACAATCGCCCACCATGCTACGCGCGCGCAGCGGCACTTACTGTCGCTAGATGTCGCAACTAACTGAGCCGTAAATGTATGGAAAAACGCGACCAAAAGGGGCTTTCAAAAATTAATAGCAGCTCACTTGTTAGAATTAAAAGGTTCATTTCCCTTAATCTTTAAATCTTGTTAAATGAGAGAAATTGCCCATGTTTCGAAAGAGCCGTAAATGGACCCGAACGCGAACTCATCGTAAACAACCTATGCCTTTTTCCCAGCGACACTATCTCATGTATTTTTGTTTTAATATAATATTTTTTAAGATTACATGAATACGTTCATCGCACCTAGCTCCTCCGACATTTGTGTCTTCTTCCTATTCTTCTTCGTGCAGGACAGATAGGAGACTATTTTTGCAGCTAGACGTCTTCGCAAATCGACGATGATGTCGATGTATCAACGCGTAGAGCTGGCGTCATTTACTTATCCTCAGTTTGCTCAGTCTACCGATTTTTTTTAGTAAAGGCAGTAAATACAAATATTACAAAAACGTCACGTCAAAGTGACGTTTTAATATTAATGGCCCAGCGCGTGCGTGCGTGCCGTGGGCCCGTGGCTGCCCTTCACGTGACCTAGACGCCCGCAAACTTCGCCGCTACGTTGGTGTATCGAATTTCTTCCGCCGCTGTTTATATAAACAGGGGCACAGTCGGGAACGGGAAAATAACTGCAAACATGAAGTGGGGATCGCTAATCGCTTGCATATTTATACTGGGCACCACCGGTAAGTTTATTTCTGGACATAGTGAGGTTTGAAACGCTCAATGGAATAGCGACTTCGTGACCACCTGCTAGACTACGGTTAGATATAAACGTCGCCGTTGTTAACAACAGTGAGCTCGTTCTGTTCCTGGTGCTAGCTCGTGTGTAGGCTACAGTACGCACAGGTGTCGTCTTGTTTGGGCGGAGAACTCACAACTGTTTCAAACCGATCTTACTGTCATCGTATATCCGCCAGTATGCCGTTTCGTAAGCGTATTGTTTTCAAATATATATTATGGGCGTAAGTTATTAAGCTCTGTAAAATGGGCTCCATCTTTAGCGTGTCCTGGCTACGCATTGTCGAGGCATGAACCGGCGAAGATGCGTACTTGAAAATGTGACACTTGATGACACTCCCAATATGTTTTTTTTGTGTTAATTAATAAAACTTTCTGTTGTCAATGTTCTCATATGTTTGCCAAATAAATGGTTCGGACTGTAGACCTACCCGTATCCGACATATGTACCATGTCACTAAATTCTTACATTCCCGTTTGAACCAAGTATGTCTAGTTATACTAATATCAATAATAAATACAATATTTCTATAGTTCCTTTCTTAACTATAGCTCTGTGGCGCTGTACAATATTCTAAACATAAATTGTCTAAAAAAAAGAATATCATTTTGTAGGATCTATTATATTAATTAGTAAAGTTAAAAGTGTACATGGAATTAAATAACTAAAATATAAAATCAATACAACTATAATTCATTAAATTGTAAAACTAAGAAGTACAAGTATACATGGAATTAAATAATAAAAATAAAATTATATATAGATGCTGTCGCAGCTGTCGCAGTATCTATAAAACATTTAATTTGAAGACATGTCATTGCATGTCTTACTTTTGTACATATATATATATATATATATATTATTCTGAGTGCATGTATTAGTATTTATTTTTGTATACGTGCGTGTGTTTGTGCGTTTGTGCGTTTGTGCGTTTGTGCGTGCGTGCGTGCGTGCGTGCGTGCGTGCGTGCGTGTGTGTGGGTATGTATGTTTAGGTATGCATATATGTAAATAGAGTAATAATAGGTCTAATTTAAAATTTATCTAATTTTATTTATTTATAGTCTTTAATTAATATTTTTAATATAACTAACTTAATTTCTTCTACATTTTATCTGAAGTTTCTTTTTTTTGCAGTTTTTATTAGTATACATTGAATCGCTTGATTGAATTTTATTGTACAGCGCTTTGAGCATATATATTATTATGGATATTGCGCTCTATAAATATTAAATAATTTATTATTATTATACTATTAAAAAGCATACAGTTCGCTCTGTGTTGGAGTGCGACGCGGCGGCATGTGTTGCAGCTGCTAAGAAATAAAACGCAAAACTCGTAAAACACTGTGCCAACTCGAGAGAGTTGCTAGGCAACCGCTGATCTTGTGTTGTATCCGTGCACGTCCGGGGGACGAGGAAAGCACGGTGGATTGGTGTACGACGCGGGGAGGGACATGTCGACCAACAGCCGACTGTGAGCAGACAACAAACGTTTTGGCGGGCTTCTGCGACGAGGGCATCGTCTGCTGCATGCCGAAAGGGGTCGTCTGCGAGAAATGGCGCTCTGGTTTCTGTACCAGCGACATAGCGAAGTGCGTCTCCAAGCTCGGCCACCACGTCACGGGCCTCATATGTACCACTGCCACTGTATGCTGTGTTCCAACCTACGCACCCCCGCCACCACCTGCCCCCGGCGCTGGAGATGATTACCCCGTAGGGGGTGGGTTCGGCCCTTACGCTGGAGGGTGTCCTGGCTGCGGCATGGGGGGTTATGGTCACCACGACTGGCACCACGGCGGATGGGGGTGGGGTGGACGTAGAGGGGGGTGGGCACGTGGCGGATTTGGACGTAGACATTGGTAGGCGGTCAAGACTACCTACACCAGTGTTGATGCGGACGGACGTGCCGAAACAGACGCTTCGAACTTGTGATTATGTTTCTCCCGGTGCCTAACGATGAGAAACAGAAATGAGACACCCGATATGTTTATCATTGCTATTTTGACGCGGGTTCAACGTCAACGTCTTGGTTTATCTGAATGCTCCCCGACGACCCGGATATAAGACAATGGATGATGTCAACGCGGACTCAGTCATTACAACTAGTTGTCCGTTATATACGTGTTTACGTATTATACAATACGTTAATCTGCTGCCTTTTGTATTATATGCAAAGTTTGTTTACGAAATAATTGATGAATATGTTTATGGTGCTATAAGGAGTTTTCGTTATGGAAGTCTTTATGAGTTATCAAAGCACTTCCTCTTGTATTCTATGCAATTGCTTACAAAATAATGTATTAATATATGTATGGTGCTATAAGTATGACAATGGTTGCATGTACGTTATGTTTTGTTTTGGAGATATCTACAAATAAAACAATGCAAACCTATAAAACATTATTGTTTGTTAGTCGGTAGTATCCGTGTTTACTTTGGCTTAGCTAACGTTACAGCGGTTGGTCGATGTCAGCCCTACATCGCACGCGTTGTTAGTCCAGGACCAGCATCCGATGTAGGCCGCAAGTTACGACCAGCGGCGTACAAACATACACGAACCGAACAACCGACGCAAACATGTAAAACCGTCTACTGGCGTAGAATGACTGGCGTCGAAACATCAAATGATGGCGCTTTTGTGATTTGTGTGTGTGTGTGTGTGTGCGTGCGTGCACGCATGCGTGCGTGCGTGCGTGCGTGCGTGCGTGCGTGCGTACCATAATGTAATAAAACCCAAAACACACGTTTCTTTTCGCTCGTTTGTGATGTCCAGTAAACGTGCACATTTATCGGTCAACCGAGGCAGACGTACATGTAGACATCACTGGGCGTTGACACCTGGGCCCCTTCCAAATATATTATGTTACTAACTAGAATTCTGATACGTAAGTTTATAAACATTGTAAGCGATGGTGATAATAATAATGCAGATTATTGTGACGCCCCAAGAGCAGAGAGGTCAGTCTACGTGATTCAAACCCATTTAACATGTAAAATGATACATTTAATTGTTCCAGAAAATCTCCTAAAATGCCTCTTTAAACTGCGGCGCCCTTTACGGATTCCACATTCACGTTGCCGGGCAGGGTCGCTCGTGTTCAGTGCTTTCTAACAGAAAGTCTGCTGTGTTTAATGTGGGGAAATGAGAAATCGTTGAACATCAAAAGGTACTGCGGTCAACTCATTCTGCCTCTGCAATAATATTGACAATAAAGTTTGTTCTGAAATTGTACGTTTTGTCAACCATTACATTTCAAACATGCTCCGGAGTAGTATCTTCCGAATTGCGAACGTCGGTACTCAGCACAATTTGGCGGGCACTGTAGCAGTGAAGGCATAGTTGCTGTAGTCTTAGAACATTATATTAATTCAGAAATTATAATGCCTCCTCTTAACATATATTGGTTGTATAATTTATATACAACGGAAAGAAAGATCTTTAACAAAACCCTCAAGATTTGAGCAATAAAATATCATCACAAGTTGGTTTGGTTTAGTCCGTTTTATTCCGAACAAATATGGTCGCTTTATGACTCCTAGCTTTAAATTGTGTAGTCGCGTTTAACCGATTCTCGCCTGGCCGCGTGACTTCGTGTTACCGTCAGATGGCGCCACTCCAAATCGACAATAGGGCCTGTATTTACGTGTAGAATATTGTCAGTCTCTTGCAATACAATGCAAACAACTGTCTACTAGATAATGCAGAAAAAGTATACGAATAAGTTTAGAACTACTTCGAACCTGCGACCTAACCTTTCCCCGTTTCCAGTACTGTTTTAGTTTAATGTGTGACTAGTGTGAATGTATTCGAAATATTTAAAGTTGATTCGAATGTTTCGTATAAACAAAAACAAGTTTGCTCTTATTTAATTATTTAACAGGAGGGTAAATTTCATTTGTTACCCTGATGCACGGAGACACGGTTCGGACGCCATCTTGACCTAGATCAGAGTTGCGAGTAAATAAAGTTACGAGAACAAAGCAAAACACAGGATACAAAACTTTGGTGTTGCTCATTCAAGTGATTAAAGCCACGTATTTTATGATATAAATCAGACTTACGAGATACCAAGGTGTGTTACCATGGCATTGTTATAACTTATTCTTAAGAATAAACAACATTTTAATGTTAAAATGTTGTTTTAATTTGTTTTATTTTGCTTGATTTATATTTTTTATATTTAATTTTGTTTCTTATTTTCGAAGGAACATGACTTCAGTGCTCCTGGACCCTATATTCTGTATTATTTGGTAACTGTTCATGAAATGTCTATAGATCTCTAATATGAAAATGATAATCACCCAGCAGTGCATGTGCAATAACCTGCAACGATCCTTCCTCCTGGCTGGTCCACCATATCCTTCTCTACAGCAAACCAGGCCTCATATTTGCCACTATTTGGTGACATGGGTGGGGGGAGACGACCTTTGTTGCCAGGAATGCTCTGCTGCTAGTGCTGCTGATTGGTGGTAGAATACCTCATTCACCTAGTGCGACGTGAAATACATATAATAGACATACAGGGGCAAACAATGATTTGTAGTTGAACAGAGTAGAAGGGAACAGTGATACATTATCTCAGAGTATACATCATAGCATATGCATATGATTTTGGGGATACTAGTGACGATCAATTTATACCTGCATGATCCATACCTATAAGCTTTTCCTTGTTTATACTCATTCATGAGTCTCTTGTGTAGTTCGGTAGTTGTGCTCATTTTGAGGAATGCAGACATATCTGATATTCATTGCACCTCTCCCTCTTCGCCCAGCCACCCAGTGTCGATGGATCTGGTCGTACCGTCTCGCCCAAAACCAAACGAGCTGTGTATTCCTGTAGATTACATCGCAGGAGGTGCTCCTCGGATGCCTTCACAGCCACATGGTCCTCCCAGGTTATGAATGCCCTGTAGCCATAATTAACAGAAGAGTATGTACAGGGAATACAGAAAATCCAAGAAATTGTTTAACGTCATGTAAACAGAAATATAGAATGTATTTTTTTTATTATAATTGTTGTAATATAATACACACCTGTCGACCAAGTTCATCAAAGTTCCCTTCTGTTGACTTCTTTCTCACAGACAAGAAGGTTTTCAGAGGTGGCTCCGAACACAGACTGAATGATTCCAGTGTCATGTAAACAAGATCTGGGGCATTGCCGGCAATTGGTGTTGTGGCAGGTGTTGGTTTGACTTTGGTGTTTGCGGTTGCCTTCTTATCCTTCCCTCTGCCCCGAGACACTCCTTTGGGCATGACGGCTGTTGGATATCACCTGTTTAGCAAAGCAGTTTAATTTAATAGTACTTTTTTACAACCTCTCCATTTGATTTGACCATGGCACTGGTCACAGTTAGGGCAATATCCTCTAGCTAGTTGGGCCCTATATGACAATCTATGAACCCCCTTCATTACCCAGCATAAGGGAGGGGGTGCAATCCAAAAGTATAATTTCATCCGCCCAACGGTCCTATGAACCCCAAGCCTGGAATCAGCGAATCGCAGGATCCCTCTAAACTCTTCAAGTTGTCAGTTTCAGTTACTATTTGTGCGTAATATGCACTGGGCAGTTTTTAAATCAGTGACACTTGTACTCTCGATAATGACGATATGGCATAAACTGTGCCACCGATTTTTGGGGAATTAGGTCTATGTAAATCTTGGTCTAAACCTTGAATGGGTGTAAAATATCCCACTAAGTTAACTTTTCACAGGAAATGATGCATATAACGATGTTTGCAAGACATTAAATTAATGTTATGCAAAACTACGTATTTATATTAGCGGCAACTAATGACGGTGTAGCACATTCGCTATGTGTCGGTGTAAACGTACGACATATCTCACGTTATCGGGCAAAACTGTACGAAGCTATTCGTAATAGTCAACTCCTGTAAAGCTGCCAATACATAACAACGCTCTGTGATGTGTATACATTACAATTTCGTTGCGTTTTGCCATGATGTGAGCCTTCAACTGTCGGCGGTGGCGCCTTTCATTTATTGTTTTTTACAATTCCATAGTCGTAAACTTTCCAACCAAAAACAACTTTTTCTAATAATGTTTAACAAAATCGCACGAAATTGTATCAACGTAATACTATAAACAGCAAACTGTATAAACGTATAGGTACTTACGAATGTATATTATATGTCTCAAAATGTGCTTGTAACTGACATAAGAAAAGGCACATTAACATAGAAATGGCTATCTATATCGACGCACGTGTCTTTAGTTACTCGAAGTCTCGTTTTCGAAAACTTATTTAAGATGACGGATGCCCATATATGGTAGAACCATGTCTCCGTGTATTCAGCGGTTTTATACAAGGCTACCGTGTGAGCAACAAACCGTGGCGCCACATTACGGAGCTTGAGTAATCGTGGCTACTATTTCTGCAATTAGTCGTTACAAAATGTCGCCATGAGGAATAAAAATAATTAGTCGTGCAAGGGAACCTAACCGGTAGGTGGCGCTTCAATGAATAATGAAAACAATTCTCATGAGCTCATAAGCAGATGTTGCTTTTTAAAATCGATTTTATCCTTGACAGTGATATTGTATATTGAAACTGTCAACACCAGGGCGCGCCACCGCGACACTTTCGCCGTTCTCGCAGAGTCCAGGAGACGCCCTCGTATGCGACCTGGTCGCCTCGTGTAGACAGTATGTCGCATGCGACTGACGTCTCGTGCGTCGTCGTCTCTTCGTCTCTGCGACGTGTCTCATTCGATGGAACCTTCTCATTTTCCATGCGACCGTTAGTCTCACCTCTCCGACTCTCGTCCGGCTGCGAGACTTCGCCGGGAAATAGAGTGTGGCCGAGAACCCTCGTTATGACATCTCGCCTGGATGATCGTCTGGTTCTGAAGCCGCTTTTTGACTGCTCACTGCCAGTTAGCAAGTATATCCTCCATAATTCTTATATATTATGTATGCTTTTGATAATGAAATTAAATTACGAAACAGTGCCCGAAATAGTGTTATACAAAATAAAAAGTATCTTAAACTAAATGAACATAAAGAAAACGTCGAGTACTATACGTGATAAGAACCGAGAACCCCAAAAATAATTGTCCCAAACGCTATCCACTTGGGCACAACGATCAGTTTGTATTCGAAGAACTTTGGCGGCTACATGTATTGGTTAGCAGTCCGACCGTCGCGCGGAACATCGATTGCACTTTCTTTAGTTAAAACAGTTCTTGTTTGGTATTTGGAGCGCCGTAGCGCAGCGGTAAGACCTCCGGACTCTCGACTGAGAGAACGCCTGTTCAAATCCTGTGCGGCGGTGTCGAACCTTGGACAAGTTCGTTTACTCTACATTGCTTCAGTTCATTCAGCTGTATGAATGAGTACCCGGCTATAGACAGTGGTGGATATTTGTGTACGAACAGTCTTCGCGTTTTAATTGCAGCGTGGCTGGATGCTTTCCAGAGAAGTCGAGATGGTGATCGATTGAACAGGTCTGCCAGGGAGTCAAGTGTAAATCCCTTTGAGTAGTCCTGAGGACTGGATACTGCGTTATATAAAAACTTACCTTTTTTAGTAAGTAACACATATAACGAAGCCTGTCCTGTCAAAATAACAACATATTCAGGAAAGACAAAGAAAGAATGATAAACCTTGTTTATTAAGAGGGCTAAAACGCTTGCATAAAGAAGAATGACCTGTACTTAGCGTTCCTAAAAAAGGACATCATTAACAGAAAGTCGCTATAAAAATTACAAAAAGAAGTTAACACAATTATTATGTCTCGAAAAGAAACACTATTACAGAAAAAATCGACGATTGTAAGACTAATATAAGAGAAACTTGGAAAACTCTTAACAGTATAATAGGTAAAAGAAAATCTGAATAATCAGAAATTCTCCGATAAATGTACTCTTAATCTATTATTTTTTGTCTCATTTCGACTGCTTCTTTACGCCAACTGGGATGAGAGGTAACGGAATAAACACACAAAGCAGTTCATGTGTGTCAATTTTAAATCTTACAGGGAGATCAATAGTCCGTGCGTGTTTAGTGTAAAATCGTGTTACACAGTATCAATGATTTATGTTCTGTCATGTATAACGTCCATGTATGTTTTATCAAAGCAAAGACAACTTATGAATTGAACAGTTCAATGTTTGCAAACATCGTCGAAGGGTGACTCAAAGTCACGAATAGCGTCACGCCTAAGAAAGCGGCACGCTGCCATGTAAACAAACCGGTTCCTCTGAAACACTTACACAACAAAAATAGTTCAATAAAACGGTAAGTTTGTTATAATAGATATAGTTTATACTATATAACATGTTATAGTAGAAATAGTTTATAATGTATAACATGTTATAGTATATATAGTTTATACTGTACAACATGTTATTGTAGAAATAGTTTATACTGTATAACATGTTATAATATATATAGTTTATACTGTGTAACATGTTATAATATATATAGTTTATACTGTATAACATGTTATAATATATATAGTTTATACTGTATAACATGTTGTAATATATACATTTTATACTGTATAACATGTTATAATAGATATAGTTTATACTGTGTAACATGTTATAGTAGAAATAGTTTATATTGTATAACATGTTATAATATATATATATATAAAGTTTATACTGTGTAACATGCTATAATAGATATAGTTTATACTGTATACATGTTATAATATATATAGTTTATACTGTATGACATGTTATAATATATATAGTTTATACTGTGTAACATGTTATAATATATATATTTTATACTGTATAACATGTTATAATATATATATAGTTTATACTGTATAGCATGTTATATTATATATAGTTTATACTGTATAACATGTTATAATATATATAGTTAATACTGTATAACATGTTGTAATATATATAGTTTATACTGTACAACATGTTATAATATATATATTTTATACTGTATAATATGTTATAATAGATATAGTTTATACTGTATAACATGTTATAATAGATATAGTTTACACTGTATAACATGATTTCACGATAAAGCACGAACAGACAACCTCCTTTTAAGACGGGTTACAAAACCCACGCCGTTGCTCGGTGCGTTGTGCCATGGGGGCTTTAAAAATAAGGGTAAGTTGTTATATAGCGCAGTATCCAGTTCTTTGGACTGCTCAAATTTTATTATTTTCTCCTTGGCAGACATGTTCAATGGAACACCATCACAACGTTTGTGGAAAGCATTCAGACGTGCGCGTAGACAACAATTGTCTATAGCCAGGTACTCATTCATACAGCTAAGTGAACTGCAGCAACGTAGAGTGGACGAACTTGTCTTCGAAACAGCAACAATGGGATTCGAACCCGGGTTCTCTTATCATAATCTACACTCCGTCCCCATGTAGGTACAGCGTACGACATCACCACTCTGGCGTTCCTGAGTTGTATATGTAGCTATGAGTAGTAATATTAGTCAAGATTATTACTGCTATGAATGTGAATTATGACGCATCGAAAGTACTAAGGCTACGCTGGGACATCTCAAATATCTGACAAAAATAGTTCTTTTAAAAGCAATGTTCACATTTTTGAAAAAATACGTCAATGTTACTTATTCGCAGTTGGCGTGTAATTGGAGGTTTTTGGTGAGTATCGTTGGGATGCAGTTGCGCATCTCATGGGTTGAGGGCGCATTTGCTCTTTGCTGTCTTATAAAACGACGACACATTTAGTTGACACCTAAGCCTAAACAATAAATACAAACCCACTTTGAAAAAAAAACTGGCTCCAGCCATGACGACGGTGTCTGTCAGTAGTTTTCTTCTTGGATGCCTGGGTTGGGATGGCGCCACCACGCGCACATGCAGTGCACACGTGTCAACACCTATTCGTGTACAAGAGGGAAAGAACTCAAGTAAAAGCGTAAAAAAGCGGGCCGGGAAATATTGTCCTCCATTACAGCTGTCGTCGTGCGTTTATACCGAACCCAAACGTTTTACCGTTGGAATTAGGTATTTCTTGCACTTGTTCGGGGTGAAAGCATTCGAGATAAAGTGTGACAGCTCGATGGATGATACGCTATCGACGTGCTGAAAGTTTGAACGTAGCCTCAAGCCTTCAAACACAGGCGTCAATGATGCGTGACGCCTACGCAAGAGCTGGATATTTTTGTACAGATAAGTGCTTTAACTTTGTTTGTTTCACGTCAACCTGTTCGCGGAATCGGCGATAAATTTAAGTTAATACCTCGGTTGACCCGCGGTGGATGTCACCTCGGTTAACCCGCGGTGGATGTCACTTCGGGGCACGTAGGTGGATGTCACCTCGGGGCACGTAGTTGATCAGTGCCAATTAATACATCTTGCGTTGACGCGGGGACAACAGAGCATTGCCGGTCAACAGTGAGGGGCCGTGTCACTGACACAATTATACAGTTCGTGGCTCTGTGTTGATGCTCTACGCCTTGTCGTCCGTGGTGGGGTGGTATCGACACTGGTCCCCGCCGATGTTGTTGCTCTACGCCTTGTCGTCCGTGGTGGGGTGGTATCGACACTGGTCCCCCCGATGTTGTTGCTCTACGCCTTGTGGTCCGTGGTGGGGTGATATCGACTCTGGTCCCCGCCGATGTTGTTGCTCTACGCCTTGTGGTCCGTGGTGGGGTGGTATCGACACTGGTCCCCGCCGATGTTGTTGCTCTACGCCTTGTGGTCCGTGGTGTGGTGGTATCGACACTGGTTCCCGATGTTGTTGCTCTACGCCTTGTCGTCCGTGGTGGGGTGGTATCGACACTGGTCCCCGCCGATGTTGTTGCTCTACGCCTTGTGGTCCGTGGTGGGGTGGTATCGACACTGGTACCCGATGTTGTTGCTCTACGCCTTGTGGTCCGTGGTGGGGTGGTATCGACACTGGTCCCCGATGTTGTTGCTCTACGCCTTGTGGTCCGTGGCGGGGTGGTATCGACACTGGTCCCCGATGTTATTGCTCTACGCCTTGTGGTCCGTGGTGGGGTGGTATCGACTCTGGTCCCCGATGTTGTTGCTCTACGCCTTGTGGTCCGTGGTGGGGTGGTATCGACACTGGTCCCAGATGTTGTTGCTCTACGTCTTGTCGTCCGTGGTGGGGTGGTATCGACACTGGTCCCTGCCGATGTTGTTGCTCTACGCCTTGTGGTCCGTGGTGGGGTGGTATCGACTCTGGTCCCCGCCGATGTTGTTGCTCTACGCCTTGTGGTCCGTGGTGGGGTGGTATCGACACTGGTCCCCGCCGATGTTGTTGCTCTACGCCTTGTGGTCCGTGGTGGGGTGGTATCGACACTGGTCCCCGCCGATGTTGTTGCTCTACGCCTTGTGGTCCGTGGTGGGGTGGTATCGACACTGGTCCCCGCCGATGTTGTTGCTCTACGCCTTGTGGTCCGTGGTGGGGTGGTATCGACACTGGTCCCCGATGTTGTTGCTCTACGCCTTGTGGTCCGTGGCGACACTGGTCCCCGATGTTGTTGCTCTACGCCTTGTGGTCCGTGGTGGGGTGGTATAGACACTGGTTCCCGATGTTGTTGCTCTACGCCTTGTGGTCCGTGGCGGGGTGGTATCGACACTGGTCCCCGATGTTGTTGCTCTACGCCTTGTGGTCCGTGGCGGGGTGGTATCGACTCTGGTCCCCGATGTTGTTGCTCTACGCCTTGTGGTCCGTGGCGGGGTGGTATCGACACTGGTCCCCGATGTTGTTGCTCTACGCCTTGTGGTCCGTGGTGGGGTGGTATCGACTCTGGTCCCCGATGTTGTTGCTCTACGCCTTGTGGTCCGTGGTGGGGTGGTATCGACACTGGTCCCAGATGTTGTTGCTCTACGTCTTGTCGTCCGTGGTGGGGTGATATCGACTCTGGTCCCAGATGTTGTTGCTCTACGTCTTGTCGTCCGTGGTGGGGTGGTATCGACACTGGTTCCCGCCGATGTTGTTGCTCTACGCCTTGTGGTCCGTGGTGGGGTGGAATCGACACTGGTCCCCAATATTGTTGTATTCCGTATTCTGTCATTGATACTTCTTCAGCGGTCTCCATTCTCAGTTATTATTTATTTTTGGTTTGGTTCTTGTTTTTGCTCTAGCACGCACGCACGCACGCTACATACACGGGCACACACCACACACATAAGCACACGCATGCACGCATGCACGCTAGATGCACATGCACACGTGCACACGCACATGCACGCACACACGCACGCACACACACACACTCACAAGATTTAACAAGGTTGCCATCCAGAAAATTAACTGTAGATGGCAGGTGGACAAGGAAGCCTTTTGGCTTATCGAGAGTCCAATACTTTTTATCTACGTGTATCCCGCCCTTTTAAGGTATGTGTCAATTTTATTTGTAAACATATTCACGCTACTAGCACCAACACAACCAGGAGATAATCTGCTCCAGTAATTTACAGTCCTTTGTGAGAATGAGAACTTTCTTATATCTAATCTACACTGCTCCTTTTCTAATGTAACTTACACAAGTACCCATACCATATTGGTTTCCCAAAGATGTTAACGTGTTAGACACGTTGTTGCTTGTTTGGGATAGTCCGTTATTGCAAACTTCCCAGTAAACACAGACCAGTGGATATGGGGAGCGACCACGCGTCATGCAGGTGGGGCGAACTATCCGCACTCCGTAATGTTTATCGGCCGCGGAGAAGATGCACCTCAGTGACGTCACTCCACGCCCCCGACCCGCCCCAACCGGACTTCGGTGTTGCTCTGTACGTGAGCGACGTCTCGTGGCCTATTAATCGCGCCGTGACGTACGTCTGGCCGGCCAGTGGTCAGATCGGCTAGGGGGACACTGTCAGTATATCACGCTCGCGTGCCGACCATCAGTTTATGATCTCACGATTCGCTATGACAATAGTTCTGTATTTTGCAACAGATCGACGAGTTATAGATAGTGAATAGCCTTGAGAGTGAAATAAACGGCATGATATATAAACATACAAACACACAATTACAAACATACATAGTTTACATACATCATACATACATACATACATACATACATACATACATACATACGTACATACATACATACATACATACATACATACATACATACATACGTACATACATATAAACATACATATATATAAGCATGTGTGTGTGTGTGTGTGTGTGTGTGTGTGTGTGTGTGTGTGTGTGTGTGTGTGTGTGTGTGTGTGTGTGTGTGTGTGTGTGTGTGTGTGTGTGTGTGTGTGTGTGTGTGTGTGTGTGTGTGTGTGTGTGTGTGTGTGTGTGTGTGTGTGTGTGTGTGTGTGTGTGTGTGTGTGTGTGTGTGTGTGTGTGTGTGTGTGTGTGTGTGTGTGTGTGTGTGTGTGTGTGTGTGTGTGTGTGGTATTATGTATTCATATAAACATACGAGCGCATGAACGGAGATGTGCGTACGTACATATATACGTGTATGCATTACGTATGTACAGAAATATACAATCATTAATACATGCATACGTCCTTGTATGCACACATACTTCCTTGTATGGATGTACGACCGTACACGCACAATAGAACATGCGTTCAAAATGCATGTACATCTGATAGCACTAGCGCAACTCTTCAAAATCGATTAAGAACTTTTTAATAGCCAACATCTTTGAAATGGTCCGTCTCTAGGTATTATTGGTATTTATAATAATCGTCATTGTCGGTGCTGTCGCGTACTGACGGCTTCTTAGAACTGCGCTGTCTTCAGGTGCAGCCTGGTCAACCGCTTCTAGGGTCAACTGCGGTCGGTCACGCGACTCAGACAGTCTGACCAGTGCACTGATCCCTTCGACATGGACTAGTGACCACTGGCTACTGCAGGCAGACATGCGATACTGCGTTAGTGCTTTGGCAGGCCAATATTCTGCTTCTCCTTTCCTTTGTTGTTAATTGTCTTCTTCTCTGCACCATCCATCCTTCTTTGTATCCTCCTCTACGTCTCCACCTTCATCTCCTAATTCTTCTCTTTTTCTACTCGTTCACCGTCTTGGTAATAGGTGAATGCGAAAGCCTCCTGCTTTATCCTCGTTGTCACTAAGTGTGACACGTAAGACTCACTGCAACGCTGCGTCGTGGTAAGAAAACAAACTGTATAATTAAATAGATTTTAATAGATACTTACTTAACTAATGTTTCGTTATCTGTTGACTGTAGGATAGTTTAATACTTTGCACCAGATACCAATAAGATACTCATTAAACAGTCATTTGTATGTCCATGTGTATCAGATTGCAGAGATGTGTATGCGCTTTATGATAGACGCTGACTCTCTGACTTGACTGGTTGGGTTACTATAAATGCGCTTTTCCACCTGATCTTAAAAGGAAATAGTCTGTTCTTAGTTTTCCATTTATTAATTAATATAATATTCTTAAGACTATACTAACTATGTTGAATGTATACTACCCACTAAATTGTGTTTAATAAGCCTGTAACAACGGTCACAATTTGAAGGCACGACCACGGCAGCATGTTCAAATAGTAAACAGACATCAAATTTCAAAATAAGCTTTGTTGGCGATACGGCCGAATTGGGCAAAATTAACTGCTAAGCCCTTTGTTGTTCACGTTCAACACAGCAGACTTCCAGTTACACATTACTGTGTCCGTTAATTCCAGACAGACGAACAAACTACGTCCCTTTAATGTCCTCAATTGGCCCAGCCTTTCATCTAAAACATGGACATTCAAGATGACCAACACCCACGATAATAAATATCACAAATTTCAAGTTTTAGAAGTCAAACGAATGCCATAGTTTTCAAGATTTTTTTTGAAGTCACGTATTCTGAGTTTGTGAAAATAAAAATTAATCAATAATTCCCGTCGGAGCCCAATGGAAAATGTGCACGTTTTATCGGCAATATTGGCAAATACCGCTAAACGACGTGACGCGTATAGTTTAATGGGATTGCATCAGTTTGACAACACGGTATAGGGTGTGCCCTTTGGCCCACCGGCTGACGCATCGCCTACCCATTCATAAATACACGGCTATTGTTGATAGCAGAGCTGACTTGTGCGCACTCACACCGTTGGTAATTACAAACACGACCCACTGCAATAAAGATGGTATCGCTTCACGGATGGTTTATCGAAGTAAACATGACTGTTTTTCTGTACAAAGTAGACATGTTATGCAACACGAAATTGTAGAACAAACCACTATTATTATTATTATTCCCGACAAAATTGTGTTGTCGGCGTCGGAACGTGTTGAATATGGGTGGTGGGGGGGTTGAAGCTCTTTAAAAAAAACTCGATTTGCACCCCCCCCCCGAAGTTCGCCAAAATACCCAGCTTGAAGCTCTCCAAATCCCTCAATTTGTATCCCCTCAAGGCTCGCCAATAAACACCCACCTTGATCCTCTCCACAAACGTAAATTTGCACTTTCCCTTAAAGCTGACACAAGTCCTCAAATTGCACCCCAAAATCAAACAAACATCCCTATATCAAGCTCCGCCCCTCATACATTATTGGGAGCTGAGCCCCTCCAACTCACCCAAGCCACCCCCAGCATCGTTACATAAACACCGTAATGGATTCGTTTGTTAAAAATGAAGAAGGTCGGAGAGAATGTGAAGTTCACGTCAATCGATAGGCCTATAATCGTGTTAGTGTAGAATTGTCAAATAATATTCGTATTGCTGTGCTATTGGCATGAGGGTAAACATAAGCATTGTTGTGTCTGCGTCTACTCCATGATGCCAAATCTATGACGCAGGCGCCGTTTTCCCGAAGAATTTGCCGATCGCGCGTGGTCTCTCCAATTGTTATGTTACGTTTCACGTATTACACGCACATTACGTTTTATGTATTACGTGCACATTACGTTTTAAGTTCAGAACCATTAGGGACCGAACTGGTTTATCACATAAAGGTGTCTTGACAGATAATTGATATTTTGAAAAGATATAGGTATTACGTCCTACTTTAGGGGTCGTTGATTAACCCCTGAAAGTTCAGCGCTTGAGGGTCAAGCAGCCTAAGAGGGAAACGTTAAGATACATACGCTAGGTCGATTGCAGTTAGATGTATTATAGTTTAACGTCTCTCGAAGAACCCAATAAATGACAATAATGAACATTGTAAAATGCGCATCACGAAAGGGTCTTGGTGGCGTGACCCGTCGTAAGGGAAGTTCGGGTAATCTGTACTGTCGTGTAAATAGTGCCAATGCCATAGCCAACAACTGGATGACACCTTAAGCCTGAAGTTTGTGCTGTTCAAGCTACATATAAAATGGCGGTTACAGGGAACAGTAGGTATATTTAATTTCATTTTTATGCCCGATGACGTAACATGTGTCAGTCTTTCTTCATTCGTTATCTGCACATGTCGTAATTACCCAAACTTCCCCTATACTCTACTGCGGTATTTAATTAGACTAGTACCGCTGACATGCCCTAGATTCACAGCCTGCGCTCAATCAGCGTCTGACAACGACTGTTTACAACAGTTCATCTCGCACGGGATGTTTACATTCCTGGCGACGTTCCAAGCTTCTAGGTGTATATGTATACAACTTTGCGGCGTGAAGCATTTGTTGACGTTCGCTCCTGCGTCCTTGGCTGGTGGGAATATTATGATACGATGTGTTTGTCTCGGGAAACAACGTGACACTCACCTGAAGAATGTGTTCGTGTTTATTTTTCTTAGTTGCAGTTAGATATTTATGCAGAAATTGTTTTATTTAAACGTACACAGATCGATTTTATACTAAAACCATGGTAACCTGTTAAATACAAGCTGTGCGTATTAACAATACAAAGGTGTTTTAATTAAACACAACTTTTTAAAGGGATAAATTATAATCCTCTACCCGGAATTAGCCAGCGTAGTAATTTGTAGCAGTAAATTGTCTGAATTGGATGTGTTGAACAGGGGAAAATGGGAAATAGCTGAAGAACATTGGGTATTGTAGTTAACTCAACAATATTGCATATAAAACTTGCTTTCAAACTGGATGCTTTGCTTAACAATTTAAACATGTCAACGGTGGAAACTTTCAAATTGCGAACATTGTTACGGTCTTACTATAAACACAATTTGGCGGGCAGTATACCTTTTACATATTTATTAAAGTCTGACCATTACATTAATTAATACACGAATAACAATTAGCATACTGCCTCATTTTAAAGCCATTAAGGCCTATCCTTTATTTGTTAACGGATATCGATCTTGCCGTTCAGCAGGCAAAGTAAATATGAGATTCGGTCGAAACATAAAAATTAAGCAGACAAGATTGAAATGGTGTGGAATTGTGATTGGGTAAAACGCATGTGGGCTGTCAACATGGTTCAATATGTAATTGTATAGTTTAAACTACATAACATAATTTTATTATTACAAACTGTCAGACTTTGAACCGAGTCTATCTACGACCAGATGATACAAGTGTGTTAGGCTGACAGTTATTGTCCCACTGATCGACATAACGGGTTCACGGGAATTAGTGTCATTGCCTTTGGACGACACCACGGATAACGTCTACGATTTAGGTCAGGTTGACATTAGAAATGACAGTCCTGCAAAAGTATCGACGGGAATGGCTCCATCCTTCCTTGTATCACGTGTTTTGGCTGCGGTTGCTAGACTGTTGTTTTGAACGACTTTGTGCCGTTTGATCTTATCTATAGCCAATTAGAGCGTATGGTTACGTAGTAAAACAGGATTTCCAAATTTAGCTTTCCTGTTTTAAATGTAAATAAAACATTGCTGATAAACATAGAAGCATGCAGTCTGCGCAGTGTAGTAACCCAACATATGGAGTTGATGTTTCCATATATTTCTTATTATTTGTGTCCCTGGTGAGTGACAAAACGCCGAAAAACAAAATGGCGAATACAAAAGCGTGTGGCTTGAAGTTGTGGAGACAAAGCGGCTGTCTTTCGCAGCCGTTTCTCAACTCACTGCAGCGCCTGTAGGTCTACCGTGTGTTGTTTGTAGGAGCAGACATGTTGCCACCTGTCAAGGATGTACGGTGCAGTGTTGTTGTTGGCAGGTTGAGTAACCGTGACGCCTGCAGGAGCGGTTTTCGTCTTATCTTAATTGTACGCTCGCCATTTCGTTTGTCTGCGTTACTCGACTCATTGTAAAGACATCTGGGGGCAGTTTTTATAACATTGTTATAAACTCATAAACCCGATGCTGCTGATTAGTAACGATTTCGCTCTCAATAGTGATTATGTATAATGCTGAAACCTATCAACACGAGTAAGCGCCATCGGGACACTTTCGCCGGGTATCACGGAGAAAGTGTCCCAATGATACGGGTTTTTTTGCATGTTGAAAACGCTCCTAAAGTTTGGCAATATATTCTGTTTAATGATGGATTTTCTTTTATGAATACATTATCTTAGTGAAACGATCCCCTGATAAGAAAAATGTGCAACCATAAACGTTTGAGTTGCGCTACAAGTGTATGCAGAGAGTGCTGTTCCTACGTGTGGTAGTTGTAATCTCGTGACACTGCACTGTAATGGTTACAGTAATTAATTATCACTGTCTCTGCTCCTGCAGCAGAAACAATGTACGCTCCCTGAACATCCGGGGAGTAGAGTTAAGGCACGAGGTGGAAATAAAGCATGGTTTGATGTGCACTGGTCTTGTCTGTCCAAAAGTGTAGAGAACACTAAAACTGGCGACGAGGATGGGATCCTTGGATCGTTCGTGAGAGAGGAAGAATCAGTCGGAGAAAGCACTGGGTTCGAATTAACGTATAGAAAGGCAAAAACATCTCTAAAGAGATCCAAGTTGGCAAATTGAGAGGTGTCCAAGTCAAATTGCTCATTGATGAGACGATTCAACCTGTGCAGAATCGGCATCGAAGAATTCCATACCACATCAGAGAGAAAGTTCAGGAAAAGCTACAAAAGCTGCATTAACTTGACACCATAGAGGAAATAGTCGGTGTTCCAACTGTGGGTCAATCCAATAGACGCTCAGCCTAAACCGAAGAAACCAATGAACTCCGCATATGCGTCGACATGCGGGAAGCAAATAGAGCAATCCGACGTGAACATCATGTAACACCGACGATGGATGACATCAACTTTGAACTATATGGGTCATCGTACTTCACAAAACTTAACTTGAACAAAGGATACCAACAAGTAGAACTGGCACCCGAATCAAGAGACATCACTACCTTCAGTGCAAACCAGACACTGTGGAGATACAAGCGACTGATTTTTGGCTTGAACTCTGCAGCAGAAGTCTTCCAGAATGCCACCCAGACGACACTACAGGGCATCCCGAAACCGTTCAACATCAGCGACGACATTCTGGTACATGATCGCACTCACGCTGAACATGATGACAACCTGCGTCAAGTGTTTGAAATGGTTAAAGCAAACAATCTCACATTCAACAGAGAAAAGTGTGTGTTCAACCAGAGACATTTGTCATTCTTTGGATATGTCTAGAGCCCAGAAAGATTGTCAGCGGATCCTCAGAAGCTGGATGCCATCAGAAGAATGAAAACTCCGGAGAATGCAGTGGAAATGAGATCGTTGCTAGGAATGGCTGATTGTGTCTCTTGCTCAATACCGGGCTTTGCTACCATCACCGAACCTTTGAGAAGCCTAACAAGGTCAAAGGTTCCCTGGGAGTGGGGAAAAGAATAGGACGTATCCTTGGAGAAACTTCATGGTCTCCTTCAGTCGGAACGAGTCATGGCATACTATGAGCTGATAGTAGACGCATCTCCAGTAGGACTGGATGCAATTATAGCACAAAAGGAGTCCGAAGATGAAAAAGGTAGCAAGATAGTTGCTTAAGCCTCAAGAGCCCTCTCTGATGTAGAACATATATATAGCCAGAGCGTGAAGCGCTAGCGATAGCATGGGGAACCGAAAGATTCCATATCTACATCTGTGGGAAACCGGTAGAGATTATCACAGATCACACAAACCCCTGGAAGGGTTATTCAACAACCCACGAAGTAAGCCGAACGCTAGGTTGAGCGTCGGCAAATGAAAATGCAAGACAAATATGACTACAACATGACCTATCGACCTGGGATCCAGAAAACCCAGCGGACTACCTGTCAAAATATATGGTAGAACGAATGGGACCAAGTGCCGAAGAGAGAATTTCTGTGAAGGAGGCAGAACAGTGCGTGAATTTCATCGATAAGTACGTAATACCAAAGGAGGTCAAGAAGACAACTTTTGAAGATGACACGCTACAAAAAGTGATTGAAAATCTGTTGAAGGGCCGCTGGAAAGAACATCCGGGAAGACAGACACTGACACAATGAAGACTTTTAAGAAGCTTCAAAGTGAACTGTCGATAATTAGAGGTGGACTTCTTCTGAAGGGAACGAGCAAAGGCGAAATCCTCAGATCTCCAACCAGGGGACATAGCCGTGATGAAACAGAGGAGAACCAACAAGTACTCTACTCCGTACCATCCCGTGGCCTACGAGGTGGTGGCGAGACGAGGACCAATGAACATAGCAAGGAATGAACTCCATGTCGTCACTCGAAACATTTCAAGGTTCAAACCGGTGGATGTGACTCGATGGAGGACCACTCCTTGAATGAGGAGGTCCTAACTGAAATGAATGAGACGGAAGACTCATCTACTCCGAGCACTGTGGAACCACCTAGGTACCCATCTTGGTCCACAAGAAACCGAAAACCTGCGTGGATGAATGACTATGTTAATAGACCATAATCACATGTAGCCATAATAATGCCGTGTGATGACTGGTATCACGCTAGTCTGTTTTGGGAGCAAGTGCTGGTGACCTCTGCTTCCAAAATAACGACTGTGTCAGTTTGCATATGAAGAATGGTGATACTATTAGTCGGAAAACCGTAAGAGATTAATTTAGAATTAAATTTAAAAGCAGAAGAGACTGTGAATCAGATATATTCAATGGAACTTTGAGTTGACATTGTTAACATGCTGCGCAATCACGCTATGTTTGCAATTTTGCGTTGTCAATAAGTGAGATTGTGTAATTAATTAGAACTTGTGGGCGTTAGTTTTAAAGAGAGAGAGGGCTACAATGGTTACAGTGGTTAATTATCCCTGTCTCTGCTTCTACAGCAGAAACATTGCTGCACCGACATGCTTTGGGCATGTCCCTTTCATGATTTTGGTAGAATATTTTCATTTCATTGAGGGACAGGGATTTTCATTCCACCGTTTGCATGTGCGGGGCCGAAATGAGACTGCGTGTACGTTGTTCTGGAGAATGGCTGCGTGAATTTGTTGTTTCCTCTGGTGCTGTGTGAGTGATGCTTTGTTGGTAGGTTGACGTCGATGTCTAAATCAGTTTTCCCATTGATTAAATAAGTTTTTTTTTTAGAAGTTGGAGTCTGTCTTGTTTCTGTCCGTGTTCGATTTATGGCCATTGACGATTTTCAATCATTTTCTCTACGCTTTCTTGCCAGATGTAACATTTGTTATATACCTGGCAGCTCCTCTCTGGACAGCCTCTAGTTGATGGAGCAGATATTTGATGGTTGGATCCAATATTGCCTGTACATATTCAAATCAAATAGAGGTGTGACCAAACTGATGTAGGCCAACTCTTTGAGAGCACGGTTGGCGGTGCATAGGTTTCTCCGCAGAAATCCAAGGACACTGTTTGCTTTGCTTTTCAATCTTATGTCGTGTGAGAGTGTCGGGCCTAGGTATTTGGTTTCAGTTGCCTTTTGTAGAGTGCGTCCATGTAGGTGGTAGTCATTGTGGATGGTGGTCCTCTTTCTGGTTATTGTGGCAGTTTCACATTTAGTGGCATTGAACCTCCATCTGGATTCCTTTCTGTATATGATGGAGTCTTCAGCATACAGTCGGATGTGGGTGTATTTGGATACCTCATCAGGAAGGTCGTTAATGAATATGAGAAACAAACTTGGCCCAAGGACTGATCCTTGTGGGACTCCAGA
This sequence comes from Paraescarpia echinospica, assembly GCA_020002185.1. Classification (NCBI taxonomy): domain Eukaryota; kingdom Metazoa; phylum Annelida; class Polychaeta; order Sabellida; family Siboglinidae; genus Paraescarpia; species Paraescarpia echinospica. Next base: position 11,088,980 of record CM034534.1, read on the forward strand.
TGTAATAGGACAGGCAGTCGAGATTGACCCATCGAGCACAACTCTGAGTTCTTCCCTCCAGGAAACCTTGGATCCATTGTAGGGTTTGACCTTGGACACCAGACCTGCGTAGTTTCGAAGCCAGTAAGCTGTGGTCAACCTTGTCTAAAGCTTTAGCAAAATCTAAAATGATGACATCCGATTGGTAGTTGTGAACGATGTTGTTGTTGATCAAGTCAGTCGTGAAACCTAACAGTTGAGGGTCACATGATCTGGATTTCAGGAAGCCAAGCTGGGCAGCATGTATGGTGTTGTGCTCTTTCTAGTGAGACATCAGGTTCGACGCAATGATGTGTTCCATCAGTTTGCATGTTATGGAGGTAAGACTGATTGGTCTGTAGTTTGCTGGCTCTGCTCTGGAACCCTTCTTCTTGATGACTGGGATTATGTTGGCAGTCTTCCAGTCCTGTCGGAGCACACCCTCATCCATGGATAGTTGGAATATCCTTGTGAGGACGTGCGTACAGGCTAAGGTTTTGCTAAGGAAGGGACAAGTATATGAAGTATCTTAATATAAGGTCTGTATAGTTCAATCAAAGCCAACAGCGCGCTGCTAAGGACCGCGTTGTTGGACGACCTGTAGGGGAGTGTGGGACAAAGCGCACCCGTTTTGCTACAATACGATTTGGTCTACTTATTTGTGTTTTGGCATCGTGTTGCATTACTTGGCTGGTAGAATGCCCCAATAACAATAACACGTGCCGAGATAGGCGCGGGTTCGCTTTGTACCACCACTCTATACATTCGAGGTGAGGACGCAAGTTGTACCAGTCTAGAGAGGGAGATCGTTGTATTACAACAGCAACGACAGCAACAGCAGCAGCAGCAGCAGCAACAACAACAGCAACAAAAACAACAACAGTAGCAGTCAATAGCAACAGCAGTAGCAGCTGCAACAACAACATATATTCAGAGAGGGTTCTAGCCATTTGGTGGACATTCTATTTATGTGAGATGGTTGCTGAATAACTCCCGAACCACGACAAAATTGGTTTTCATGTGTTTATTTTTTTAGTTGTGGTTCTTAATTCGCTAATCATAGATACTGTGAAACCTCACTATTAAGGCCACCCAAGGGACTGGGCGAAAGTGACTTGAATAGCGAGGTGACCGTATTACCATGACTAATTTCCTATTCATTACTGTATATTGAAATAATTTTTGGACTGTCGTAGGGTGTCCTTAATGGCGAGGTGGCTGTATTACCGAGGTGAGGGTAAAGCGAGGTTCGGCTGTACTCCGAAAATATACAGGCTTTTCTCATAGACGAGTCATTTTAAACAAAATTAACATACACGCTTCTACACACGCACTTCAAGTAAACAATAATATATATTAACATAAGGGTTGGGTATCAATGCCAATCCTATATGAGTTGCGGTTGCTGTTGTTTGTTAATTGGAGACGGCTCATTGAGCCGTGTTGTCTGCCTTTGCTGCAGCACAACTTTCGTAAATAGACCAGGTAGTTGCCTGACTCGTCTAAATACAGCCACCTACGTCATACTTCGAGCTATCGGGAGTCACGCTACACGCGTTCGCGTCATAAAAACTAATCGTTTGGGACAGCCTGTTTACGTCCGCCCTGAAGTAAAAATAGGTTATTTCATTGCACCATATAGGCGTGCCTTGTGGTGCTTAAGCGCGAGAACGCGGACCTATGGATCCGATTCCCAGAAAAAAACATTGATGTTGATTGAAGGACACGGTGGCGTAGCAGTGTATGTGTTTGTGTGTGTGTGCGCGCTAGTGAGTGTGGGTGCGCGCGTGTGTGTGTACGTGCGCGTGTGTGTGCGGGTTCGCGCGCGCGCGTGTGTGTGGGTGCGTGTGTATGTGTGTGCATGTGCGTGCGTGCGTGTGTGTGTGGGTGCGCGAGCGTGTGTGTAGGTACGTGCGTGTGTGTGTGCGGGTGCGCGCGCGCGTGTGAGTGGGTGCGTGTGTATGTGTGTGTGCGTGCGTGCGTGTGTGTATATGTGTGTGGGGGGGTGCGCGCGCGTGTATGTGTGCGGGTGCGCGCGTGTGTGGGTGTGTGCGCGCGTGTGTGTGTACGTGCGCGTGTGTGTGCGGGTTCGCGCACGTCTGTGTGTGGGTGTGGGTGTGGGTGCGTGGATATGTGTGTGCATATGCGTGTGTGCGTGTGTGTGTGGGTGCGTGCGCGTGTGTGTAGGTGCGCGCGTGTGTGTGTGTGCGGGTGCGCGCGCGCGTGCGTGTGGGTGCTTGTGTATGTGTGAGTGCGTGCGTGTATATGTGTGTGTGGGGGGGGGGTGCGCGCGCGCGCGTGTGTGTGGGTGCGTGTGTATGTGTGTGTGTGTGGGTGCGTGTGTGTGTGTCCGTGTGCTTGCGTGAGTGTATGTGTGCGTGTGCGTGTGTGTGTGTGTGTGTGTGTGTGTGTGTGTGTGTGTGTGTGTGTGTGTGTGTGTGTGTGTGTGTGTGTGTGTGTGTGTGTGTGTGTGTGTGTGTGGAGGGGATTCGAACACAGTGCAAGTCAGAATAGAAGAGATGTTTCTTTTTGGGGAGGGGTGCGTCTTTACACCATGGATCCATATCACGAGAGGTCACTATACAAATAGTATATTAAATGTGAGATTCCTCAAGAATTTATAATTTAGGCGTTCGTATCTCAATTTCACCTTGTTAGATACATTTGGCGTGTTATGCCTATTACCTAACCTATGAAATATCGAGCTGACCGCCACAAGTGTTAGGTTAAGTAGTAGTTCAGAGTAGTAAGACGCGCTTGTGATTGATCATCTGACCCATCGAGCCACTAGCCATTATTGACGCACTTCAAATATTCTGTCAGACAACCATTGACGTTACACGGAATTACAGAGTTTGAGTTCGGTAGTGGTCAAGCATGCCAATGTTCCACTTCAAAGCACAAACACAATGCTCCATGCTAGCATTCGAAAACACGCAATTAGTTAATTATCGTCACAATTATTAATACATCGTACATTACACTATGCAATAGAGTTTAAAATAAACGTTATGCATACAATTTATGTTATGTTGTACACGTTTTTGTACACACCATTTCTGTATATGTGCCAATTGAAAGCTCGGCAGCGATTCCTTTACCATAATTTTATGATCTACGCGTCAGATTTTCCAATTTCTAATACAAGGGCATAACCATGCGGGCATGGAACGCGCACGTACCCCCCACCCCCCCCACCCCCTCCTACTATCACCATCCACACTCGCACGGTCATCCTAAATCAAAACACAGTAGGCCTATATCACATTCCGCCATTTTGGTTCTTACTTTTTCTTATATTTAAAATTGAACAATTTCCCGGATAACATGGGGAGGGAACCCCCTAGAAAAACTAGCGGTTTGGTTTCTGCCTGTATATCATTCATACGTGTCTAGGATGCCTGTAAACTTGGCGTGCTACAACGACAGCGCAACCCCGACGTAGATTCCGCGTAAATAACCATCTTGTCAGAAGTCGAGATGTCGAAGTACTCAAGTAGGCTACACAAGTCTCTACTAGCGAAAAGCGGCTATCATATGACGTAACTAGCTCGCAACGGTAGCCACGTTGTCTAGGACTGTCGAACGCTGACATTTAACTTCTGGCAAATTTGGCATTACATCAATAACGTGACATGGCATTTTGTATTGCTATAAAGTGTGCACGTATCATGTTATAGTATATAGTCATTATATTATTATAACATGTCGATCGCCCAAGTGTATATTCCGCCATGTATGAGTATATGAACTTGTTCAGAGGCGCTTAAAATACAACATTGATAAAACACAAGCACTGCAATACAACTAAAAAGATGAACTATATACTATGGAATTTAAATATACATGTGTAATTAAATAACTTATGCAAAATAAAGTATCGGCTAAATACTAACCAGACTTAACAAACTGAAGCTAAACAATCCACTGTTTTAAAATCAATCAAGTAGGACCTCATAAAACTAATTAAATAATAAAAATGCAATATAATATAAACAATGTTAGTGACGATATACAATAGTTGGTTCTATAAATAATCCACAGATGCTGTTTTAAATAGATGTGTCTTAAGGTGAGACTTGAACAGTTCAAGAGAGTCAACGACACGGATATTTAAAGGCAGATCGTTTCGAAGGCACGGTGCCGTCACGGAGAAAACTCGTTGACCAAACCGTTCTGTGTCGGTCATAGACTGTTACAGTAGGCCTATCTCGATCATAGACTTACAGTACTCGACCAATGCGTGCAGTTATGATGATTTTAATACAACCCCTTGCTATGAATTGGCAATTTACGGATATGTTAGCAACTTGTTTATCCATCAATACTAATTTTGCATCGTTGCAGATTGACTCACTGGTTCGCGTCCTAAATCGATTAGAACCCTAGACCGGGCGCTTTTAGCACGCTTTGTTTACAAACACAGAACAAACCGTGCGTGCGTAAACATTCTGTATAGGTATATTTAGCACAGGCGCAAATCATACCCGTAACCTTTTTGTAGTAATGACTAGTGACCTTCTAACGACTGTTTCGCCTGCATTGCCAACGTTATCTGCCAACGTTCCCATTTCTGGGTTCTGTTTTGTATTTTGTATTTGTATTGAAGCAGCCACCGGCAAAATGACCTTGGTCCAAAACGCTGAGCCAACATCGGCTCATGCAACGGACGTAAACAACTTGTTTTGAGATAATGAGTGGGTCGGTGCGCGGAATGGGGTCAGGCGGCTACCGGTCCACTGCTGAAGTTTGTGGACCCAAAGGCTGCTGTCAATAGTGTGCTTGTCATTCTGTCAAACCAGGGACTTTTCAAAATGTGCTCCAATAGGAACAATACATTGTTTGTAACCATATATAGTGAGGTTATCCGCTTCGCTATCGGAATCACTCAAGCTGGTCATCTTTAGCCGGACGTTCGCTGAATTAGTTAATTGTAACGTCCGAACCACGGGAATGTGCCGATAGTCAAATTTAAATGGATGCAGCCTAAGGTGTTCCTTTACCCGGAATTAGCCAGGGTCGTAATTTGTAACAGGAAGTCTGCAGTGTTGAATGCGGGAAAATGGAAAATAGTTGGACATCAAGGGGTATTTCAGTTAACTGTGCCTGACTCGGTCGCATTGCCAATAAAGCTTGTTTTGAAACTGGTTGTTTTGTTTACCGTTTGAACATTCCCCGGGGTCGCATCTTCCAAATTGCGAACTTTGTTACAGGCAACACAATTTGGCGGGCCCCCTAGCAAAAAAGCTGCACAATTCTTTAGAAAATAAGCTATTCGAAATATGACGTACGATTTTTGTACAATTCTGTAGAATATTCTATACAATTCTTTAGAAATTGCATTGACTAGAAAATCTATAGGATGTTGTACAGAATTGTGCATAAATCCTATGTAATATCCAATTGTGCATAAATCCTATGTCATATTTCCTATAGCATATTTTGCATAGGTATTGTCTACATAATTTTGCAGAGTTATGTAACACTTTTTTTTATAAGGGGCAATATACCTTCAACTTTATCATAGTCTTAAGAACACTACGTTAAATAATAAATGAAAACCTAGAAACAGAGTGCTTTCTTTTAAATGGCCTCGCGTTGGATCCAGTCGGCGTCTGCAAATAATGCGTGCATTCTTTATACAAATTTTGCGACAGCTTGTACAAGACCAGTTGACACGTTGGCTTCACTGATTTATATTGCTCTTCCATTGTCTTCTGGTGTATCTACATATGTAATATCACTTGGAATCCTGTGTCTAGTAAACTTTTAATAAGAGGAAATATTATGAGTTCTTCCAATCCAATGCAATGCCTGTACCTGTTGTCAGCTATAGACACTGGTGAATGTTTGCGTATAGATTGTGTTCGCGCAGGATTGCAGCGTATAGATAGATATATAGCTAGCTAGCTAGCTAGATAGTTATATAGATAGATAGGTAGGCAGGTATAGATAGATAGATAGATATGTAGATGGATAGATAAATAGGTAGATATATAGATAGATAGGTATGTAGATAAATGGATAGAGAGGTAGATTGATAGAGAGATAGATAGAGACATAGAGAGGGAGAGAGAGAGAGAGAGGGAGATACACACACATATATATATATATATATATAGAGAGAGAGAGAGAGAGAGAGAGAGAGAGAGAGAGAGGGGAGAGAGAGAGAGAGAGGGGGGTCTGCCAGGGAATAAAACTGTTAACATAGGTAATAATAAAGCAGGCTCACAAAAAATCTCCAACTGCACCCACCTTGAGGATTATCAAACACCTCCAAATGCACACAGTAGGGCTCACCAAAAACTCCTATAATTATTTGTCTATTCAAACGGGACTTTTGCCCAGCCCGAGGGGTGAGAACCCCCAGCCATTATTCGGCCTATCAACTGTTGTAATATCGTACTTTTCCAATAGATGCGCACGTCGCAACAGTCTGGCACCTGATGCGTTTTGACTGTGTTTTTGATCGACCGGACGAAAATTAATGATAACATTCGTGGTAATAATGTTTCGTGATCGTAGCAAAGGAGCAGTCTGTAATAATACAAACTATATCTATGGAGTATTGTATTTCATCACGTATAATTATGCACTGATAGGATCAGTTAACGCTACATGGTAGTCTATCGGCCGTTGTGGCGTCCGCATGTTTATTCCAGCGCCTTAGCCGTGTCTGACTTACAAAGTCAGGACAAGTCATAGAACACAATCGTTCTTTAGAATAGTGTCTACCGAGATTGCAAACAACACAATATATTATGCTTTGCAAACTATATATAAAATTTAATCCGACCCTGGACGTGGCACAATACGGTGTTTGTCGGATATGAGTAGCTATCAATGGTTGTTGACGTGTTTCGTTAGTCAGAAGTCCTATTTCAATTCGTTGTCCCAGATCGAGGGTGACATGTCGTCTTGGTGTCCTTGAACAGGGTTCGGGCCGATGGGTTACGTGTGTAGCAATATTGTGTTCCACTGGCATTCAAATCCAGGGCTGAGAGCCCGAGAGGCGTTGGCTTGCCAATGAAAACCAGACGTGACCTGCTACAAGTAAGGAGGTGTTAAGTGACAAATACTGTCGAATAAAGTGTTGCACCTTTTTGGATTCTACCGATTGTAAGCTATAAAGCGACACCTGATTTGACGAAACATATTCAGTAGTTTTTGTATTTATTACTAAAAAATTAAGCTAACTTATATGACGTCATTCGTCGTGTAAGGTGGTTGATTACGCAAAAACTGCGCCAGTAGTTAATTAGATGTCCGTACATACTACTTGCGCCAATTAGCTTATTCAGAATAGTGCACATCTCTTCTGTTAGCTGTGCATAATTATAACAGCGTGCAGATGGTACGAAATGTGATTTTATCGCAGAAGGACGTACGCCCATACCGGAGCGTTATATAGCATGCCTACGAGGTCTGTTTGTTGGTGGTGCGATGGATGCGTACGTATCCCATTGAGGCAAAATAGTTCCACTCTCAAGGGGTGGTGGAGTGACTGGAGTCGCCGGTTTAGGGGTGCAGTTGAAGTTCTCACGAGGGTGCAGCTGGGGGTTTGCTGGATTCTCCAGGGGTGCTGTTGAAGGGTTGAAGGGAGGGTGCATTTGGAGAAAAAGTTAACCACAGCACGGGCCTGCATACTTTGACACCAGCCCAGGGGAACTCGTCGTGTGGAGTACGTAAAGGTCACATTGCGTCATCCCCCAACGCCGATCAGTTGTCGTTTGGGGTCGAGTAATCGGTGGTGTCTGGGTCGACCTAGTTGAGCTCATTGTAGCGGTGCGGAGAGGTGAGGGGGGCGGGGTTGGGCGGGGGGGGGGCAGCGTAAAATACACCCACAAACTCCACTGTATTGAGTTTTTAAACAAAACATATAGCTTGGAGTAGATCTAAATAAGTTCAGTAATTTGGAGGAGCGTAAATAAAACAGGAATAATAGCTTAGAAGTTACAATTCAGCTAGATGTGTGTGTGTGTGTGTGTGTGTGTGTGTGTGTGTGTGTGTGTGTGTGTGTGTGTGTGTGTGTGTGTGTGCGTGCGTGTGCAAATCGGAAAAGAAATCTGGAAACAATTACATTAAACCTGAAGATGTAACTCTACTTCAACGCACTGCAATTGAGATTATTGAGAAGGCGGAAACACTCCAAAATGCGTCATAGCGTAACTATGCAAAAATGGTCCATCTAATGCATATTGTATGATGAAATAGGCGCAGTTGCCATGACAAGGCATTTTGCTTTCACAGAAATGCTGAAAGGTAGATTGTAGTTTATGCCACGAAGACTCGTTATTGCCCGCGCAGCTGTTAGCTGTGCTAGCAACATGCCGTGTCGCTTTTTTTGGAGTAGAATATTTGGATCGGCTGTTTACAGCACGTACCGGGAAACGTGGTTGGTTAACGTGCCACTATTTCCAGAGTTCATGGATCCCGATGGAAGATGTGCCAGCATTCGCGGACATAGAGTCTACTGTATTCCATTTCATGCATATGTTGAACTGGGATATACACAAATGATATGTTTTCAGCACAGTACGTGTTACTACGTATAGTGTCAGCATATGGATATGACTGCTAGGGATAATGTCAAAATGAGAGTACTTGCCATTTTCTCGAGCCAAGGTTTATGGTAAAAGGTCCTACTACCTCGGCATATCTTCTTCTTCTTTCCCCTCGCTCCATTGGCACTGGCTTTGACACTTGCCAATAAATGTTGCAGCTTACATCCGCCGGATAGGACAATAGAAACCAATTCAGCACAGGGCATTTCGGGAGAGTTGGTCTATTGAACAGGATTTAGCCACAGCAATATCGCAAGCTACGCCTCTTTATATAATTATTTAATACTGCTTTGACAGCGCTAGTTATACCTGTTTTTCATGTATGAACCAACCAACCAAACGGTATGACACATCTATGATTTTCAGTTTTTTGTCTTGAAAATAATGGAACAACGAGTGATCAAAAAAGCACCGTTGGTAGCCAGTCAGCCATTTCTTTGTGAAGGTACCAATATCCCGAAATATTGCGCTTACCTACCAGTTTTGAGGTAATCACAATATTATTGGTGGCGGTAAAAATCTCAAAGGAAAGTATTCACATTTTAGGTAAATTGTTGTGATCACGCTAGCGGAAAATATTCGCGCAGTCGATCTGCGTTTGGTGTTTCTTTTGTTGTTTTTCCTGCAACCCATACAGGGCTTACATCTGCCGCGGTCTTAAAACCACGTTGTTACTGCAACATTGCAGGCACCCTACGTGGTTACGTTGTTGTGTAACCAGATCACTTGACATATGCTGACATGCATCATTCACAAGGAGTGCGCGCCAGTCACACGACAGTCGTAGGGGCCAATGACCCGTGTGCACTGCCGAGAGACGCACAACACTGCACCCAAGGATGATCTGACGTTCAAATATTTCTTCGGCTCCGTGAAGGACTTCAAATGACACGCGCAGTGCATACTACGTGTTCGGTCTACTTCTGGTATTTGTTGATACTTCACAGTGTGATTGCTGACCCAGATGTTCACTCTCCAATGTTTGCGTTTACTGGGCGTTGTTTGGGTTTAATTGTTGACAAATGGATGAGTTTGCAACGCAAGTGTTTGAATATCGAATTCTGCGCGCGTTGTTGTGTGAACACCCTACTCGTTAAGTACATACATATCACGTGACCATCGTGCAGTGCCTGAGCAAGCATGCAATTTAGCGATGTATTAATTAAGATGTCCGTAATGTCAAACAGGAAATGATAAGAAATGCGTGTAAACATGACCTCGATAGAACTACTCCAGTCTGCCTCTTCTCGGTTCAGCACTAGTTCTGCTCTTTCTCGTTCCTGTTTGTTTATACTGAGCACGTACTGATTGGGTTTGACATTTTTGAGTCGGCTGTGTGGGATAGGTGACGGTAGTTTTGGGACACATTAGTTTCCCGCAGATACAAATCAAGGAAAAACGTGTTTTACCGACAAAACGGTAGACCTGACAGCGCGATCTGGGGATGCTTGTATCTTCTCTTTGAACTGAAGTCCAAGGTGACGCTATCGTTTTGTCCTATATTGTGGTCCACCTTCTCCTTCCATCACTGATCCCTCACACCCGACACCTATCCCGTATCTCTTGTTCTCGTTCTGTAACCCCAAACTCGCCAAATCTCTCTTTACACAATCCTCCCATTTCAGTCGTGATCCTCCTCTTCCCCGTATTTACTCCACTCTAAGCGCACCTGCTGTCTGCTGTTTAATAAACAAATCATCAACGCGTGTAACACAGTTCATAAAAGTACAATACAGTGTTTCAAGTTGTGTACTCGCACGCATGCTTGCACGCGCACACGCGCACACGCGCATACAACGCATGAAACACACCAACACAACGGTCATCACACATTACATAAGAGAAATGCAAAGTGTTGACATAACCATTTAAAAAATAAAACTTAGGATTAGATACATAAAGAATATTATGTTATTTTTATTTTGGATGACTCCTACGACAGCAATCAGTTTTGATCTTAGTAGGAGTCTTCCTAGCCATAGCAATTGTTTTTTGTTGTTGCAAATGTACATTTTGTTAACTAGATCTATACTTTGTTAATAAGTAGTGTATATTTTACATTTAAAAATGTACATTATGCCTTTATGACTTGTACTGCTTTGCAATGTTTTGGGGAAAATAAAAGTATCATTTTCTTATCCTTATCTTCGCTAACCGTGGAATCGTTGCATGTGCCCTGCCTCCGCGGCAGCTTCCTCCTGTAACTCCCTTCTTTCACACTAACCTGCCCCTCATCTCCTCCATTCGCCGCCTATTTACCTCTTTCACTCACGCAAATATTTTCACCCAGTTATTTTCGCAAGCGTTGACGTTCTGTTTGTTATTTTCCGTCATCGCCATGGTTTCTAGACCGCCTTGCTCTAGTAACACGGTAATTATTGACGACGCATGCTCTAGTTACATGATACTGGGGCGGATCTAGGAGTCGGCCTTATAGGTGGGCGGGGAGGGGAGGGGAGGGAAGGGGCGAGGATGATAAAATCGACGTTTATGACATTATACTCTACATCTCCACATTTTTTACAAGCAGACAGGTCGTATTCCACAAAACAACACCTAGAATAATGATCAAGTGCATAACAATGATCTTAGGTGTGTGTCCCTGTAGTGCTAGAGCGTCGGACTCTGAATCGAGTAAATCCGGGTTCGAATCTTCTTGCCGCAGTTTCGAACCATGGACAAGTTCGTTCATTTCACATTGCTTCCGGTCACTTGGCTGTATGAATGAATAATATATAGACTACCAATTGCAAATATAGTTGACAAATGTTTGCAAATTTCTTCAAACTATACGATTGAATGTCCGAACGCTCCAATTCCGTATTCGGCTTCCATGTTTCACGGCTTAATTGAGATGCTTTTTGCCGAACAACAAGTCACGTGATAGTTAGTGGTTTTAAAGCACGTGTGATACAAAACACTGATTTGATTCACCTAACTGCCACATATATACCATCAAAAATAAAACATTTTCAAATCACAGTCCAGCACGCCAATATGTATCTAGATAGCGAGTATAGCGACGCCACCGAAACTGCACCACTAACGGCAGTGACACCCCCAAGCGACGCTCTCGGTCGTTCCGGAATCAACCAGTTAGAACACCGATATAGAAGGTGTGTCCCTGCGTCATTGCGCGCGCAGTGAACGGCCTCGGTAAACAAGGTCAGGTCGCTGACTTCGCTGTATATAAAACGGCACGCCGTCCACCCGATTCAGCTAATTGTATGAGAGTCATTGTCGAAGTAATTGCAGAATCTGCTATACAGAAGTGTAGTGAACGAAGTCGAAGGTTTGCAACTGTACAGGAACATTGTAAGTACCAATGGTGTGTGTTTGTGCGATCGTATGGGTGGATTTTGGTAGGAGGTTACAGCAGCGTTTAACCGGTTCGAGCCGGTTGTGGTTCACGTAGGCCCTAGCTTAGCTACAGTATGCTGGCTTCGATATTGTTGGAGAGGTACTCGTTTCTATACCCCCTGTACAGACGCACCATACTATAGAGTAGCTGCAGTAAGTGGGTTCTACATACCAGGGTAACGACGTACCATACCGGGGCAATGATGGTATAGCTATCCTAGTTTATCATGACTCATCAAGACACGGTCTTGTTTCAATGAAAACAGCCTGCCGTGTATGTCCTATTACGCTATACTAATCAGGGCGGATCTTGATTTGGGTAGTCTTCAGCTTGCAAAGTCGTCTAGCACCTGATTAATCATGATTATGGATAGTGGGGTGATTGCGGATACAATGAACTGGACACACTGATCTTTTGGAAGGAAGAAACACTACTGATTAGAACCTTCAATTACATCTGATGCGATGGGGTCTATGCCAGGGAAGTAAACGCTACCGCACGCGCTATAACCTGTAGTGAGTCGGACTCCGACAGCTGGTGATATATCGATATGTTAGCACACTTACCACACTCTTAGTCTCTTAATTGAGGTTTGTTTATAATTCAAAGGGAGATGGCATTAAGGGTCGTTGGTAGGACTCCAGACAGTTTTCATTAAGTGGGAAGTTACCGTGGACATCGCGTGCCGCAGGATGTATAAACCTGTAAATGCACACGACCACAGGTGTTGATAACATTGGATACGACATTATGGTTAATACTTGGGCGGTCAACCCATTTTGGAATATTTTTACAGAGGTTCTACAATCGTCCAGGCAGATGTATCGAATGGTCTAACTAGTTTTTGAGTAAAAAAATTGCTCAATAAATTGTTCCTAAAGTGATAATACTTATTTATTAAATGAAGAAATCACGACATAGAAAGATATTCACGCAATGGCAACGGATTAATTTATTTTCTCCAACTTCTTAGATCCATCCCTTTCCAGCGTTCAGTACGTGACGTCACTTTGGGCGGGTGGTTACATTCGAAAGAGCTGTATGTCTATCAACTCATAATAGACATACGATGTTTTATTGTGACTGTTCTCAACACCCACTTTGGACTTGGCAGGGCCATATGTCGGCCATTCACGTAACGAAACTACACGTAAGAGGCCGTTATCACACAGATCGATATAGCGATAAATTGCCTTATTTAACAAGTGTGGTCAACAACCATTCAGTATAGTTTGCAACCATAAAGGGCGATTACACGAATGCCCGCAACTGAACCGAGTCTTATCGGCGCAGCATCGTACTTGAAGCGTTTTGGTTTACCAAAATATTATGTCAGTTCTGAGAATACTGCACGGGCAGATATATGGAGATTGGGTTGTTTGTATAATTTTCTAAACAAAATGATTACAACGGCCACATATATATGACATATTAACAACGTTTCTGCAACGTCTTGCTAACGACAACTTGGGGCCGCTTTCATGATACGTTCTTAAAGTTACGCAATTACTTAGCGTCACGTCTTTGCGTAAATTCCTATGTTGGCTTATATAAAAAACGTCATTTACTAAGACAATCATCTCAGCGTTAAGAACGTTCTTAGCCGCTTCACGAATGATAATTTATGGTTGATTGATTTTGTCTTGATGCCCTTCTGCGCATGGTTTACAAAGATTTAGGGGTAATAGAAGTAACCTTATTATTACCAATGCTACAGTTATTATTATTATTATATGTCATTAAAGTGTTATTAAAGCACCACACATGGCAATAATTTGAACTGACCGTTACGTTATTCTTTTTTTGTGTTCCAGAATTGGAATGGCCGCTTACTCGCGCGCACAATCGCCACCTTCAATCTTCTCGCACGTCATCAAGCGCATGTGCACTGTGGAGATGGAGCGAGGCGCGTGTACTTCCGGTGCTTGGAACAAGGGGCCGTCGTCACACTCGCTGCCAAAGTCGGACTCGGGCTCCAAGCATGCCGATGACGTCACCGGAAAGTCGACTAGGACTGGTTATGCCCAGGCGCTGAAAAACTACCTGTTCATGCCGCGCACGTGCGTGTCGGGGCGTGACGTTAACATTACGGCGCCGATCTCGTTTTGAAGCAGGCGTCCGCTAGAACAGATTGGACGAATCTAGACATTCCCAGCCGATGCACTGTCGAAAGATGACACGTGTCATACCGGCATGGTCGCCGTTGATGGCGAATGAACGTCACTTCCGGTGCCAAAGACTCGCTTCCGGTGGTAGAGAGATCACGTCAGGTAACACACGTTGTCGATGTCGCGAGAAAACGAACCAGCGCATGCGGCAACGCGTTGAGACGTCACTTCCGGTGACAGTGCCACAACAGTCGCAAGAAAACAAACTATGTTTTATACACGAAGTCAACAGACAATACACGACTGGTGATGCGAAAACCGTAACAGACTAAGACTGTTAGCGTAAAGGCACGACGGACAAACGAAATATGCACTACGCACGTCCACATGACACTGATGCCTGTGTGTCAATCAAGTGTGGAATCGCGAGTGGAAAAGAGCAACGAGAACAGGACGAACCGGCATCATGTTTGGCCGACACGTCGGCGAACTTGACTCGATGGACTTGCTCATGTGCATGCGCGTGACATCGCAGACATTGCGCGTCACGGCGAATGGCATTATGGGAATGTGGCCACGTGACCCACCACTAGCCACAGAACTCCCGAAGTAGCATCATTATTTCATGTGATAAATTATATAAAATAATGTGCATAACGGTAGCCCAAGAACGCCGGACAATAGCCTATAGGACAATAATTATACTCAGGGATTATATTGTTTTTCCAACCGTTGCTGGTCAATCGGAGATTAGTTACTTATTGGTTTTTACAAAAACACGATGTTTTCTGGTCACCGAGAAGGTCTTCATTTGTTGTCGATACTGATCATTTTCAAATTGCCATATCACCATGGTTGTGCAAATCACGAGACACGCGGCGATTAACCTAGATTTAGTAATTCAGTTATTTAACAGTTAGTTTAAATCTTAACTTGTATTTTGAATGTTAGCTGAAGTTAATGTGTAGGGTTAACTAGTTAAGCTATCAATTACTATTTTACGCATACGAGGATACAAATGGTTCGTTGTGTATCGTTTTTATTTTGTTTTGTTGTTTTAGTTTAGATACATCAAACAACCAAGAATTTCAAAAACAAAACCAATCGTACTCGGATACACTGCGTCCGTATAACATTACCATTGTGTGCATATATTAAAGGGGCCCTGTATAGATTGCGCTATTCAACGGCAAAAGTATTTTGTTAGTCGACGCTTGGCGTCTGCGGCAATTTATAGAACAGTCTCGTGCAGGCGATATGTTTGCCGTCGTTAGGTCTCGGGAACACAAGACAAGACTGCGCTGAATCTAGTGGTTGTGTTGTCGATAAGGATTTATTTATGACATATACTGTTGCAGACTAACAACACTAAATAAATAAATCCTTATCAACAACACAATCCATAGATGCAGCGCACGCGTGTCTTGTGTTCCCGAGAACTAACGACGGCAAACATCGCCTGAACTAGACTGTTCTATAAATAGCCGCTGACGCCAAGAGTCGGCCAACAAAATACTTCTGCCGTGGAATTGCGCAATCTATACCGGACCCCTTTAAGTAACCCAAACGTATTATCCACACCACTCATAACACAGTGTAACAGGTATGGAGTGATCACTATGCTAGATTAACCAAGTTATAAGTAATCGTATATCGTTTTCAATGAAGCTAACGTGTGTGTTGAAAGTTAAGTATAGTTAGGTTATTATAACCTTTGCATGTTAGCGACTAAGCAATATTAATCGCCGACGTTTGAGAATTACCTAGTAATATCTGTCCAGTAATCAGCTGAGTGAACTCTAAACACCAGGCGAACAACTTGTAATAGCTACCGTGTAGCTAAGATACAGTTCTCTAGGTTTCGGTCGAGTATGCATTTATATGCAATCGCCGAAGAGGCGGCATGAATTACTGTCTGACATGTGCCAGCTATTTATGACGGTTGCCTGTGGTGAACATTGAATACAAATCTGACTGTCTACTGTCTTTGTAAGTGCCAGCACAAATAGGGCATGCTTGTTTCCAGCTCAACTTTACAAGCAGGCAGTGAACAAATTCCGGTGATTGGTCAATGTGACAGAGCTACACGATATATGATAGAATATGTCTTTACCTCCTTACTGTGATTATAGTGGATAGATGAAACCTTCCCGAACGGTCTATTTTTACAATTCCATGTGACCAGAAACTGATTTATTAGGAAAGTATTTAGCATGACTGCGAGCAGATGTCATTAATTATTTTTGTTACGATTGCATTATTGAATCAACGGAGTGGATATCAGATGATATCAATACACAGCGTCTTTCACGTTTTATACGCGGTTAACGTATGACACGATAACTATGTTACGTGGACTGTCGACACAACACAAACCGGTTATTCTAGTAATTTAAGTGTGTTAATTATGTAATGTGAAACGAAGTACATAGGCATGTGTGTTTGTCTACGTCATCAGAACATATATTATGTAGTCATCCCGCATGTCAGTAAAACATTCGTTCCATTTTAAGATTGATGTGTCTGCTTTAATTCCTTTGTAATGAAAGGCGTGTGTAGATAACATTGCCAAGACGGTTACAGTGCGAAGGACAATTTCGTAGAGTGACAGTTTCGTCAAAGATTACAACAGCATATCAATATGCAACACAACCGTGGTAAACTGATGGTTGTGTAGTGGAACAGTTACAAATATTTGTGTGTGTTTTATTGTGAAAGAATACTTAGACGAAGCGGCCTGCGCGAATAGGTTTGTTTAGTGAACAATAATCAAATGCGTAATGCGTAGTGAGCACATTTTAGAAATCCCACACGTTGTTATAACGTTATATTAACTTTTCAAATATAAAAAATTTAGTCTATGTAATTACCTCTTATTTCGACTCAGTTACTATACCGTTGGCAATGCATATTTGTTTGGGAGTGCTAGAAGAGGGAGAACATACTGCCCATGAGAACATACGTAAAGAGCCGGTCCGGATCCAGTAGTGAAGGTGTGGTGAAAGCGTATAGCATTACACAAATCAACATTTGACCTACTATGACGACATATGACCACTTTAGATGTTGTACGTACTGGTGCTATTTCTGCTTCACGGTTAATGTGTGGTTGATTTCGCCAAAATAACTGACGCCCACTCGAATCAATGGACGCCAAACCAACCGAGAGGACAACAGAAACACAACACCAGGACACGACTTGATGATTCATAGCAGTACAAAGCAAGACTACGATGTTGTGACAGACTCACACCCGCCTCAGTAACGAGGCAATTACAATTAATGGCTCAATTGTGTGTGGGTCGAATGAGAAAAGCAGAGGAGAAGGAAACAAACGTAATAGGGAGTGCTTTGACAAAAAAGGCCATCGAATGAGGCGTTTATACTGGACACTGGTTACTTATGTAACTGAGAATGTTACGTTTATACTGGACACTGGTTACTTCTGTAACTGAGAATGTTATGTTTATACTGGACACTGGTTACTTCTGTAACTGAGAATGTTACGTTTATACTGGACACTGGTTACTTCTGTAACTGAGAATGTTACGTTTATACTGGACACTGGTTACTTCTGTAACTAAGAATGTTACTTAAATTAGCTAAAGACCGAAGTTATTACCCACAGCCGATGCTGCTGAACGGAACACTGAATGTTATACACGGCGCAGCTCTGGTGTTAATGTTTGTTCTATATTCCTTCTCGGTATGAAGTCCGTTTTGTCATTGTCATTTACCGTCTTTTATGTCAATTAAGTCTTCTTCTTTTTCTTCTTCTGTTCACTCTTTTTTCGTCGTGTCTCAATCTGCGACTTTTCATTGGTCATATTCTTTGTTTGCTTCTTTTTTGTTTCGTTGGTACATCGAGTTGTGCCTGCTGAGATATGTTCTATTTCTCTGTTTCCCTCATCCTGATTCGTCTGTGTCGTCTTCTGCAGTCTTTGTCCAATAGACACCCACAACAAGTCCTGTTTCTTATACTTTCTCTCATGATCATGTATATTCCAGCTCATCATTTCGTCAACAGAGTACTCTTTCGTTTGCAGTCGTCCACGTTTTGGCAGCATTAACCTATAAGTTGATAAACAAGAGACCACCAAGTGTAGATACCACAAAAATAGGAAGAAAAAGGATCGAATTCCAACTCGAACTGCGAAATCGATTGGAGACACTACAAGAACTAGACGACATCGACACCGTCAGCGAAAACATCACATATATCATCCATGTAAGTGCGACAAGTGTAGCCAAAAGACAAAACAAGGAAGTAAAGACGAGAATATCGTCACCAACACGAGCCCTGATGAAACAATCGACGAGAAATGGTAGAAAACGGCGACCGTAAAACAAATAGAGTACGCAGAAATATGCAAGACCGTCAAAAAGAAAGCGAAGGAGGACATCAGGAAATAGAATAGAGATCATCCGAGAAACGATTATGACATCAAAGAGCCTGCAGAAAGCACCAAAAAAACAGGTCCTGGGCCGAGACAGATTGATTACACTTCTCGACAACCAGGGTTGATAAATGCAAGACAAAGATATAATCATAGATCGAATAGAAGAATTCTACACTGCGCTATACAACAGTGAACGGAGTACCATAATTCACACCGACCCGAAAGAGGTAAAAGATATAATACCATGGGAGGTGGAAGCAGCGCTAAGAGATATGAAGAACGGGAACTGTAGTACTGTAAACAAACAGGCTAATACATGGGGTCAGAGTAAATACATTATAAAATGGTAAACTATAAAATGGTAAGAATACTATCATAGATTGTACTTATTCAATTAAACACATACATATTGCAATAGATTATTATGAAGTCATAGCATGGCTAAAATTGCTAAGATTCATTTACACATGTACTCTTTTATAATGAGCATTCAGTCCTTAAGTTGAATAATAATCCAAATAAAAGAAGAATGGCGTTACCATGACTAGACATCTGACGCCGGCATTACAAGTTAAAAAAATTGTGGAGCCACGACATATTCACTGCAGGACACTAGGGAACAAACAGCACACTATAATGACATAAAAAACTAAATGCAATCAAAATACTGCTACAGAATACATTCACTTACAGTTGAAAATGGACACTGCCGTTGGTATAACATATTTTTTAAAGAGATTCTTCCGAGCAAGGGGCATCTTATATCGTCGGCCTGACGGAAGCTGCTGGAACTGACCAAAAAGAGGATGGGTGGGGTCGCAAACAATAGTAGTAGCTTTCCTTCTGACAGCGCCATTGTACAAATCTTCCAGCGAGTACTGCCCTGACCCAATCATTTGTCCTGCAAATTTGACAATGCGAGACAACCTACCTTTGTCTTTCATGTTCAGATTACCAAACCATACAACACCATTGAAGGTCAGAACACTCTCTACTAAACTCTTGTACACCATTTCCAAGATTTCTTGGCTCACTTCAAAAGATCTCAATGTCCTTAGAAGGTAGAGGCGCTGGTTTGCCTTTTTTACAATGTGATCAGTGTTATCAGTGAAAGACAGCTTGTTGTCATAAAAAGTGCCAAGATATTTAAAATTGGACACAACTTCAACAGGTTCATTACTAATCTTGGCAGGAGCAAAAACACCAGACACTTTCCTGTTGTCGATCACAAGTTCTTTCGTTTTGCCAACGTTAAGGTGAAAAAACTGTCAGCGCATCATTTCTCCAAAACAGAGATTTGTGAAAAAGATTCTGCCAGGGAATCTTCTTTTTTCAGGAGGCCAACAAAGGCCATGTCATCTGCAAATTTCAGTAGCCAGTTAGAGGAGGTCTGACACCTCATGTGATCTGTGTATATTGAACAAAAAGTGTTGGCGAAAGGATACAGCCCTGGGGGGTGTGTACAATAATCCCATCCGACATTCAAAAAATAATTCACCCAAAGAACAATATTTGGGCTTACACCAAGATCAATCAAGCGCTTCAGAAGAACATAAGGTTCGATGGTATTAAACGCACTCGAAAAATCTACGAACAACACTCTGATGTAGGCTTTGGAGTCTTCAAGATGCTGTGAAATCAGATTAAACAACAAGAGAGAAGCATCTTCAACACTCCTACGGGCTTTATAAGCAAACTGGAGAAGATCAAGATGTGCAGACACATCAGACAACAAACGACTGAGTACAATCTTCTCCATGCATTTAGCTAAGGTGGAGGTAAGTGCAACTGGACGAAAGTCATTTAACTGGCTGGCGCTAGGTTTCTTTGGTACAGGGATAATCATAGAGGTTTTCCATGCCAGGGGTACATTGTGAGAGTCTAGCAGAGCCTGGAATATGGTAGTGAAAATCCTCCCCAGCTGAGCCGCACACGTCTTTAAGACTTTGTTTTTCACTCCATCAGGGCCTGAAGCTTTGTGTGCGTTCAATCTGGAGAAAGTCTTCACAACCTCATCCTCAGAGAATTCAATGTGTTCTGGTACAACAGTCTGGCACAGAGATGTACATTGACCACGAAAATCAAACCGAGCATAAAAAACGGTTAAGTTCATTTGCTGCAGTAACAGTATCACCAGTATGGTACACAGGCTGCTTGATTTGTTGCTTACCCATCATAGTTTTGAGTCCATTCCATGCCTCCCTAGCATTACCAGTCCGAAATTTCCCCTCAACTTTGTTCTTGAATTCAAGTTTGGTAATCCTAGCAAGCCTTCTAAATTCCGTTTCTTCCTCGTGATATTCATCCTTCTTTCCCTGCAGAAAGGCAAGTTTCTTTTGATTCAGGTGCACGTTAAGGTCCTTCATTATCCAGGGCTTGTTGTTCGGGTACACGCGCACTGTCCTGGTTTTGATGACTGACTCAACACAGAATTTGACATAAGACGACACAGTGTCCGCAAGTTCAGAGGGGTCAGAGCAGTTGTCCATAAAAACAGCCCACTCTGTTGCTTCAAAACAACCACGTAATTCCTCCATGCATTCAGGTGTCCAGAGTTGAGAAACACGAGTTCTAGGTTTTTTGTCTTCAACTTTTGTCTGTACTTCTGCAGCAAATGCACAACGTTATGATCAGAGCGGCCAGGTGATGGCCTACACACAGACTTGTAAGCGTTCTATATATTTCCAAAGCACAAGTCAATAGTCCGATTGAGACGGGTGGGGCACAACACATACTGCTGGAGGGTTGGAAGATGAGAAGCAAGATCACACTGGTTAAAATCTCCTGCGATAAAAACTGGTTGATCTGCCCACCGGGCTGCAGCGGCGTTGTAGCTATCTGCAATTCTCTCGGCGGCAGCTTTGAAGTCAGGGCCTGGTACGTAGACGAGAATGACAGTCAGCTGGCCGAATTGACGAGGTAAGTAATGAGGACGGAATGACACGTGCAGCAGTTCATAATCTCGAGTACACACCCGCTCCCGCACATGGTACTGTTTAGCACACTTGTCACTGACATACATGCAGACACCCCCACCCACCCTCTTCTGGGCCTTGCTGCTGTCTCTGTCCGCTCGAATCATAGTGTAGCCAGGAAGAGAAACACAATTTTCATCCAGAATGGCGCCACCTATTCCAACGACCATGTAAACATTGAAACATTAAAAGCAGGAGAAGATACCATCTCGGAGACACTGGCTAAGCTGTATACGAAATGCTTATCAGAAAGACGAATACCCATCGCAAGGAAGAACGCAAATACGGTGATAATCTTCAAGAAGATAAATAAGAAAGACTTAAAAGAACTACAGATCGATATGTCTGTTATCAAATATCTACAAATTACTAAAAAAAACTCTAATGAATAAGCTAGAGAAGATACTCAACGAAAACTAACCACGAGAGCAATCAGGATTCAGAAGTAGATACTCAACGACAGTCCACATCCACGTCGCAAACCAACTGAAGGAGAACGGCCGAGAATATAATATCCCGCTCTGCATCGCGTTCGTCGACTACGAGAAGACTTTCGACTAGTTATTTGTAACATTATCAGAACGAAGCCTGACGACTAGAGTACACGACATTGTCGTGGACGTAGTAGTTTGTCCGTGCACAGAAAAAGAAACAATCACAGTATTAATTGTCAATTAAACAGATAAGTATTTAATGATGAAATGGAAATGTGAATATTTCCAGCAAAAATGGAATATCAATTGTTATTAGTTATTTAGACTTATGTTCAATTCACTTATTTACTTCAGACCAAAATACACATGCCAATATATATATATGTTTCCATATATTCATATACATGTAACAGTTAACAAGCTGATATTAATATTAGAAAGCATATTATGTAATTAAACTAAAAAGTGGGACATATAATATGACCTAGGTAAAGGGTATTTGATACGACTAACTTATTTAAGTTCCTCCCCATTTAGCTTAGATGCAAGAGGGCATACATTCTTCATAATTTTACCTTCCTCTACTTATCAGTATCATGTTTCTCTCACAGTTAAATTAAATTTAATATCCACAAGTTTCACAAACTAATAACAACTCCCTCAGGTTTACATTGGAGAGATAGAACATCACCAGGTCATATGTATACAAGTATGTTTTAACATTTTGGGTACATTTTCTAAAGCGTGGCATATTTATCACCGCCAAGGTTACACAAGTATTAAATCGTCAGAGTTTTTGAAAAGGGTGTAGGCTGTGGTATAGCGCATACTAAAATTCTCAATGCACGACGCACATAATAAGTCACATATATACACAATGTATAGCGACACAAAGGAGGTGCCTACATTAGGCAACTTAC
Source organism: Paraescarpia echinospica (assembly GCA_020002185.1). Lineage (NCBI taxonomy): Eukaryota > Metazoa > Annelida > Polychaeta > Sabellida > Siboglinidae > Paraescarpia > Paraescarpia echinospica. The sequence goes on from CM034534.1 coordinate 11,111,760, forward strand.
TCTAAAAACTTTACTCCAATGCATAATTCGCTATCCGACAATGTTGTCAATATTTGCCAAATATTCAATATACTACTTCGCAGATGGGCGCCCAACGAAAGACAAACGTACATACGCGCGCATCCGTGTTTAATTGTGGACGAACCAATGATCAGGAAATGGGGCGTGGCTTAAAAGCGCCTGTTAGTTTTTCATAAGTGAATCGCAAAGACGCCATCCGTATGTAAATAATATATCGCAAAATGTTGACGTTTGGATGCGATGTTGAATGTCTATATAAATCATACAATTTTCACAGACAGGGAGTTCTTAGGACTTTTAGTTATTCTGGGCACATCAATGAAGTGCATCGTGAAAGCAAAATATGTTGTAATTTGTTCCAAGTTGAGTGAAAGATGTGCAACATTTCATGGGCTACCACTAAAACCTACCTTTCCGCTGCCAGGTTTCATTCGCGGAGGTGGCGCCGTCTGGCGAGTGACTAGCGCTTCATTACAAGTGAGTCATTTGGTCGCCAGGGATGACCACATATTTTGAGTACCGGTCAGTAAGCTAACAATTCGAGTTAACACCAAGTAAATCCCGACTACCTTCTGGGTAGCTATCCTCCAGTCAACCCGTAACTCATAACAACGAAACAAACTCATTGTTTACCTCTGATGTACTGTGAGACTTCCATTTCCTCGTCACGTTGGCATGTAGGTTTACCCCTCTAAATAACTTCGTTTTACAACGACCTCCATGTTGCAAAGTTTGCGAACATCTTTAGTACACACATAGCATGGTTGTATTGATTCGTTGTTTAAACTTAAATTAGTTAAGTCTACAAAAGTATTAACAAAGCAACAATGCATTTTTTTGTTTTCTTTGTAATCCTGTTGAAATCGAACAAAAAAACAGCTGAGCAATTAATGCTATGTCGGTTGTTTGACAGGCCAACATTTCAAAAATCGTTACGTCTCTCTTGCCCAGAGACATTCCACCCTATGTCACGCTTCGTCAAGTTTTCCCATAGACGTCCACCCCTTTTATATATAGTGTGACGTATTTCATGGATGACCACTTACCTCCTAGCTATAGAGCATTTACCCCACAAATACACAGGCCTGTAGCACTGCATAATTAGACAAACACCATAACAATTATAGAGCGTATTATTATATAACTGTCTGATTAAACCCGGACGGAATTTCTTAAACACGTGCGCACGGTTCCACTGCCAGCACGTCACTTCCGTTTGACAATTTGAAAGTGGCGACTTCACTGGCTACTTGAACAATGCAACAGTTTATTGTATTACTCTTTATACTGAAGAATGGCTTATGTGAATCTATTTCCAATGAAGACAATGTCTTCACAAAGGAGAGTTATACAGGCCTTTATCTAGCAAAGGATGCCTGGACATATGATTTGGAGAAAGGTGATCTTTCCAGCGACGCAACTACCTCACCCAAAGACGACGGGCAAAGACGCAGTGTATTTCTCAGCGATGAGAAAGAAAAGAGCGAGGGAAATCTAAAAGTCATCGATCCCCATTTCTCCGACAAAAGCTCATATGTGTTCGAGAAAGAAGCAGATGTCGAAGAAGACGACAACAGCGAAGATGGCAGCTTTGATGACTTTCTAAACAATCTAACAACCTACGGTGGAGAATCTGCCGAAGACGATGTCAGAAAAATACACAGTAACAACAACGACGACTTCGTAGACTTCGACGAGGAGGATTTTGACGAAGATGACGACACAACAGACATTGACGACGCCATGCGGGAAGAGTTTGTGGCGATGGGTCGGACGGCCACGGGGCCACGAAGGCTTAGGAGACACGGTGATGAGCGGAAACGTCGGTCCATCGTGGATGATCTCATGAAGGTCTACAGGCGAGTAGTGCACCCATTTCTTTGTTCTCGTGAAATTGTATACGTTACAAGGTAGTTTACGAACGGTATTCGATAGATGGTAATTTACGTACTGTGGTATTCGATAGATGGTAATTTACGTACTGTGGTATTCGATAGATGGTAATTTACGTACTGTGGTATTCGATAGATGGTAATTTACGTACTGTGGTATTCGATAGATGGTAATTTACGTACTGTGGTATTCGATAGATGGTAATTTACGTACTGTGGTATTCGATAGATGGTAATTTACGTACTGTGGTATTCGATAGATGGTAATTTACGTACTGTGGTATTCGATAGATGGTAATTTACGTACTGTGGTATTCGATAGATGGTAATTTACGTACTGTGGTATTCGATAGATGGTAATTTACGTACTGTGGTATTCGATAGATGCTAATTTACGTACTGTGGTATTCGATAGATGCTAATTTACGTACTGTGGTATTCGATATATGGTAATTTACGTACTGTGGTATTCGATAGATGGTAATTTACGTACTGTGGTATTCGATAGATGCTAATTTACGTACTGTGGTATTCGATAGATGCTAATTTACGTACTGTGGCGTCACGCAAATGGAGTTCATAGGATCAGCACAGGGACGGAACGGTTTTTATTTTCGCATCTTGAAAACCAAAAATTAATGATTAATCCGACCTTGCGTGTTCCTTATTTTTAATATAGTATTCTTATCACTACAGTAAATACGTTGAAGGTACATATAACGCCACATTGCGGCACAGAAAATTCGAAACATTGTTCGAGAACTAATATGAATGATTTTAGGTCAGATATAAGGATGTTCGTTTATAACATTGTTTTACATGCTGACGATATGCACTTCTTGAATTACTGTCTCAACACGTCACATAAATAACATGTACTACCAAAGAATGTGTTAATAAAAAATAAAAAATTATATAGTGCCATATTCACTGCTCTGTGGTGCATTACATTGTAAATTCAAGATATATAATTACATTTAATAGAAATGCAGCTAAAACAAAAAAGTGTAAAATAATAAATAATTTAAGATTTTAAGAAGGTGTTCTACATGGAACTTGTAAACACAAGTAATTACAAAAGGTATACACAATCAACTTGACAAATTGCTTCGCAAAACTCTGCAAAATGTTTACGTTATCGTCTACGACAAGACAATCAACGGCAAGTCCACTTCGGATCACCAAATAACGACGCATTGCTCAACTCGACAGGGAATGGCGGGGCACCCTGAAAAGCAAATACCCGGAAGCGCAGCCGACACTTGTGGCTCCCAAGATACCACCGATGCCGTGGGCCGACCTGAGCGCCACGGACCGAGCCCATCTACTGGAGAAGGTCGCCAGCTTCATGAGGGATCACAAGTTTCGGGACTTCGACAGACGGTTCTACACCGATTCGGCTAAAAACCCTAGAAAGGTACGTACAGAATAAAGGTAGGTTCTTATATAGAACAGCATCCAGTTCTTAGGATGCTCAACTGTTCGTTCGAACACCATCTCGACTTATACGGGAAGAATTCAGTCACGCTGCAATTAACGCGCGAATAATTGTTTACACAAATATACACCACGGTCTACAGCCAGGTACGGATTCACTTAGCCGAGTAAACAGGAGCAACGTAGAGTGAACGAACCTGCCCAAGGTTCGAAACAGCAGCACAGGATTCGAATCCGGATTCTCTCGGTCGAGGGTCCGACGCTCTAATTATTGCGGCACCACGCATCCGCGTCACGTGACGTACTTACACGTGTCGTGGCTGTATTCAACATGTGTATTGTTTATGCTGCGTGGCAACCCAACAAAACTATTCTGCAACGTTATAATAACACGACCAAATCAGATTTTGGTTTTATAATTAATTGATGTACACACGCTTCACTAACACAACAGCGGGCTTATAAATGAGCTCTTTTAAATCACACTGTGTTTGAAAAAGAAATGAATATATATATATATATATATATATATATTGAACTATCGGCCGTAAGTGGATACAAACTAACAACATTTAATAATAACGTCGTACACAGGCTAACATGTTTTCTTTGCAGTCAGAGAAAATAATTGATATGTAATTTATTATGCGGTGTAGGGACCTGCGGGCAGCGCGCGCGAACTGGCAAACTGACCGCATGGCGATGACGCAGCATTCGGTCGCCGTACACTGGGATCATTCCGCAACCGATACGTGCATACATGCTGCCAATCACGCAAAAACTGCAGGTTTAACCACGTGTTCAGTAGGCCCGGCAACCGTGCACACGTCTAGTTTCCTATTTCTTACATCGTTCATATTTTTAACCACGTGTTCAGTAGGCCAGGCAACCGTGCACACGTCTATTGTCCTATTTCTTACATCGTTCATATTTTTAACCACGTGTTCAGTAGACCCGGCAACCGTGCACACGTCTACTTTCCTAATTCTTACATCGTTCATATTTTTCTTTGAAATTACACAACGGCTCAAATCCAATTTTACGTTATTTTCTTCCATGAAACCAGAAACGAAATAATGATTTCTCCCGGACTTGTTGCAGCTGTTTACGAACAGGTTTCCGCTTCCGCGTCTGCGCACGCTGAACCTCGAGCTGGACGCCGCGTGCAAGGTTGACGTCTACACGTGTCTGTGGCATGTGCACACGGTCATGAACTACGCAGGCGCAGTGGCCGACAAGATCAAGGCCGAGCACGCTGCCACCTGGCAGACAAATGACACACTGAATGCAATGGTCGACTACGCACCTTTCGAGCACTCACGCGCTCGCTTCCGGTACCGGGTAGGTCAACAGAGGAACATGGGCGATATTAAAGTCACACATACCGATATGTAGTTACTTCCTGTTTATCATTGCAACTTAGCAATCACAGCTAACGTGTTGGGTCTAAATTATAGTTATAAGATTAAACTATTATACTGTATAAGAAAAATAGTATGCGATTGCAGAGAATCATCAACATTTATTTAGTGACTAAACAACGCTGTGTCGCCCAACAAATCAGGATACAAATCGCTCGTGTAAACGTGCCTTTACAAAGTTGACATATGAGAAGGAAATTGGTAACAATCCTGGCAGGCGGGAGATCAGTGAGTTTACAGAACAGACAGTAAGTAGATTGCATCTACCGATGTGTCTACAAACAAAGGACAGCAATTGTCACTATTCCATTACAGTATGTTGAACGGTTCCTCGTTCCTATTACCATGTGACTTCTGCTGTCGCCAATTGCAGCAGGTAATATTTTAAACATAATTAGACAGTGACGACGCGTAGGGAATGGCGGACAACTTAATTTGTTCACTGAAGAAAATAGGTCACTCCAAATAACTACAATTGTATTTTTTTCAAATGCAATGGTCAGAAGCGAATGAATGTAGACAGAGTTGAGTGGACGTTTAGGGGGAGATACACTTACAATGTTCCAAAACTGACGTAGTAATGCATAGATAACATTACATTTTATGTATTTAACCGCGAAATGACTGTAGAACAGCACACAGAGCAGTCAACTACTGACACATTTCTGTGAGAACGTAACAACGGTCTTGTATGTGGCAGACAACGGCCAGCTACTTTCTGTGCTGGTACACGATGCGTCAAGACCCGTTGTTGCGTCGTTTCGGGAGTCCGTGTCATGACACAGGGGGCGTCGACTACCGCGTCTTCGACTCGGAAGACTTCGGCTGTGCTCGCTTCTCCTTCTGCCCAGGTGAGAAGACGGACAGGGGAAGGGACTTGAGGAAGAGAACGACCTCATATGACACTCCACCATTAAAGATAACCCGTTGATAAATTTAAGTAGCGTTTTCAAAATGCAAAAACCGCAATTGTATAACCGATGACACAATTTCCGTGACACACCGGGCGAAACTGTCCCGGTGGCGCATGCTGGTGTTGACCTATTTTAGATCACTGTTAAGCAGCGAAATCGAATTTAATCAGCGGGTTTACGAGCTCATAAGGCTGTCAGTGAAACGACCCTTAGATTTGAGGAGCAGTTAATTAAATGAGGGATTTGGGGCTGGCACCATCGGCGTGAATGAGTGAGTGAGTGAGTGAGTGGGTGAATGGGTGAGTGGGTGAGTGGGTGGGTGGGTGGGTGGGTGAGTGGGTGAGTGGGTGGGCGGGTGGGCGAGTGGGCGAGTGGGCGAGCTGGCGAGCGAGCGAGCGAGTGGAAGGAAGCAGGTGGGTACGGTAGAGGGGAAAAGAAGAACGTTGGCATAGCGTATGTACATTTGGAATACCACTTAATAATTTCCTCTAGGCACTATATCCACTGTTTTGTCGGACACCGAATCCACACGCTGTACCAGTACATTCCACGTTTAGTGTGCGTTGTCGTCTACTCTATGGGGAAAAATTCAAATATATAGTCTGTTCCCGACAGACCCGTGTTGCGGCACGTATCAGAGGACTGGCTACCTGCCGTCGGCGACCGCGTGCCAGTCGTGGCCGGAGAACCCGTGTCATGGCCTCGGATCTGGGGAATGCGCAGTCCTGCAGGAAAACACCAACTTCGACGACCTGATCCGCAATCGCATCAACATATCGTGTCCGTGCAGGAACGCACGCGGACCCGGCTTCGTCTACAGCCACCGCTTCCGCGAGTGCATAGGTAGGCTGGACAGCGGGTTGGTTTCATTTCACGTGCTCACAAAGACGATTGCGTCGAGTAGGCAATGTAAAGGTTAAGCAATTTTGTGTATACACACAGTGGAGTCTCGCTAATAGGAACACGTGGGGCTTAATCAAAGTGTTCCTTTTGTCCGATGGTCCTTATACTTTAAAGTTTGTCCTGTTAAGCGGACGTTCCTTTCAACACGTGTCCTTTTGGCGATGGTTCACAGTAGTTATCATCAGTATATTTTGTTCATGCTCTTAAATAAGTCAGGTATAGGATTTAGCAAACTGAGTTTTGGTTGACGTCATTGCAGCATGCATGTGCATCCTCCACTAAAATCGCTTAGTGGAGACACCGGAAATGTAACCTAACCCGGAGCGCCCCGGCTGTTGTTCCTGTCCACGTCTCCCTCTCGACCGCCTTCGTCCCCGCTTGTCCCCCCTTCTTCCTGACGTCTTAAAGACAGGTGGTCCGTTCGGTTTTTTCAAATTGTAAAATCATGTTATACAAAAAAGGTAAAAATGTAAGTCCTTATATAGCGCAGTCCATATATCCTCGGTACTGCTCAAAGCGCTTTACACGACGCCGCCGCGTAGGATTCGAACCCGGGTTATCTTAGTCGAGAGTCCGAAGCTCTAGCTACTGCACCACGGCGCTCCACGTATAAACTATATGTATTCCAATATACGGTCAAACCTCGCTTAAGGCCACCTTACGAGATTCCCACATTGTTACCAGATATACAATAAAGTATAGAAAATGAGTCCTGCCAATAAGGTCACTGCGCTGTTGGGGTCGTTTTTGCCCAGTCCCAAGTGGGACATTAAGAGGGAGGTTGCACTGTACTAACCGCCCAAATGTGCATTAACGAGGCATAAACATATTTTTAATTAAACAGTTCGATGTCTACAGAAATCTTCATGCTGTCTCACTCAAATCGCGGAGTTGCGAGCACGGATAGTGCCGAAGAGGGTCATGACCCGAGGGGGGCGCGATGACGGGTTACATGATGCACACATCCGTCTCGTTAGTAATCAGTCTGAGGCCACGGCTTCAAAAGAGGCACTCTGTCACGTAAACAAACTGTTTCCTACCGAAAGACATACTTTCCAACAAAACAAATAGGTTAATTAAAACACCGTTCAGCTGTCAGACATAGTGTATACTGCATAACATGATCTGATGGTATAAACATTAGCAGACAACTTCCCTTAAACATAACGCAAGGTCCCCCTCTTACTTGTGTTCTGCCCCTTGTGTGCGGCCTCGCTGTTTCGTCGTCTCTGGGGACCGTTTCCCTAAGATAATGAGCTCTTCCATCATTAAACAGAATATGTCGTTAAAGGTAAAGATCTTTTTCAAAGCGCAAAAAGCCATCGCTATATGACAGAGGACAGTAGTTCTATGACACACCGGCGGAAGTTTCCCGGTGGCGCCTCCTGGTATTGAGTTTTCACTACACAAGGTCAATGTTAAAGATTTAAATTATTTTTAAAGAACGAAATCCGGCTTATGAATTGAGAAGAATGTTCTGTTCTCTGGCTCATTCAGTTTTCGGTCCACCTCTGTACGTGTCCGCGTATCATCCAGTGTTTTGTGTGTATTGTTTTCTCTTTCTGTTCAGATGCTGACGAATGTTACGAAGGCAAACACTCATGTCCGTCGTCAGAGGCTTGTCGTAACACGATAGGCGGCTTCACGTGTGTCTGTGCCGCCGGCTTCAACCTAATTAACGGCACGTGTTTACCGTGGCAGTTGGACCCCAAATAGAACAAGTGGAAGGATTTCAACCGTAGAGGACCGAACCCCAACTAGTGAAGGTGGAAGGAACTCAAGTGTGAACGATTGATCCCAACTGCAATGGTGGAAGGATTTCACTGTAGAATAATGGCCCCGAATAACAACGGCGGAAAGATTTCAAAACGTGGAAGGCTTTCAACCCTGGAAAGTTCTGGGTGAAAGACACGGTCATAAACGACGCTATGTATGTTACACTTGGAACAATACCGTACTTAGGTCAATCTACACACACACACACACACACACACACACACACACACACACACACACACACACACACACACACACACACACACACACACACACACACACACACACACAGACACACACACACACACACACACACACACACACACACACACACACACACACACACACACACACACACACACACACACACACACACACACACACACACACACACACATATGCACATACATACACACACACACACATACACATACATATACTCGTTCACACACACACACACACACACACACACACACACACACACACACACACACACACACACACACACACACACACACACACACACACACACACACACACACACCCACACAACACACACAACACACACACACACACACACATTCATCTATAATGTACATGTATCTAATGTAAATACTAATAAATTAAGCGTGGTAATGTTCTGAAATAATAGTCTTTCAGTTAACCAATGAAAATGGTTGCATAACCTATCCCCAGTCGTCCGCGCTAGTCGTTCTGGTTGCAAGACAAGATAGATCCGGATGGAACTTGTCCAGGGCAGGAGGCGAGAGACAACAACTGGGGACACGATACAGAAAACTAACAATACAGTGAGCATCTCCTGTTATCACCAAGCAAAAACGCGCGCAAGACATCGGTCGCATCGTTGGACCTGATGTACTCAAGAAAGCCAGATATAATTATAATTGCTCGGTTGGAACCGATAAGGTGTCGTAAAGGGCCTGAATTAAAACACATTTCACTATCCATAGAAGCGCTTTTTCTACCCCTATTGACAAGAACGCGAGCTATCTTCCCGGATAAACATTTGACCGTTTTGTCTATTAACGGCGACACGATACCGTTATCGCAGAAAATTAACTAAAACGCACATTCAATCAATCGGATACAGGTATATCGAATTCCGTAACCGCAGTTGTCAATACTGTGTGAGTATTCGTACTCAAAATCAATTAAATTAGTTAAAAATACTAAGTAATTTTTAAACGGCAAAAATTCATCTTAATCCTCGGCCTACTCGATTTGCTGAAGTAATTATGAATACACTTCAAGATACACCGTATGTGTACTGTAAGGAGGCATATATTCAACTCCATTCCAAAACTCTGAATTGATTGCATCTGTTCCAACAGTTAATATCATGATAATACGTATTGTATACTTATTCTTACGAAAACGTGTACATTACAAAATATACTGTGTTCATAAAGCAGCGAACAAAGTATGATAAGATACCACGTGTGGTAACAACCAGGATATTGTAGACAATGCACGTGCAGTGGTGAAACCATTGATACAACCGTAAGTGGGTTGTCGTTTACGTGTTGACGTAATCGTAGTTAATTGACCTATTCATCACGTGACCTGTTGCCTAGCAAAACTTTCGTCAAGTCATCAGCAAACACGTGGTGGGTTCGGACATTCCGCTGTATGTTTTGTTGAACTTCTGGTTACAAAAGTATTTCTTTGTGACAAAACAGAAGGCAGTGTTTGGAAAGTGATTGTATGCGATAATGTTTCATTTATGAGATGTCATGCGGCAATAGTAATGACATTCTCGTATATAACTGTTATCGACAGTGTTAGCAAGGACAAAACTTGACCGAGGTCACGCGCAACAATTCGATTATGACGTAGGCAAACCGCGACGTGCTGAATACATATATTTCGTTCATTTTCCAAAAAATTTTGCTTGCTGTCCAATACATAAATTTTAACAATAATTGTTTACATCTGTGGCGTAATCCGACACATCTTTCAAAATTCCATAAAAGAATGTCATAATCCTGCAGATAACAAACAGACAATTGTGAAACCATTAAAATAACCAGAGCCAAACTCTCTCTCTCTCTCTCTCTCTCTCTCTCTCTCTCTCTCTCTCTCTCTCTCTCTCTCTCTCTCTCTCTCTCTCTCTCTCTCTCTCTCTCTCTCTCTCTCTCTCTCTCTCTCTCTCTCTCTCTCTCTCTCTCTCTCTCTTCTCTCTCTCTCTCTCTCTCTCTCTCTCTCTCTCTCTCTCTCTCTCTCTCTGTCTCTCTCTCTCTCTCTCTCTCTCTCTCTCTCTCTCTCTCTCTCTCTGTCTCTCTCTCTCTCTCTCTCTCTCTCTATCTCTCTCCCTCCCTCCCTCCCCCCCCCTCTCTCTCTCTCTCTGTAAACAGACGCCGCTAACAGTTCCCCGACACCACAAACAACAGCGCCTGCTCATGCGCCGGCGCATGCGTCATCACAGCGGCATCGACTGTTGAAAACCGCCACAAATCGCTCTTGGACCGTCCGGCTGTAGGCACACCGTCGGGTATTTGAGAAGATAATTGTTAACAGAATTGTAACACAAGAAGAAGTTATGCAAGCTTTGTTGATGTTCGCTTGCGTCGCTCTCGCGCGTGGATTGTCGCACGGTCAGTGGATCACCGCAGGAAGTCGAATATATCTTTGATATACAAAATGCATTGGTTTTCTTCAGAGTATCCTAAATGAATGATGACACTTTAGCAGTGGTTTAATTCGGTGAACGATGAGCAATGATTACATATTGGTTTATCGTATTCTTTGTATCGTTGCGATACATTGTAGTTTGTCGAACTCAGCGTGTCAATTGTTTTGTCAATCGGGAATGAATGGCACATGGCCTACTAATTATCTCTATGACATGCCATACAGACAGACAGACAGACACACACACACACACATACATACAAATGCACGCACGAACCGGCACGCATGCACGCGCACGAACACGCACGTACACAAACACGGCAGAGAGAGGCTCTCTTTAAGTTGTATTTCTGTTATTTGAGAGGATTTAACAAGATTTAACAAGATTTAACTAGATTGCCATCCAGAGAATTAACTCTAGATGGCAGGTGGACAAGGAAGCCCTTTGGCTTATCGAGAGTCCAACCCTTTTATCTACATATATCCAGCCCTTCTGAGGTATGTGTCGATTTTATTTTTAAACATATTCACACTACTAGCACCCACACAATCATCAGATAATCTGTTCCATTCATTCACAGTCCTTTGTGAAAATGAGAACTTTCTCACGTCTAATCTACACTGCTCCTTTACTAATGTAACTTCATGTCCTCTAGTCTTTCTATCTTTCTTAACTGAAAAAAACATATTTCTATCAATATTTTCATAACCATTCAATATTTTAAACACTTCTATCTGATCTCCTCTCAATCTCCTGGTCTCTAGTGTTGTTAAACCACATTATTTCATAACTAAGATCCCTCAGTTTTTTTATCATTTTAGTCGCTCTCCTCTGTACTCTTTCTAGCATATCTATGTCCTTCTTGCGGTGTGGCCTCCACGCTTGTATACAATATTCTAAATGGGGCCTAACTATTGTTTTGTACAGCGGAATTATTAGTTCTTTTTCTTTATATGCTATATTTCGCCTAATCAATCCAAGGATTTGATTTCCCTTTGAAGCTGCAATTCCACACTGCTCTGAAACCTTCATGTCAGCACTAATTGTCAGCCCTAAGTCTTTTTCTTTTACAGTAGTACTTAGTACAGTTCCCCCCATTGTATATTCTACATATTCGTTCCCATGTCCTGTGTGAAGGCATTTACATTTCCCAAAATTGAACAACATTTGCCACTTTTCAGACCATTTGATCAACCTGTCAAGATCATCTTGTAAATGTTGTCTATCCCCATCACTTTTAATCCTTCTAAACATTTTTGTATCATCTGCAAATTTCAACACCTTGCTAGCTATATCATCGTCCAAATCGTTTATATATATTAAGAATAATATAGGTCCCAGTACTGATCCCTGGGGAACCCCACTCAAAACTGATTTCCAGTTTGAAGCCTCCCCATCAACAACTACCTGTTGTCTTCTGTCAATCAGCCATTTTTCTATCCAGTTAATTATACCATTTCCTATGCCATGGGCCTTTAGTTTAAGCAGTAATATCTGATGTGGCACTTTGTCGAAAGCTTTTTAAAAATCTAAGTAGATGATATCTACTGGTGATCCATCATCTACCCACTTAGTGATATCTTCCAAAAAACATAACATATTTGTTAAGCATGACCTCGCTTTTAGAAACCCATGTTGAGATGGGTTTATCAAGTTATGCTTAACAAGAAAATCCACCATGTGATCTTTAATTAGTCTTTCTAATAATTTACAAATCACCGATGTTAAACTAACTTGTCTATAATTATTTGACTTGTTTCTCGAACCTTTTTTAAATAACGGTATAATGTTTGCTTCTTTCCATTCTAAAGGAACCACTCCCTCTTCTAATGACAAGTTGAACACTGTTGCAAGCGGTATGCTAATTTGTTCTACAATTTCCAATAGTAGTTTGGGTGGAATACCATCCACTCCAGGTGATTTATTATCCTTCATAGCCCTAATTTTCTTAGCTACCATTTCTGGGTTTACAATTAACTGTCTTAAATAGTCTGATTCTGCCCCTTGAACTTAGCCTCTGGTACTGGCAGTGAACTAGTGTCTTCTCTGGTAAACACTGAACTAAAATACTCATTCAGGTCTTCTGCCATTAAGAATCCTTCTGATATTATATTTCCAGCACTATCTTCTAGAGGACCGACCTTATCCTGAACTTTCTGTTTGCTTCGAACATACGCATAAAAACTCTTGCTGTCATGTTTTATATTACAAGCTAATTTATGTTCATATCTTCTCTTTGAATTTCTAATTTCAGCTGTAGCTTGGTTTAGTGCTTCTTTATAAATGTTGTAGTCTTCGTCATTTCCAGTACGTCTATATGACTTCCACATCATTTGTTTATACTTAATTTTTCTAATGGCTTCTTTCGATAAGTATTTCTTTCTGGTCCGTTTCCCTTGTTTTTTGAAGGGAACAAATTTATCTACGATGCACTCTATTTCATTCTTTAAGATATTCCAGCATTCTGTTGCTGTCTTATTCTTCAGTGTATTATTCCAGTCTATCTTTGCTAAATATTTCCTCATTTCCTTATATCTTCCTTTGTGGAAATTTCTCCTGAACTGCTTTTTATTATTTCTTTCTGATTTTACTTTGATGGTAAAATGTATCTGGTTGTGATCACTACTTCCCAGAGGCTCACATAATTTAACATTGTCAACTAATTCATTCTGTGAGGACAAAACTAAGTCTAACACATTCTCTCCCCTGGTTGGTTCTAGCACATGTTGAGAAAGGAAACTATCTTGTACTAAAACCAAAAACTTGTGGTCCTCACTACCCATACTCTGTAGAGATTTCCATTTTATATGCCCATGGTTAAAATCCCCCATAATAACACAGTCCCGTTTGCTCACTTCCCTTATAGCGTTTTGTATTTTTTCATTCTCTTCTATGCTTATGTTTGGACTTCGATAAACTAATCCAACCGTTAACGTTGAGTTTCCTGTAACTATGTTACACCAAACAGCTTCTTCGCAATCTGCTTCTCTGTCTAATTTTATTTCATAAGCCTGGATGGATTATTTAATATATAAAATAACTCCACCTCCTCTTCTTCCTATTCTATCTTTCCTAAACATTACATATCCTGTCAGTCCCAATTCGGCATCTGATATATCGGTGGTTGCCCATGATTCGGTTATACCTATTATGTGAGGGTCAATATCTTCTACCATAATGTTTAGTTCATTTCTTTTGTTTACTATACTCCTTGCATTTAAACAAATACATTTATACCCAGCTTCAGAACAGTTTTCCAGACTGTTCTTTGCTTAATTATTTTTGCTGCCTTTATCTATGCCTCCAGTTTCAGGCTTCTCTGCGAGTCCCCCCTGCGAATTTAGTTTAAATAGATGCAACCTGTGCCACTGTCAACAGATCGCAGCAGATTCTCTGAGAATACTGCTGCCCCCTTTCCACTTAGATGGAGGCCATCTCTCATGTACATATCTTCTCTCCCAACAAAGTACCCCCATAAATCTAGGAATCCCACGCCCTCTTCCTCACACATCTGCTCAACTAGTGCGTTGATCGCCATCCTCTTACAGTTTCTGTATCTTACCCCCCTTCCTCCCATTACTGGCAAAATTCCTGAGAGAATAACCTGTTCCACTCTTGTCTTCTTTAGCTTCCTCACTAGATGTCTGTACTTCTGAACTATCCCAGTTGTTCCCTCCTTGTCTGCATTGTTTGTCCCAACGTGTACTAGTATAGACCCTCCCTTGCCATGCCCCAATACCTTCTCTACCCTTTCGGTCACATGCTCTATCCTAGCCCCCGGTAGACATACAACAACGTCCTTCCCCTCGCATATAGTCTTGTCTGTTTTTCTCAGAATTGAATCGCCCATAAACACTCTCTCTTTTCTCCTTGCCCCCTCAATCACTGCCTCGGAGTAGCTCCTCCGGATTGCATATGTCTGGTTGTTGTCTTTTCCTCTTGTCGTCATCTCTCCTGTCACATTCTCATCTTTGGTCTCTGCCCATGGTTTTGGACAGCCAGACAACGCAAAATCCACCCAGCTCTGGCAGTCGTTGCAAACTAGGTGTCGTTTTGCCCTGAGTTGTCGCTTGCAAGGTGCCATATCAGAATTTATTTATGTTCAAAGTAGTTTTTATGTAGTCTTTGAAAAGACTTTTCTGTGTACAATTTACACCAGATTGTTTAGGTTATAGTTAGTTATATTTGTTAACACACAGTGACACACCGTGCCTTACCTAGTTACGATGTCGATGACAATGTATTCAAGTTAGGCTTAGATACAAGGTAGTCTTTACAAAAACTGTTTCCTGTGTACTATTATACACTTTAAAAGATTGTTATTTCAGGTTTTAATTAGTCATCTAACTACACCGATTATCTCAAATAACGCTATTCTATTGTCGTTCACGGTACGCTAACTTCGCCAGTGACCTACTTTGTAAACAACGTTCCGATTACATTAACGTCCCCAATTATCGCTCGCAAATAGCCTACTTTTAATCTACCCTAGATTACTCCCTCTAGCTAACTTTTAACAAAAAATATTGCTTAATATATATCTATAATTACGTTATGTATGCTATACGCTCAATAATATCAAATATCCTTATATGTTCGCAAGTTTGCTGCACCAAATTCAAATCAATTCACCACCGGAAGTCCCCCAAACAAGTCCTGTTGATTCCGGGTGTGAGATATTATAATGTGAGAAATCTATATATCCTGTATTATTTATCATATGCATCAAGTATTATTTAAGTGTGACAAAAAATGTCAACGCATCATAACATATCACCAAACACAGCATTGCAAAACGTTTAAAAATATGTTAATTATGTTTACTAAGAATTACGAAATATTCCTCAAAGTTAGTTAATGTCAGTTAGTCTTTGCTCGGTTAGTGTTAATTAAAGTCTTTGCTCGGTTAGTGTTAATTAATTGGTTGTGGTAAGGTTAGTGTGAGATACAGCTACTAGTATTATTAGTTAAGCTGTTGATATTGGTATGTTTAGGGCCTACTTATTATTCGTAACCGTTCTTCTGTATTTCACACCAGTTCTGTACTGTGTAATACGAAGCTTACACCTTTATTTAGTCTTGAATTTACTATTGTTTATAACACCAGTATTAGTTAATCAAATATATTTTCATAATGTGTTATGGTGGTCTGCATCTCAGTGATCTATTAGGTCTTAGTACAGGTATCCATAGATCAAACAACAGTTAGCACCAATTATGTAAATGTACTATAAATGTACTATTATGTACTATCATGGTTGATCTGAATAAATTGTTCTTCTTCTTTCTTCTTCCTCTAACGGAACAGACGACCTCGCTTTAAGTTGTATTTCAGTTGTCGATGCATGTTTTTGTCTTCAGAGAAGATCCACGAAGACCCACACAAACAGTTCCAAAAGTACACCGACTACAACCGGGTCTGTTCGTTGCTGCGGGGCCGCTGCGTCGTGGGCTCGAGCTGCCAGTCTGATGGCTACGTGCTGGCGGGCCGTTGCAACAAGTGGGGAATGGAGTGCTGCGTCGCACGCCAGCACGTCTGCCGAACCTGGAATGGCGGCTTTTGCGCCGAAGCCCTGACGGAGTGTCAAAAGGCGGGCTACGTCGTGAGCGACTTCATGTGTACTCCCTATCACATATGCTGCGTGAGTCCATACGCAACCTTCCAGATCCCCCCTCCGACTAGCGGATTTCAAACTTTGCGACCGTATTAAAGACTGGACGGAACGTAACGGACGTCCATACACGCTGCCCACGCGCGGACTCTGGATTCACGATAGGTCGCCCAGTCGACGTAGGCAAACAAACGGAAAGACTGCCACTGAACTTTAAATGGAGGCCGTATGTTCCTAGTGTTTCCAATTAATTAATATAATATTATTAAGACAACAATAAATGTGTTGAAGGTCTACTGCCCGCCAAACTGTGTTTAGTACGTTCGTAGCATTGTTCCGAATTTGAAAGATTCAAACACGCAACATGTTCAGATGGTAGACAAAACATCCAGTTTCATCCAGTTTCATTGGCAATAATGCCGAGGCGGGCTGAGTTGACTGCAACACCCTTTTATATTCAACGATTTCCAACGTGCAATGTAGCAGATTTCCTTTACAAGTCGCTGGCTAATTCCGGTTACAGGAACATACTGCCTCCCTCCAATAAGTAAACGTTACAAACAATACCGTAACATGGTACATTTATGACTGGAAAATAATTATGTTTCACCTTATATTCACATGATAAAGTGCTGCGGAATATCTAGAAACAATTTATACTAATGTCTAGGTTATTTGCCAAGCGGAGGTAGTATTCCTTGTATGACGCCTTTGGAACGTACACATAAATTGATTGAAACGCGTCACACTCTGAATCCAACGAAGGCGCTTTATCAGGAAAATGAAGTGCGTAATTCGTACACTTTGTCGAATATATTACCTCAAAGCATAGCACCTAGTGATTGTTAGATAAAACTATCGTTTACACTGATGACTGATCAGTACTGCGAGGACACGTTAATTTTGTAACACTTACATTTGAATTGATGTAAAGTAGCAGTGATTGTAATTGTACACAACGCGGTTGTCTTCATTTTACATGATCTAATAGAAGCTGAAATTACTTCGTGAAGGTTAATCTAAGTAAACTCTGATGGTCACTTTTATTACAATTGTTGGTTTATTTCGATGACCAAATGTATTCGACAACGTTCAGCAGTATTCATGTGATAGTGTTATTTTTCATAATATCATTAAATGCAAACAAAATGCATGGCAACCTAGTTAAATTCATGTCTGATGTCAAATGCGGTATCGCGCTATCACAAAGTCTTGTCTGGCTAAGTGTGTACGAATATAACACTTTTTAATATTTGCACACGGCACCCATTATTTTGGAACGTACCGACACATGGGGCGCTGCTTCCGTCGACGTTACTTGGACAGTTTTCGGTTTTATTTTCACGTGTAACTTTCACCTACAAACACTACATTCATGTTATTATCTAGATCACGTCCGGATGCTGGTCATTGGCAGTGTTAAGACAATAATTATATATTACTTGATGTAATAACTTTGAGATATATGCATGTAATAAAATACTTAAAATATTTATTCTTTGAGTCGTAAATGTGTTTGACCTCCACACGATCTCGCACACATTCTCACTCACTCACTCACTCACTCACTCACTCACTCACTCACTCACTCACTCACTCACTCACTCACTCACTCACTCACTCACTCACTCACTCACTCACTCACTCACTCACTCACTCACTCACTCATCATCGTCCTAATCCTAAATCCTAAATAAATCCTCCTCCTAAATAAATAATCAATAAATCAATCAATAAATACTCCTCACTCACTCAAATAAATCCTCACTCACTAACTCAATCACTCACTCACTCATCATCATCCTCCATCATCCACTCACTCCTCACTCATCCTAAACAAATCCTCAATAAATAAATAAATACTCCTCACATCATATGTCAAATCCTCCCTCCTTCCACAACTCACTCCCTCACTCACTCACTCACTCACTCACTCACTCACTCACTCACTCACTCACTCACTCACTCACTCACTCACTCACTCACTCACTCACTCACTCACTCACTCACTCACTCACTCACTCACTCACTCACTCACTCACTCACTCACTCACTCACCCACCCACCAACCCACTCACTCACTCACTCACTCACTCACTCACTCACTCTGATGTGTAAGCCATGTATTTGCAAATTCGTGTTTGGTTCTACAAGATAAATGTCATACTTGGCCGGGTGGTAACATTACGTATATCGTTACATGGGATTTGTTTCCAGTTTTGGATGTTCAAATTGAAAAAAAATAAAGTAATTTTGCGAATAATGAAACCTAACTAGTATTCACAATGGCATGATAGTTCGTTTTTGTATTTTTGGCGTGCAATCATCAGGTAAACCATAATGACATGCTAGTTCGTTTGTGTATTTTTGGCGTGCAATCATCAGGTCAACCATAAAATGTTTTACGAACCAACAAGTTATTAATTAGGAATTAAGTCGGAAAATTACGATTGACCCAAACACGTGGATACAATCTCGTTAAAGTTCAAAGTTCCACCTAGCTGGAACTCACTGCCGGTTTGTTTACATGACAATACAGTTTTGCCAATGTTCGAGCGAGTGCTAATATCACCGCATCAGCGAAAAGAAACGCTAAAACCTAATTTAGTCAGAGACAGTTGCCGATCACGAGGATGCTTTTGAGATAGGCTACGGACCAATGGACACAATGATGCACGTTTTTTGTGTATTGTTGTAATTTATTTAAACGATTAAACGAAGTACGCAATTTCTATTAAGCCGACTTAAACTACTAATATAGGCTCGACACAGAAAGGAGGATCCAAGCATTTGAAACGAAATGCTACAGGAGGCTATTGCGTATCTCCTCCACAGAGCACACAACCAATGACTATGTCAGGCAACAGGTCTTTGCCTGTACGGGAGATCATGAGTCTCTGCTATCAGCAATGAAGCCCCGCAAGCTCTCCTGGTTCGGACATATCTCCAGAAACAACTCTCTGTCCAGGACCATCGTTCAGGGAACAGTAGAGGGCAAAAGACGCAGTGGGCGGCAGAGAAAGTCTCTGGGAAAGGACATAAAATATCTGGACAGGCCACACCCTCACGTCCCTGACACGCACAGTGGAAGACAGAGAGAGGTGGAAAGCGCTGACTGTGCAAGCGTCTGCCATGGCATCCCGACGACTTCCGGTCACGGGATGAGTGAGTGAGTGAGTGAGTGAGTGAGTGAGTGAGTGAGTGAGTGAGTGAGTGAGTGAGTGAGTGAGTGAGTGAGTGAGTGATAGGCCCGTAGCGTCAATACATGTTTTGGGGGTGCATTTTTCAGCGAAAGCCGACTTTTTTTAATTTGAATTTCACGTGTAAAGGTGTCAGCCGAAGTTCCAGAACCTGTCACTCGGACATTACATCGGAAGACAGGGGTTTGTGGAAGACAGGGGGATGTGGAAGACAGGGGGTTGTGGAAGACAGGGGGTTGTGGAAGACAGGGGGTTGTGGAAGACAGGGGGATGTGGAAGACAGGGGGATGTGGAAGACAGGGGGATGTGGAAGACAGGGGGATGTGGAAGACAGGGGGTTGTGGAAGACAGGGGGTTGTGGAAGACAGGGGGATGTGGAAGACAGGGGGTTGTGGAAGACAGGGGGATGTGGAAGACAGGGGGTTGTGGAAGACAGGGGGATGTGGAAGACAGGGGGTTGTGGAAGACAGGGGGATGTGGAAGACAGGGGGTTGTGGAAGACAGGGGGTTGTGGAGGTGCTGTGGGATATTTTTTTACACGCATCGCACCCCAGCCTAAAGGCCTGAAACACAGTACACATCGGGATATAACAGAACTGGATATAACAGAACTGGAACTTGCTTGTTAAACACAGAGGAATCACCAAATAAGCGCCGTTCGTTTGTTTATCAAAGTAGAAAGCGATCTGACCATACCAACTACGTTTGAACGATATAATTATTATTTCTTAGTTACTTCATGCCCTTATGACTAATATTCCATACCATGGTTATGCCGTGGTAATACCAAATTCTATGTTAATAACATGGGATGCCATAGTCTATCATGGTTCCCATGATATATCAAAATATAACGTGATATGCCGTGGCAGACCATGATAACCAATGGAAGTCATGACCAAAGTATATTTCCATAGGGCGCTTGTGATAATAACGACGCAGACAATCCTACAATATGATGTGCCTGGAGATGTTGATTAATGCGATATTACATTTCTTTGGAGGTGGACTGTAGGATTCTACATGGAATGGAGTGATCAGAAAAACGGTACCCATTTTAGCCTATATATTACACGTATGTCACGTTCTTGACGACATAAAACAGAATGACTTGCACATAATATATCATAACGTATTTGACTCGCGTGCATAGGGCAAGCGGGTAAATTAAGGAAAGTTCGGACAGTCTGCGGAGACTCTTGACGACCCGCCCAAATAACTGGGTTAGCTACTTCCACTGGACTGCAGAAATGTAATTGCGATGTATGTATCTTGCTGTTTTTGCATCAGTTGCTACATGAATGTTTATGAGAGAAACCATCCTCAAATGAATGTTGAAAATTGTTCGTCGCTGCGCGGCCGTCACTTTACCTTTTCATAACGTGAACGGAGGCACATTTCAAACGGTCTAGGGGGACATAATCACGTGGGACAACAAAAAGGTGTACGGGCACGCAAAATTACAAAGGCCTAGGGGGCACGTGTCCCCAGGCCCCATGGCTCCGCCTATGATATACATATATATATATATATATATATATACATCAAATTACAAGTTTATGTTGCATTCATGTATATATATATATATATATATATATATATATATCTACATGAATGCAACAGGAACAACATTTATTTTGAAGTGTAAATACACAACATAGAGGTGACATCATTGAACGATGGTCTACTTCTGTGGAATACTTCACCATATTTCCTAGAGTTCGTTTTGCGCCCTTTAGCCGAAGAACAATAACAAGATAGCGACAGTCAGAGAGGATGGAACCACAAAATCTACGTATTCGCGCACGTATTTACCTCGCGTTGGATCCAATAGTTTCCGAAACAACAACTACGTAAAAACTATATCGCGATATAAGAGAATGTGCGGACAAGTGCGACCAGATGTGACCTGAGCACGAGATTTTGAACAACGCCGAAGAAACCATTCTCACGTTCTGGATGGATCGAGTCGTCACAACCCACATGACACATGAGACAGAACCACGTGACTCTGTCGAGCCGACCACGTTTCGACAGTTGCAGTCTAAACAAAGAGTGGTACGACACGGTAGAGTCATTAGAAGCGGCTACTGCAGGAGAATACGTGCGGTCAAGTTCCAACAGATTGAAGAGTCTAAGAGACGAGTTAGGATGGCTGTAGAAGTGTTTCTTCTTGCAACAGTCACGTGTGTCCTTCTTGGTAGCCCAGTCGGTGAGTGCAACAACTATCACCACGCTTGGGTCTGGCGCAGACATGCCGGCACGCAGGCATGCAGTCACGAAGACACGAAGGCACGAAGGCACGCACACACGCAAACACATACGCACATACGCATGCCCATACACCGTTGTGATGTAGCTAGCTCTCTCTCTCCCCCCTCTATATATATATATATATATATATATCTCTCTTTCTCTCTCTCTCTCTCTCTCTCTCTCTCTCTCTCTCTCTCTCTCTCTCACTCACTCACTCACTCTCTCTCTATCTTTTCCACGTCCTCGCTCTCTTTCACACACACAGCGCGTGGGCTCGCGCGCGCACACACACACACACACACACACATACACGCACGCACACGCACATCAACACACACATGCACGTAGACACACACAAACATGCACATAAACGAATAGTATGGTCTCCTGGCCTCTTTGATACTACACACGTCAATGTATAGATTATAACATTTACTGTAAGAATTACATAATTTCTTTAAGGCCTTTCGCAAATATTTGTGTTTTTTGTTACCGGATGGACCCTGTTAAATGTGGCCGACCCTAGAAGTTCTTGCGACATGACAGGGACAAAGTGCACTTTTCGGAGTTCGCCAATTTTCGCGACTGTGCATGTGCGAAGATAGAATTGTGGGGAGAATTTCGTTCAAAATGTAAACAGAGGAATGTGTAGCAAAAATTTTTTGTTTGCATTCTCGGACAGTTTTCGGTTTAGTACTCGAACTCAGCTTTTAGCAATGTACTCGTACTCGTTCTCGTACTCATACTCATCCATCATCAAAGTACTCGTACTCGAACATGTACTCATGAAAATGTACTCGGTCCCAGGTCTGATATATTTATATATATATATATATATATATATACATGAATGCAACATAAACTTGTAATTTGATATATATATATATATATATATATATATCATAGGCGGAGCCATGGGGCCTGGGGACACGGGCCGCCTAGACCTTTTTAAATTGGACCAATGTAACTACAGAAAGCAATGCAAGAATGGAGTGACACCTTCAGAAAACACGGGCTCCGAATGAATCTGGAGAAGACTGAAGTAACGTGGATAGGTGAACAGGAGGTAGATCTGCATGTCGTTGTTGACGGAAAGACCATTAAACAAGTGAACAGCTTTGTATACCTGGACGGTAGATTGTGTGAGGATGGAAGGAGTAGTAAAGAAATACAGAGGAGGGTGCAATCAGGAGCAGCAGCATGGAAGAGGGAAGAAGGCATTATGTGGGACAGAAAACTGAAGAAACAAGTGAAAGGAAAAGTGTTGGAAGCCTGCGTTGTACCAGCCTGTATATATGGGTTAGAAACACTGCCACTGACACAGAGACAGGAGGAGGAGTAACGCGAGAGGATAGAAGGAAAATGAAGGAACTGAGAGAGGAGATTGGAATGGAAAAAACACCTAAAGAGGAAAGTAGCCGGAAACAGAATGGCCATTGCGGACGAGAGAGAGAGAGAGAGGTGGAGAGAACCGATAAAAAAGTAGAAGAAGCTACCAAGTGACGTAGACACCACCCCGCAAGGGAGCAAGGGGAAGAAGTAGAATTGTGTGTTGCCCGTGCTGTATCGAAATCACTTTGACCGCAATCGTGTCAGTTGTTCAGGATAATTTGCGAAGAGCCGAAATGAAGCGAACGTTGAACAGATCAATGGCGATAAATGCCACGATAACCTATTCATGGGCGGATACCAGTACAACATTATTATTATAATATGTATAATTATATATATATATATATATATATTAGAAAGCTAACTTTTGAACAATGTAAATCTAGGTTCACTCGCGTTCTATGTTCATTTGATTGTTTCGACCAGAGACCTCTGATCTACCAAATGACGATACAATTTATTTGAAAAACCCACCAAAGCAGTAATTTCGAGTTATGTTTTGTATGAAGTTACATATTTGTTTTGCAACCTATCGGAGAAATGTGGAAACTATAGAGTGGGTAACGGGTGCCCAGATGGTGCCGTGATGGTGAACGGATTCAAAGTCAATACACTGTAATGATGGAAACCCTTGTTTCTTGCTGCATGGGTTGGTGTGAGCTAGTTATTTTTATTATTATTATTGTTATTACTGTTATTGTTATTATTGTTATTATTATTATTAACTATGTTTGCAGACGGACAGCCGTGGTTTGGCTGCGGGCCTTACGTCAATTTCGACCAGAAATGTAAAGACTTTGGCGGTTCATGTATGCACCCTATCGAGTGTAACACGCGTGGCCAATATTCGCTGGTCGGACGATGCAACGACATGGACAAGCAGTGTTGCGCTACAAACGGCGAACTTTGCGTGTCGCTGTATAAAGGATTTTGGTAAGGCTACCGGTGGTTTATTGTCGTTGAACAGCCCCGTCCTCCTAGTACAGTACTTCAAACTCGCCTCTAATATTAACAAGATTGAACAAGAACATTAACTCTAGATGGCAAGTGGACAAGGAAGCCTTTTGGCTTATCGAAATTCCAATACCTTTTATTTACATGTATCCCGGCCTTTTAAGGTATGTGTCGATTTTATTGTTAAACATATTCACGCTACTAGCACCAACACAATCAGGAGATAATATGTTCCATTCATTTACAGTCGTTTGTGAGAATGAGAAATTTCTTATATCTAATCTACACTGCTCCTTTACTAATGTAACTTCATGTCCTCTGGTCCTTCTATCTTTCTTAATCGCGAAAAAAATATTTCTATCAATATTTTCATAACCATTCAATATTTTAAACACTTCTACCTGATCTCCTCTCAATCTTCTGGTCTCTAGTGTTGTTAAACCAAATTTTTTAGGCGTATTTCGTAACTAAGATCTCTCAATTTTGGTATCATTTTAGTTGTTCTCCTCTGCCCTCTTTCTAGCATATATATGTCCTTCCTGCGATATGGCCTCCACGCGTGAATACAATATTCTAAATGAGGCCTCACTATTGTTTTGTACAGCGGTAGTATTAGTTCTTTTTCATTATACGCTATATTTCGCCTAATTAATCCAAGGATTTGATTTCCCTTTGAAGCTGCAATTCCGCACTGCTCTAAAACCTTCATATCAGCACTAATTGTTATCCCTAAGTCCTTTTCTTTTACAGTAGTAATTAGTACAGTACCCCCATTGTATATTCTACCTCTTCCTTCCCATGTCCTGTGTGAAGGCATTTACATTTCCCAAAATTGAACAGCATTTGCCACTTTTCAGACCATTTGATCAACCTGTCAAGATCATCTTGTAAATGCTGTCTAGCTCCTTCTTCTTCTTCTTCTACGTGTCATGTCTGTCACAGGCGTTGGCGATCATGGCCCTCCAAACCGCACGGTCGTGTGTAGTTTGTAGCAGTTCTGTTGTGCTCCTTCCACACCATGTTGAGAGACTATCTATTATTTTTATTCTCTGGCGTCCTCTGGATCTTTTTCCTTCTATCTTTCCTGTTGTTACTATTTGTTCTAACTTTTTCTTTCTCATGACATGGCCTATAAATCGTGCTTGTTGTGTTCTAACTTTGTTGATGAACTTTCTTTTTGATTTGGCTGTCCTAAGGATGACTTCATTGCTTTGCTTTGCAGTCCATGGCACTCGCAGCATTCTTCTTAAGAACCACATTTCAGTGGCTTCTATGTTTTTTTGTGATCTTTTGGTTATTGTCCAGGATTCACATCCATATAGCAATATGGGCTCTATGTAACATTGCAGTACACGTTTTCTCACTTCAACTGATATATTTTTATTTGTTAAAATGTTTTTCATGTGGTGAAAAGCTGTTTTGGCTTGAGCAATTCTTCTCTTTATCTCATCGTTGCATCGACCGTCGGATGTTATTAGTGATCCCAGATAATTAAACGTTCGAACTTGCTTCAAAAAACGTTGCATGTTGGAGTGTAATTTTTCTTTGCGATGACCATGATTTCTGTTTTCTTTTTGTTTATGGACAGACCTTTTTTCTCACTTTCCCTTATTACTGTATCTAGCATCTGTTGTAGATCTATTTCGTTCTCAGCAATCAGTACCGTGTCGTCTGCATATTGTAAATAATTCATGTTGTATCCCCCTACTTGAATGCCTGGCATATCTTCTAATGTGCGTAAGATAATCTCACTGTATAGTGAAAAGAGATCGGGTGATAGGACACACCCTTGTCTTACACCACGTTTTATTTCTTGAAATTTACTGATGTCATTTTCTATTCGTATTGCTGCTGTTTGTTCCCAGTACAGATTTCTCACAATTCTCAGATCTTTCCCATCAATGTTCAAACTTTCCAGCATTGATATGATTTCTTCATGACGAACTCTGTCAAATGCCTTTGTGTAATCAATGAAACATACATACAGATCTTTCTGCACTTCCAGTGCTCTCTCAATCAGTGTTCGTAGGATGTATATTGCATTATTTGTACCTTTATCTTCTACAAATCCATATTGTTCTTCAGCAATTTCTGGCTTTATTTTGTTTCTCATTCTGGTCATAATAATTTTAAGCAGCATCTTGGTGAAGTGACTCATGAGACTAATTGTACGGTGTAGTTCACATTCAATCGCACCTGGTTTCTTTGGTATTGCTACAAAAATGGATCTGGATAAATCAGTTGGGATTCGTCCGCTGTCATATATTTTGTTCAAGAAGTCTGTTACTATATCAATACCAAATTCCTCTAAACACTCAATCATTTCAATGGTAATATTATCTGGTCCAGCAGCTTTTCCCTTTTTCATTGATCTGATGGCTTTTCGAACCTCGTCCTTCAATATAGGAGGACCATCAAAGTTCTTCTTAATTGATGGTCTTTCACCCCTTTCATCATCGTACAGTTCATCAATATATTCTGACCATCTCTCGAGTATTTTGTCTTTGTCCATTATTATGTTTCCTTCTTTAGATTTCAGGCAACCTGTAGCTGAGCATGTTCTTTTCCCTGTGATTTCTCTTATTCTAGCATGCATGGATTTTGTGTCGTGCTTATTCTTCTGTTCAATTTCTTTGCATTTTTCATTAAGCCATTCCTCTTTCGCTAGATTACATTTGGCCGTTATATCCTTGTTCATTGCTACATATGCATCATGATTTTGCTTAATTTTCCTCCTTTCATTCATCAACTTTAGAATATCGTCAGTCATCCATTTTTTCTTTGCTTTTCTGCATTGCCTAGGAATAGTTTCTTCTGCAGCCTGTGTTATTGATTCCTTCATTTGTTCCCATTGGTCGTCCACATCTTGAATGTCATTCAGAACTTTGAAACTGTTTTGTACTGCTACATTGAATTTCTCTTTGATCGCTGAATCTGATTTTAGTATATATGTCTAGCTCCATCACTCTTAATCCTTCTAAACACTTTTGTATCATCCGCAAATTTCAACAGCTTGCTTGTTATTTCATCATCCAAATCGTTGATATATATTACGAATAATATAGGTCCTAGTACTGATCCCTGTGGTACCCCACTCAATACCGATTTCCAGTTTGACGCCTCCCCATTAACTACTACACGTTGTCTTCTGTCAATCAGCCATTTTTCTATCTAGTTTATTATACCATTTCCTACGCCATGGGCCTTTAGTTTAAGCAGCAATCTTTGATGTGGTACTTTGTCGAAAGCTTTTTGAAAATCTAAGTAGACGATATCTACTGGTGATCCCTCATCTACCCACTTAGCGATGTCTTCCAAAAAACATAACATATTTGTTAAGCATGACCTCGCTTTTAAAAACCCAAGTTGAGATGGGTTTATAAAGTTATGTTTAACAAGAAAATCCACCATGTGATCTTTAATTAGTCTTTCTAATAATTTGCAAATCACTGGTATTAAACGCACTGGTCTGTAGTTCTTTGACTTGTTTCTCGATCCTTTTTTTAAATAACGGTATGAGAAACAAGTCAGAGAACTATAGACACCTGTGACGACAGCGAGTTTGATGTTGCACAGGAAACACATAAATACTGTACACAAATCGGCAGTCCAACCACAATGCAAACAAATACTGTTTGCTATACATTCCTCTATTTACATTTAGGAAACAATTCTCCCCACAATTCCATGTTCGCACATGCGCAGTCGTGAAAATTGGCGATATCCGAACAAGTCAATTCCTTACCATCTCGTTACCTCGTAAATGAACCAATGAGACACGTCCGAGTATGAAACAGTTTGTACCAGACTTGTTTAAGCATATCCACAAGGTCTCGGTTCCTTTTTTGATATATAATAACCAAAATACACCTCACCCAGAAAATTGCAGTCTGCCACGTTTTGGATTCATATGATTGAATGTATGTTGCAAGTGGCTATACCGGTTGGCTAATTTCCCTGCACGTTTATGCATTGTGTATCCAACGTCTTGTTGTTCAAGTAGATAATATAACCCACCCGGAAAGCATAACCTAAGCATATAGTGTAAATAGGTAAAGTAAAGGTAAGCTCTTATATAGCGCAGTCTCCAGTCCTCAGGACTGCTCAAAGTGCTTTACACTTTACCCCCTGGCAGACCTGTTCAATCGAAACCCTTCTTGACTTCTCTGGGAAGAATTAAGCCATGCTGCAATTAATGCGCGAAGGTTATTTACACACAAATATCAACCACTGTCTATAGCCAGGTACTCATTCATACAGCTGAGTGAACTGAAGCAATGTAGAGTAAACGAACTTGCCCAAGGTTCGACACCGCCGCACAGGAGTTAAACCAGGGTTCTCTAGTCGAGAGTCCGAAGCTCTTACCGCTGTGCTACTGCACTCCGCAAACCTGCATAGGTAACATAACCCACCCACATATTCATAACACACCCATACAACATAATCCACGATGACAACATAAGCAATCAGGACAACATAACCCACTGAGACAACATAATCCACGATGACAACATAAGCAATCAGGACAACATAACCCACTGAGACAACATAACCCACCTGTCAACATAACACACCCAGAAAAGATAACACCTCAGCGAACATGACCCTACAAACAATGTAACCCTCCCTGACAAGATAACACACCCTGGCAGCATAACACAGCCTGACAACATAAACCGCCAAGACAACAAAACACCCTGACAACATAATTAAACCAGAAATCGTAACACATCCTAACAAAGTAACTCCCACATCCAACATAGCACACCCATGTATTATAACACACCCTGACAACAAAACACACCCAAACAACATAACATACCCTGACAACAAAACACACCCAAACAGCATAACACACACTGACAACAAAACACATCCAAATAGCATAACACACCCAGACAAAAACACACCCAAACATCATAACACACCTTAACAAGAAAACACATCCAAACAACATAACACACTTTGACAACAAAACACACCCAACAGCATAACACACCCATACAACAAAACTCACCCAAACAGCATAACACACCATGATAACAGAACACACCCAAGCAACATAACACACACAGACAACAAAACACACCGAAACAGCATAACAGACATAAACAACAAAACACACCCAAACATCATAACACATCCTGGCAACCAAACACGCCAAAACAGCATAACGCATACTGACAATAATACACCCAAATTGCATAACACACCCAGACAACAAAACACACCCAAACAACATAACACACCGTGACAACGAAACAAAATGAAACAGCATAACACACCCTGACAACAAAACACACCCAAAAAGCATAGCACACCCACACAACAAAACACACCCAAACAGCATAACACACCATGACAACAAAATACACCCAAACAACATAAAACACCCTGACAACAAAACACACTTAAACAGCAAAACAAGCACAAATAAAACAATTAGAGTGGCAACATTTTATATGGTGAGAAATAAAAATAATAATAAACTATACATATGGGCTAAAAGGTGAGGCTGGCTGAGAAAACAACTATGGTAAAATTTCAGAAAAATCCATTTAGAGGAAGAGACCTCTCAAAGCCCCCAAAGTTTTTTGGGTAAAAGCACGAAAAAGGGAAAATTTTAAAAACGTGATATATCAATATCTCTTTAATCTATTTTAATAAATGTTTCACTGTGTTCTAATTTCTATTCATAATAATTATGTCAAGACAATAGAACAATCAATCAGGTTATAAGTATAAATCGCCTATAATTGTGAAAATTAGACAAATGTAAGATTTTGTTCATTTTAGAAAACTGTAATCCATCATAATTGACTACATTACATAGGTAATTTACATTAATTGTAAATCACGTAATATTTTGTTATATTGCAGTTAGGCCATTTGGTATTATGTAGCAAGTTACACACCACAATTGAAGCAGGCAGATTTTTAAGCGCTGTTTAAAAAGGAGAGAAGGTTAGCACTCCCATTGATAAGGACGGAAGAGACCTCCGTGATCTTCTAATTAACGTCGCGTCAGCAGTAAATGTTGTCGTTCATTGCCCTGATGCTGCTGTAGCCAGGTCGGAAGCGCCGCTTCGTACTAGATCTGCAACAAACGTGTGGTTAGTTGGGCAACCGCTTCCTTGTATCGAGAACCTGAACCAACTGCCTACAATTGGTGGAGTTCTGTGGCGAGTTTTCTACGACTTGAAAGTGAAGAAGCTGACACTGCCTGCAAGCTGCAACAATGCGGTAGGTGAAGTCCTGCGGGTTTGACATCTGACTAACGTTCCGACGACGCAGAAGCCAAATGCTGTCGAGAAGCTGAAGAAACTCTATCAGCAGCATGTAAACACATGCAAGAACAAACACAGGCGCAGTAAGAGGCAAGCTGAGCTGGAAACTGAGTTTGGCAGTCGATTGCTGGAACTGTTTTATGTGGCACATGCATAGTGTGATCAAATGATCCGCATTGCTCGTGATGTGGAGTTTCTGCAAGATCAACGAAGTGAGAGGAAGATGCTGATGGCTGGGGAGGACAAGCCTCTCAAAGTGAAAGAGCAGAAACGAAAAAAGCGAAATCTGCCTCCAAGGCAACTGATGAG
Source organism: Paraescarpia echinospica (assembly GCA_020002185.1). Lineage (NCBI taxonomy): Eukaryota > Metazoa > Annelida > Polychaeta > Sabellida > Siboglinidae > Paraescarpia > Paraescarpia echinospica. Next base: position 11,142,787 of record CM034534.1, read on the forward strand.
ACCGAGCCGACAACCGAGCCACTCACAGAGTCATCACAAGATGAACAGTCGGATTATGATGGCACACTGGACGTTGATGTGGCTATCTCTATCAGCAAATATCACCACAAACATCTAGTTGTATCTGGATCATCGCAGTCTTCTGAGCGGGCCGAACCAGTTCGGAAAAAAAGAAGGTAGCACGGCGCTGTCTTGTTGATGACCCGTTGTTTGTTGCTAGCTTGGACAGAACACAAACAACATCACGTCAAGCGATGCATATAGTGACACCTGCATTGGTTGCTGCTGGCGTTGATGTGTCAAAACTCACACTGTGTAGAACATCACTCGACACAGCACGTAGAGATGGCCGCGTCGCCATCGCACAGGCCATTAGAGAGAATGTCCACCCGGATGTACCCCTCGTCGCACATTTCGATGGAAAACTATTACCTAACAGGCAAGGTGAAAAATCAGATCGCATGCCCATCGTAGTGTTTGGGAAAGGGGTCGAAAAGTTGCTCGGCATTCGACAAATTTCATCTGGCACCAGAGCGAAAATGGGCAACGCTGTCGTCCAATTTCTGCGGGATTGGGAGGGCGTTGGCGAGCACGTGGCAGGACAATGCTTTGACACAACATCAAGCAACACTGGTACCCACATAGGTGCCATCACTGTAATTCAAGAAGCATTTAAAAAACATATCCTTTTCTCGCATGCCGACACCATATACTGGAGATCATTGCCGCTGCAGTTTTTGATCTATTCTTTGTGTCGAAGGGTCCAACTATCCCGCTCTTCGTTCGGTTCAGGAGAACTGGCCATTCATTGATCAAAGAAAGTACAACTCTCTGGACAGTGAGACAACTAGATCATTTGGGTGTGCCTTGACTACACACGAGAAGCAATGGCTGGAGAGGCATAAAGTTACAGCAAGTGAGTTCCTAACAGAACAACTTCACAATAAGCACACGCGACATGACTACCTCGAGTTCATCCAGCTGGCCATCATCTTATTGGGTGGTGCACATGACCCGTTACACCAGTTCAGCCCACCAGGCGCCTACCACCGTGCTCGTTGGATGGCGAAAGAGATCTACTGCTTGAAGATATTCGCCTTCCGTGAGCAGTTCGAGCTTACTAGCCACGAACTACAGGTTCTACAGCTCATCTGCATGGGTATATGCAGCCAGCAGCAGACATGCGCCTATCAACGACCTCTGCCTCCTTAGTGACCTGGAGAACTCCGATGAAGTGGATGGTGTGATAGCACACACAGAAGCAATGAAGATGTGGGGCCATCTCTGGTATCTCAGTGAAGACCTAATCTCTCTGGCGCTCTCCTCTGACCGTGTCTCTGCAGAGGAGAAGACGGCAATTGTAGCCGCCTTTGGGAGACCTGCAAAGAAGAATGACCTGCGGCGGGTGGTGGCGAAGAAGATAGTCTCCTTCAATGAAGTGCACCTCGCCAATTTTGCAACGGAACGTTCGCTCAACTTCTTCACTGCTCTCAACATTGAACGCAGCTTTCTCAACAGCAAGACTGAGACGTGGCTTGCTTTACATGTTGTAAACGACTGTGCAGAGAGAGAGAGAGAGAGAGAGAGAGAGAGAGAGAGAGAGAGAGAGAGAGAGAGAGAGAGAGAGAGAGAGAGAGAGAGAGAGAGAGAGAGAGAGAGAGAGCTGTCAAACTGGCGACGGTTTTCAACCTGGCTCTCACAGACGACGAAGAGCAGCGCTAATTCATCTTCCAAGTCGTAGAGTCGCATCGTGGGCTGATGCCTCAGGCTACAAAGACAAGGATGATGGTTCTTTAATAAGGCAAAACAGCTGTTCTGCTACGCATTTTTCATATGTGGGATTGTGTGTATGTTTACCTTATTATAAATGCTGTGCCCGAAAATTTCAAATGTTCATCCTGGAGTGTAATAAATCTGTTTCACTAAAAAGGTATGTATTAAGCTCATTTTTATTAGGGGTGATACTTGTATAATTCATAGGTCACAGTGATAATTTTAGTAAAATAGGTTCAGTAGATTTTGAGATATTGCGTTCTTAAAGTTAAATGTATCCCTATAATTGCGATTTCATCAAAACTTAGGGAGCTTTGAGAGGTCTTTTCCTCTTAAATTTTAACACAGTTGTTTTCTCACACAACCTCACCTGTTTAGCCCATATGCATGGTTGATTTCAAAAAAAATAATTTGCCCAGCCTAACGCACATACAACAAAACACACCAAAACAGCATAACACACCCTTAAAACATAACCAATCCAAAAAGCATAACACACCCTCACAACAAAACATACCCAAACAGAATAACATATACTGACAACAAAACACTCCCAAACAGCATATCACACACTGACAATAAAACACACCCAAACGGCATAACACACCCAAACAGCATAACACACACTGACAATAAAACACACCCAAACGGCATAACACACCCAAACAGCATATGACACACTGACAATAAAACACACCTAAACGGCATAACACACCCAAACAACAAAACACACCCAAACAGCATAACACACCTTGACAACATAACACACCCAAACAGAATAACATACCTTGACAACAAAACACACCCAAACAACATAACACACTTTGACCACAAAACACACCCAAACAGCATAGCACACACTGACAACAAAACACACAAACAGTATAACACACCCTGACAACAAAACACACCCAAACAGAATAACACATCCTGATAACAAAACACACCCAAACAGAATAACACACCCAAACAACAAAACCAACCCAACAATCGTAACACACCCTCACAACAAAACATACCCAAACAGAATAACACACCCTGAAAACAAAACACACCCAAACAACTTACCACACCCTGACAACAAAACACACACAGGCAGCATAACACACACTGCCAATAAAATACACCCAAAGAGAATAACAAACCCAGACAACAAAACACATCCAAACAACATAACACACCCTGACAACTAAACACACCCGAACAACATAACACAACTTTACTACAAAACATATTTAAAAATGATGTACAGACAATGTCGGTTTAATGATGACCAGTGACAGACCCCCATATTTTCCTAATAGCTTGCAATGCCCCCCTAAAATTTATTTGCATTCTTGATTAATCCGTATCATCTAGTAAAAAAATCAAACTGGGTGTGAATCTCACACCCGCTTGCGTCTTTGCGATTCACTTACGAAAAGTTAGCAGGCGCTTTTAAGCCACGCCCAGCGCGCGCTTGATTGGTCGCTAGGGCAAGGAGCGTTTGACACATGTGTCACGCGCGTTTCATTTTGTTTTTCGCAGGGAGACGTCAGGGCTTGTTATATGTTAGCAAGGGGCTATACGTACACATACTAATTTCACGAATAGGTAGGCAGGGCTATACGTACACAAACTAATTTTACGAACAGGTAGGCAGGGCCCTACGTATACGTACGTTTATCCAGATTATATTATTTAGCGTTCAATTTAGAATGCTCCTGATTAGGACAGTCGCGAAATCCATTAATTGTAAATGTTTTCATACTGTTATCTTAACACATTCTAAACACGAAGCAAATAGATGCAATGTGGAACAGCAATTACTTTTGCATTTATTTAAAAAAAATTATAGAACATGCACAAAACTAATTACTAATTAATTTGACTTTAATCGAGCTAGCATATTATTCTCAATATAATAATGTAATCGCAGTCTTCACGTTTTATAATGAATATTTGTGATGGGATGGGTGTAAAATTATTCGAATTTTGTTCATTTGAAAGAAGGATATATGTGGAAATATTTATAAATGCTAGCCAACTAATGTGTTGTAAGTTGTATTCAGCACCAATAATCTACAAACTGCCAAAACACATATTTGGTGCTAAAATAATTGAGATTTGTTTATAGTTAGTTAAAGATATTTTAGCAAAAAAATAATAAATGTGTTCTTGTAGATGTATAACATAATGTATACTGAATATAATCCTGCAAGAATTATGATATATTCGTTCACTCATGTACCCATTTGGCATACTTACTGCCGAGCTCGACTCCACTGGAGATTTGCTTACATCCACATGCCCATGCAGACATTCAGAAATGTAGAAATGCATACTTAGCTATAATTAAATAATTAAATATGTAAATATCATATGGTAATTGGGCTTCACTTTGCTCAGTTCGTAAAGTGAGAGAGTCTCAGTAGTGGTGCATAATGGCAATGCCAATTGATTTAATAAAACATTTGAAAACGTGTGTACAGTGTGTATTAAACATACTCCAATTATATTACATGATCACAGTGCACATGCATTATATAATAACTAGAATTTAAATTATTTGAAAACAAAAGTATGGTATGCATTAATTAATGTGGTGTATGTGCATTGCATACTTGGGTATGTGCAAAATTCCTATGACAATAAGAGCAAATTATTGTATTCGTGTGACAGTCACACAAAATATAACGTGCACTGTGCACATTAATTGAGATGTGTATAGTCCTTTACATAGTTGGTTTGATTCTAGTAATGAAACAAAGATACTGTAGGCTTAGATATCTATACGCTACCAAGTATGCCATCCACATACACTACGTTAATTCATGTATATTTAATGCATACCGTATTTTTATTTCAAATAATTTAAATTCTAGTAATTATATAATGCATGTGCACTGTGATCATGTAATATAATTGGGGTATGTTTAATACACAGTGTACATACGTTTTCAAATGTTTTATTAAATCAATGGGCATTGCCATTATGCACCATCACTGAGACTCTTTCACTTTACGAACTTAGCAAAATGCAGCCCAATTACCATATGGTATTTTCATATTTAATTATAGCTAAATATGCATGTGTACATTTAAAATGTCTGTATGGGCATAAGCAACAGCCCGGTGGAGTCGAGCTCAGCAGTAAACATGCCAAATGCGTACGTGTGTGAACTAATATAATTCTTGCAGGATTATATTCAGTATACATTATGTTATAAATCTACAAGAACATTATTTTTTGCTAAAATATGTTAACTAATTTTAAACAAATCTCAATTGTTTTAGCACCAAATACGTGATTTGGCAGGTTGTAGATTATTTGTGCTGAATACAACTTACAACACATTAGTTGGCTAGCATCTATAAATATTTCCACATATATCCTTCTTCCAAATGAACAACATTCGAATAATTTTACATCCATCCCATCGCAAAAATTCATTGTAAAACTTGAAGACCGCGATTACATTATTATATTGAGAATAATATGCTAGCTCGATTCAAGTCAAATTATTTAGTTATTAATTAATTGTTGTTCCACATTGCACCTATTTGCTTCGTGTTTACATTGTGTAAGATAGCAGTATGACAACATTTACAATTAATGGAGTTCGCGACTGTCCTAATCAGTATCAATCCAAATTGAACGATAAATAATATAATCTGGATGAACGTACGTATACGCAGGGCCCTGCCTACCTGTTAGTAAAATCAGTTTGTGTACGTATAGTCCTGCTTACCTGTTCGTAAAATTAGTCTGTGTATGTATAGCCCTTTGCTAACATATAAAAAGCCTTGACGTCTCCCCGCGAAAAACAAAATGAAACGCGCGTGACACATGTATCAAACGCTCCTTGCCCTAGCGACCAATCAAGCGCGCTCTGGGCGTGGCTTAAAAGCGCCTGTAAGCTTTTCATAAGTGAATCGCAAAGACGCCACCCGCTTGGCTTTTTTAAAATCCAAGATGGCCGATAAGATGGCCGCCGAAATGCTATAAATGGCATAATTTGTAAACAAATTGACTTTAGGTGATCTTGGAGTCTAGACATAGGTATTTGGAGTCAGGGAATTCGTTTTTGTTGTGAAATTGATGTGTCAACGTAGTCCCGTGCATAAAAATCCAATATGGCCGCCAAAATGGCTGCTGACATATCATGTAAACAATGGCTGGTACCCGAGGATTGTTTTTGTTGTAGCACGAAAGACATCTATAAGTGCCACATGAAGAAAGGCCACTCGCTAAGTTCCTTCATGTGCACGTCACAATGGGGATGCTGCTCTCCGAAGAAAGACAAGGCTAATGAGCTATCTGAGGACTACTCATTCGCTCAGAGCTATTTGCCGATTCCGGAATGGGATGGAACCTTTTCGGAGCCTGACGAGCCGTCGCCTTTCAGTGGTGGCATACAATCTGCCAGCGAAAGGTTGAGCAACTTTGGCAACGTGCCCCCGCCGCGTGGCTCAGTAGCCGCCGAGAAATATGACTTCCAGCCTTTATCACCGTCTGGATCAGCAGCCGCCCAGAAACATAATGTCCGGCTTCCACCACCGCCTGGCTCAGTAGCCGCCCAGAAATCTAACTCCCGGCTTTCACCACCGCCTGGCTCAGTAGCCGCAAACAATACTGATGGTCCTGGCAAAGATAATGATATGGTGGAGAAGTCCGATCAAGACAAGGACGAACCTGACAATGGTGATAAGGATTATATTGGTCCGAAATCACCCAGTAGCAACGTTCTGATGCTGAATCCAAAGGTACACCCATCCCAATATATTGCTGTGGGTGACTATTTACGTTCCCTTTTCCTTAATGAAGAGTACAAGCCCCGACAGGACGAAATAATCAAGGCCCTAATGAGGGACCGGGATGATTCGGCCCCCCAATAAGATCGTGGTAGAGGCACCGATCGGGCTTCTAAACATGCGAAATCAAACGACAAACATTACCAGCATTCGCTTAAACCACCATTACGGTTGACGAGATTCCTCCTGAATTAATTAACTCTGCTGATTATGCCGCTTTATTGAAGCTGATTGACACTCATTGGTATCCCTTTTCGATCACTCGTTATTGTCTTAGAAGTTAGAGTTTCACGTTATTTAGTTTAGATTTTGTTGTGATATATTCCGATTTTATTGTAGCAGCGCAATGCAATTACTGTATAATTATGATGATGTATACACATATTATTATTATACTATGATTTCCACCGTGTTTGGAAATAGCACCATGATATAAAATATGGCATTAACTACATATGTCTTCCTGTGATATTCGTGGGGTCATTACAAAAAAAACTTCTTCACACCCTTCCCGAGTTTAATATCAATATATCCGACAATGTGTTCGAACTAGCTTTAAACTAAAATGTTTAGCAATTTATGGTGTAAAACGCTGGAATTCATTACCTTCCAAGACTACAATGGTGTCAACATTTCAAGAAACATGGTCAACAAATATAACTAAAACACGTCATTGTTCAAAAACTGTATATTTAATTTTAACTTGCCCTCACTGTTATCAGTAAGTGAGCATATCCCAATTTAAATATATGATTGTATTGTAATTTGCTGCAAGACAATATAAAATATTGATTGAAAATAAGTACTATTATCAATGTGTTATTTTTGTGTGAATTTATATAGTAATACCCAATAATAACTAACATAGTGCTATTATGTAATATCGGCCATATTCCATGTGTTGTAAGTAAATAATTATTAGGGGTATACAAAAACAAGAGTTTCTTCAGTATACCCCGTTTTTCTGACATAATCATTCTGATATACCATAAACATTGTATTTATTGTTCTTTTGTTGGACAAATACACAGACTCACCCTTCAGGGTCTTCGTTCATGTTCCAAATCCTTAACAGAGGATACTTGAGCCCAGTACACCCATTTTCCTAAAATACTTACTTACTTACTTACGTACGTACTTGCTTACTTACAAAGATGGCATTTATAGCATTCCCTGGTCTGGACGAAATTGTAGCAACTTATTTTCTTAAATCTTTCAGGAAACATTAATTATTATTTTAATGATCTTTTATGGGACATTCGAAAAAGAGCCTAAAAGAGGCTTATATCTCGTTTTCAGAAGAAAGCGCTAAATTGTTACGGCGGTCGTTGCCCAGATAAGGTTGTCAGGCTCCACGCATGCGAGAATGCCGGAAGTTGCCTGTTTACAACATTAGAAAGAGAAGGTTGCTACGTCGAAGTCCGCTTTCGTTCTACAAATCCACACTATAATCAGTTGTCTTTCGTAATAAAATCATCCATGCTTTAGAATTATAAAACTGACGACGCTGTTGTAATTAGCAATAAAAGTGAACTTCTATTCTCCGACACGAGCGTAAAAAGTTGTCATCGACTCGACTACTGCATACGCCGCTAGTGTTAGAAGTGTACGGCGTTTTCTGCTTCATAAACAACCCCCATCTGAAACTACAATATCAGCATATTTTCGTTAAACTATTTTAACAAGTTTTAAGAAAGTTTATGCATGTACAACATGAACAATATTTATTTATTTGATTATACTTGCTACCATGTCTATTTTGGCATTTTGGCATTTGATATGTTATTCGATTACTTATGACGTTTTTGCAAAATTACCGTTCGCCATCTCTGGCCAGCGGATTAATAAAGGTATGCAGACAGGTTTAATATGTCGTCTTTTACGCCATTTTATCTTTTAAATGCTTACTATGCGTACAACGTTTATACGGTGTTGACACGAGTGATATACACAAAAGGTAAATCCTAATTTATTTTTGGTTTAAAAATCTCGATAACGATGCTGATTGGCTGCTCGGTCCGTGTCTTTTCTGTTTTCGTTTTGAAATTTGCGAACGAAACATGAAAAGATGGTATATTCACGGACCCTGTTCGCCAAAAATATATGCTGCTGGCAGCGTACGGATTTTCGAGTAGCATACATTATCCAGGCTCCGTGAGGTGGCAGCACCCAATCACTAGGCCTAGAATAACTTAATCGACGCTGTCTTGCTTATACAAAATAATGTATGTGAATAAACACAATATAAATACCAATCAAGAACCAATTTAAATCTAGAATGTGCAATCGATGTTGCGCGCGACTACCAATATATGTAGACACCAAAGTTCGCCGGAAAAAAAGTGATCTTTCTGGCTAAGTGGATTGCGTGTGGGACTGTTGCTTTTGGGGTTCTCTGTTCGAATCCCGTATAGTATTCGACGTTTTCTTTATGTTCATTTAGTTTAAGATACTTTTTATTTTGTATAATATTATTTCGGGCACTGTTTCGTAATTTCATTTCATTATCAAAAGCATAAATAATATACAAACATTCTGGAGGATAGACTTGCTAACTGGCAGTGGCGGTGAAAAAAGCGGCTTCAGAACCAGACGATTATCCAGACGCCACGAGATGGGAGCCGGTAAGAGAGGTGCCTAGATGCGTGCAGTCATAACGCGGGTTCTCGGCCACACTTGGGTCGCAGGTTCAAAGTAGTTGTAAACTTGTTCGTATACTTGTTCTGCATTATCTAGTAGACAGTTGTTTGCAATTTATTGCAAGAAATTGCAAATACTCTACACGTAAATACAGGCCCTATTGTCGAAATGGAGTGGTGCCATCTGACGGTAACAATCTAAGAGCGCTTCTGTCACCAGAGTCCGCTGCTTCTCGGCGAAGTCACGCGTCCAGCCGAGAATCGGTTAAACGCGACTACACAATTTAAAACTAGGAGTCGAAAAGCGACCTTTTTTGTTTGGAACAAAACGGACTAAACCAAACCAACATGTGATGATATTTTATTACTCAAATCTTGATGGTTTGGTTAACAATATTTATTTTCGTTGTATATAAATTATATTCCATGCACGTTGCTATAACCAGTACACGTTAACAGGAGGCAGACTGTTTATATTTATAATTTCTGAATTAATGTAATGTTCTAAGACTATAACAACTATGCCTTCACTGCTTCAGTGCCCATCAAATTATGTTTAGTAATACGTTCGCTATTCGGAAGATACGACTCCGGGGCATGTTTAAATGGAAGACAAAACGTACAGTTTCAAAACAAACTTTATTGTCAATATTGCAGAGGCAGAATGAGTTGACCGCAATACCCTTTGATGTTCAACGATTCCTCCTTTCCCCACGTTCAATACAGTAGACTTTCTGTTAGAAAGCACTCAACTCGAGCGACCCTGCCCGGCAACGTGAATGTGGATTCCGTAAGGCATTTTAGGAGATTTTCTGGAACAATTAAATGTATAATTTTACATGGTAAATGGGTTTGAAACACGTAATCTGACATCTCTGCTCTTGGGGCGTCACAATGATCTGCATTATAATTATTATTACCATTCCTTACAATGTTTATAAACTTACGTATCAGAATTCTAGTTAGTAATATAATGTATTTGGAAGAGGCCCAGGTGTCAACGCCCAGTGATGTCTATATGTATGTCTGCCACGGTTGACCTATTAATTGTCACGATTACTGCTAGGTGGACATCACAAAAGTGATGTTTGGGTTATTATTACATTACGTTACGCACGCACGCACACACGCACGCACGCACGCACGCACGCACGCGCACACACACAAACACACAAATCACAAAAACGCCATCCTTTGATGTTTCGACGCCAGTCATTCTTCGCCAGTAGACGGTTTTACGTGTTTGCGTCGGTTGTCCGGTTCGTGTATGTTTGTACGCCGCTGGTCGTAACTTGCGGCCTATATAGGACGCTTGTCCTGGGCCAACAACGCATGCGATGTAGGGCTGACATCGACCAACCCCTGCAACGTTAGCTAAGCAAAAGTAAACACGGATACTACCGACTAACAAACAATAATGTGTATAGGTTTGCACTGTTTTATTTGTAGATATCTCCAAAACAAAACAAAACATAACGTACATGCAACCATTGTCATACTTATAGCACCATACATATATTAATACAATATTTCGTAAGCAAACGTTGCATAGCATACAAAAGGAAGCAGATTAACATAATTATTAATAACCGTGCTTTGATAACTCATAAAGAATTCCATAACGAAAACTCCTTATAGCACCATACACATATTCATACATTATTTCGTAAACAAACTTTGCATAGAATACAAAAGGCAGCATATTAACATATTGTATAATACGTAAACACTTATATAACGGACAACTCCTTGTAATGACTGAGTCCGCGTTGACATCATCCATTGTCTTATATCCGGGTCGTCGGGGAGCATTCAGATAAACCAAGACGTTGACGTTGAACCCGCGTCAAGATAGCAATGAGAAACATATCGGGTGTCTTATTTCTGTTTCTCATCGTCAGGCACCGGGAGAAACATAATCACCAGTTCGAAACGTCCGTTTCGGCACGTCCGTTCGCATCAACACCGGTGTATGTAGTGCTGACCGCCTACCAATGTCCACGTCCCCATCCGCCATGTCCCCACCCTCCCCAACCCCCTCGACGTCCACCCCACCCCCATCCGCCGTGGTGCCAGCCGCGGTGACCATAACCCCCCATACCGCAGCCAGGACATCCTCCAGCGTAAGGACCATACCCACCCCCTACGGGGTAATCAGCTCCAGCGCCGGGGGCAGGTGGTGGCGGGGGTGCGTAGGTTGGAACACAGCACACGGTGTCAGTGGTACATATGAGGCCAGTGACGTGGTGTCCGGGCTTGGAGACGCACTTCGCTATGTCGCTGGTACAGAAACCAGAGCGCCATTTCTCGCAGACGACCCCTTTCGGCACGCAGCAGACGATGCCCTCGTCGCAGAAGCCCGCCAAAACGTTTGTTGTCTGCTCACAGTCGGCTGTTGGTCGGCATGTCCCTCCCCGCGTCGTACACCAATCCACCGTGCTTTCCTCGACCTCCGGAGCCTGGGCCGCTGAAACACGGAACACAAGATCAGCGGTTGCCTAGCAACTCTCTCGAGTTGGCACAGTGTTTTATGAGTTTTGCATTTTATTTCTTAGCAGCTGCAACACATGCCGCCGCGTCGCACCCCAACACAGAGCGAACTGTATGCTTTTTAATAGTAATATGTTTTATAGATACTGTGACAGCTGCGTCAGTATACAAAGGCATTCCATAACCTTCCTTTTTAAAAGCAGGAGGTTTATAGTTTATGTAATGCTATTTTAATTATTTAATTCCAGGGGCATAGCTAGGCATAAATACATGTGGAAGCATGTAGAATATATAGATGTCGGGACCGGGGGTCTGCCCCCCGGTCCCGACACACCCGAGCTTGGGACCTGAGTACCCATATTTGTTTTGGCAATACGGTGCAGTTGAAAGGTTTTGGTGAGCCTCAGCCCCCTTCAGCCCCCCCCCTCAGCCCCAATCCAATATTCACCACATTCTGAGGGGATCTGATAGTCCGAAACTGTGTACCTAAATGCATTTCGAAGCCAAAATAAAACATAACAAGGGCACTGGGATAACGGAAAAAAACACATGACTCATACATTGGTCATTGAGCTTGGTTTCTAAAGATTTAGGTGCATAAGAAGTTACTTTAATCTATACTATTATTATTAGTAGTAGTATTGTTATTATATTATATATACTATTAGTATTATTAGATAGCACCCATCTCTGATACATAGTGGATATGAACCTTTATTAGTGTAGCATAGCAACGATTACTGATGCCTGGATAACGTGTGTTTATTTCTTGCTCACATTTTCCTGCTAGCTTTACTATCAAACGACGCAATCATCCACACCCTGCTGTAGCTGTGAGACTACAGAGGTTGCATCATGGGCTGCCTGCATCCTCGCGCGCCAGGGGTAGCTGCTGCTGATTACGTCAGTGCCAGCAGTACCCCCTGGCTGATCGCGTTGCGAAACTGAATTTAAGCTCAGCCTATGAAATCGCTCACTAGATCAGTGGGTGGCGGCAGGTCAGGTGGTCATAATAAAACTAATTTCAACCAACCGTGGCTCGTGTTACATGCAATGTTTAGGAAGCAGAAGCAATTATTCGAATACACAATACCGCCTGTACAAGGACACACTGTTTGACCTGTAGTAGACCGAGGAAGCAGCCGATGGTGGACATGCTCACTACATGGTCACTAGTGTTAAAGATGAAGTCAAATGTCTTGATAGATAATTAACTTCTGGGTTTGTCGTCCCAATGCATCTTCCAAAGTATTCCAGGACATTGACCACAACAGATATTGCAGACTTCAATATGTACGGTGCATTTCTGTGACTGACCCATCTTGTCTCACAAAGCGAATGAAGCACTCCACGCTGGATGCCATTTTGGCAGCTTCTTCATTGAGTTCACCGAGTGCATATCTTTTGTCATCAAAACTCCATATTCTTCCTGTGGAACTATACACTTTGTGGACCGTACTTCACCAGTTGTGCTGGCGGCTTCAACCATTCCAAGATATCCACTGGGGATGCGAGAAGATGCAGATACTTTCTGGGAAATACTTATTAAGACGAATTATCTCACATCTGTTAAAATACACTTATAATTTCAATAATTTGTGTCCACATTGATGGACAAATGAATTAATAGGATGTCTCCAGTTGGCTTCAAGAAAGGAATGCTTATTATTGTATGGCATTGGCTTTCCAGTTTTCCAAAGGTAGATCTACGTGTCTTCTCAAAGATAACAGTGAGGAAGCCTACTCTTCTTCATCTATGGCTTTCCCATGTTCTTTACCCTTGACCACCACTTCTCCCACTTGACCACCACTTCTCCCACTTGACCACCACTTCTCCCACTTGACCACCACTTCTCCCACTTGACCTCCACGTCTCCCACTTGACCACCACTTCTCCCACTTGACCACCACTTCTCCCACTTGACCACCACGTCTCCCACTTGACCACCACTTCTCCCACTTGACCACCACTTCTCCCACTTGACCATCACTTCTCCCACTTGACCACCACGTCTCCCACTTGACCACCACTTCTCCCACTTGACCACCACGTCTCCCACTTAACCACCACTTCTCCCACTAGACCACCACTTCTCCCACTTGACCACCACGTCTCCCACTTGACCACCACTTCTCTCACTTGACCACCACGTCTCCCACTTGACCACCACTTCTCCCACTTGACCACCACGTCTCCCACTTGACCACCACTTCTCCCACTTGACCACCACGTCTCCCACTTGACCACCACTTCTCCAACTTGACCACCACTTCTCCCACTTGACCACCACTTCTCCCACTTGACCACCACGTCTCCCACTTGACCACTACTTCTCCCACTTGACCACCACGTCTCCCACTTGACCACCACTTCTCCCACTTGACCGCCACTTCTCCCACTTGACCACCACGTCTCCCACTTGACCACCACGTCTCCCACTTGACCACCACTTGTCCCACTTGACCATCACTTCTCCCACTTGACCACCACGTCTCCCACTTGACCACCACTTCTCCCACTTGACCACCACGTCTCCCACTTGACCACCACGTCTCCCACTTGACCACTACTTCTCCCACTTGACCACCACGTCTCCCACTTGACCACCACTTCTCCCACTTGACCACCACTTCTCCCACTTGACCACCACGTCTCCCACTTTACCACCACTTCTCCCACTTGACCACCACTTGTCCCACTTGACGACCACTTCTCCCACTTGACCACCACGTCTCCCACTTGACCACCACTTCTCCCACTTGACCACCACGTCTCCCACTTGACCACCACTTCTCTCACTTGACCACCAGTTACCTAATCATTAACAATATCAACATCAGCTGCGTCAATAGTGTCGATTTCTTTTGCCGATGTGAGGGTATGTCAACGCCACCATTAAGGGCCTGTACGCTATCGCCTTACTGACTTCATAGTGGCTGCATGCTTCTGCTAGAGGTAGTCAAACATTGATAAATTGTTATATATGAATTACGACATACATTATATGGTTTGCCTAGACACCGGCTTGCCTGCTAGCCGTTTGCCGACAGCAGCAGCTTTGTAGGGCTGCCTGCTTCTAGTAACTTCATCCAGTAAAAATATTGATACATTGTTACAAGTTAGTGATGATATTTTCTTTGCCAAGGGTACAACGTTATCAGGGATTCCAGCGGCTACTGTCTTAAATGGAATTTTTGGCTTGTCAAATTGATGTGGAAGCACGTGCGGCTAGCTACGCCCCTAAATTCCATGTATACCTGTACGTCTTAGTTTTACAATTTAACGAATTACAGTTGTACTGATTTTATATTTTAGTTATTTAATTCCATGTATACTTTTAACTGCATTAATTTGTATAATAGATCCTACATAATGATATTCCTTTTTTTATACAATTTATGTTTAGAATGTTGTACAGCGCCACATAACACTAGTTAAGAAAGGAACTATAGAAATAGTTTATTTATTATTAGTATTATTATAACTAGACATACTTGGTTCAAACAGGAATGTCAGGATTTAGTAACATAGTACATAATATGTTGGATACGGGTAGGTATACAGTCCGAACCCTTTATTTGGCAAACATATGAGAATATTGACAAGAGAAAGTTCTACTAATTGACAAAACACATATTAGGAGTGTCACCAAATGTCGCATTTTGAAGTATTTTGTTCTGCATAATTCCAACCCACGCATCTTCGCCGTTTCACGCTTCAACAACGCATAGCCAGAACACATTACAAATTTACCCCATTTTTATACAGCTTGTCCGCCCATAATACGTATTGGGAAACAGTAGTGTTACGAAACGGCAAATTAGCGGATAGACGATGACAGGGCTTGGTAAGATAGGTTTGAAACAGTTGTGAGTTCTCCACCCAAACAGGACGGCACCTCTGCGTACTGTAACCTACAAACGAGCCTCGGCTGCCGAAGTTAGCGCGCTGTACGAACTATTTCAGTGACCCGATCTAGCGCCAGGAACAGAACGCTTCGTTGTTGTTAACAACGGCAACGTTTATATCTAAACATAGCCTAGCAGTTAGTCATGAAGTCGCTATTCCACTGAGCGTTTCAAACCTCACTATGTCTACAAACAAACAACACACTTACCGGTGGTGCCCAGTATAAATATGCAAGCGATTAGCGATCCCCACTTCATGTTTGCAGTTACTTTCCCGTTCCCGACTGTGCCCCTGTTTATATAAACAGCGGCGGAAGAAATTCGATACACCAACGTAGCGGCGACGTTTGCGGGCGTCTAGGTCACGTGAAGGGCAGCCACGGCACGCACGCGCTGGACCATTAATTAAAACGTCACTTTGACGTGACAGACGTATTTGTAACTCATTTTACTGTCTGTACTAAAAAACTGGGTAGACTCGGCAAACTGAGGGTAAGTAAATGACGCCAACTATATGCCTTGATACATCGACATCGATTTGCGAAAAATGGCTGCAAAATAGTCTTCCATCTGTCCTGCACGAAGAAGAATAGGAAGAAGACACAAATGTCCGAGGAGCTAGGTGCGATGGACGTATTCGTAAATGCTGTATTAAAACAAAAATACATGAGTATAGTGTAGCTGGGGAAAAGGCATAGGTTGTTTAACGATGAGTTCACGTTCGGGTCCATTTACGGCCCTTTCGAAACATGTGCAATTTCTCTCATTTAACACGATTTAAAGACTAAGGAAAATTAACATTTTTATTCCCTGTTTGACTTAAATATACTATAAATTAGCGTCCTGCTAGTCATGTTGTAACCCTCTCCGTCACCTTTTTCAAGGCCCCTTTTGGTCGCGCTTTTGTATACATTTACGGACAGTTTGTTGCGACATCTAGCGACCGGTGGTGACGTCATGGCAGTAAGTGCAGTTGCGCACGCGTAGCCTTTTAACATGATGCGCGACTATATGGGTTGTTTTTAGGTTACACCTAAAATAAATTGCAATCGTGGAAAATCACAGTCAAAATAATAATCTCACATACATTGTCGCTGGATGAACAGGAATTATGTTTTTGAGTTATTGGTAGTTGAACATCGCAAATGCTTAATTCTATAATATATAATTATATACATACGCGGGCGCATGCGTAGGGGATTCCGTCCCACTCGACTAACAGCGCCTGCATGAACTTCTTCCTGTTAGTTGGCCTCTGAACCCTTCGACCCACGCCTCTCTGAAGGGGTCGTGAAACTGTTAGACTCCTGTTTCGTTACAAAAAAAGTGCAGTGTATTTTTGATAAATGATTTTTTTTCAAAATTCACCTGCTCTGACATTAGTGCATTTGTGTAGTCAGATTTCCAGGTGTGATTGTAGAAGCTGTTGACAGTAAAATGGTGTATTTTAGCTGATGTGACTAAGCGTAAGACTATTTGGCAGCATTTTGGTTAGTTGACCCTTTAGCCGGATTACTTCCTGCATCCATTCGTAAATATTGACGGGTGTCACACATAAACGCATTTTACGAGAGCCGGAAATATCAGATATTGACTAAACTCGACCAGCATGTCAATGAGATGATAATAACAGCAGGTGAGAAGTTTATGAAATTGTGTAGGTCACGTTTTCTTATAATCAGACAAAACGTTAACAGGGTCGCCAATGTGAAAACTAACAGTGTGCTGACCCCTGAAGCTCATCCCATGAATGGTTGACGGGGCTTAGATCAGGGGAATAAGGCATACGCGGCATGGCCACGACAGTATCGTCCTGCAGGAACGCCGCAGTGGCACAGACTGCATGGGGACGAGCGTCGTCTTGCTGGGATGTCGGGACGTCGGGATGAACTTGGAGGAAGGGTATCATATCAGGATTTCGTCGATGTGCATTATTCACCATAATGAGTTATGTATGCCAAGATCTGCATACAAAACTATCACGCTCGCACCTGCTCCACCGGTTTGCCGAACCCTGCATGAGCTTCTTGCAGTTAGAGCACCGACGAGACGCGTCTTCCAACAATTGTGTTGCCGATTCGCTGGCTCTGGCCTGGCTAATCATCTCATGGTAAACGAGTGAACACATGCCGAGACGATGTTGCATCCGTCACTTGCAGAGCAGCATTTCGATTCATAAAACAGTACACTATAATATAATCTATTATGGAGGCCTTTTTATTGTTTATCAACACTACACATGCCACTCCTTAAAATTGATCTACTTTTTGACAAATTACGTATCACCAAAATAAGGTGATTAATTGGCCATTAGTAGGCAAAGTGAAGCATGTCATGGTCACGCGTGACTGACTGGCAGGTTGTAAAACCTACACGAACTATTTCACGGAGAAAAGAACCACGGATACTATTGTCATCACAGAAATATGCGCAAGACAAAAGTGGTAAGTTTCCTTTGACTCTGACTATACTACACACTAGGAACATCACACATAGGGGCCTACCGTTGTAGGCACACTTAGGAACATCACATATAGGGGCCTACCTGTGTAGACACATTAGGAACATCACACACACATGGGCCTACATGTGTAAGCACACTAGGAACATCACACATTGGGGCCTACCTTTGCAGACACACTAGGAACATCACACATAGGGGCCTACCTGTGTATACACACTAGAAACATCACATATATGGGCCTACCTTTGTAAACACACTAGGAACATCACACATAGGGGCCTACATGTGTAGACACACTAGTAACATCACACATAGTGGCCTACCTGTGTAGACACATTAGGAATATCACACATAGGGGCCTACCTGTGTAGACACATTAGGAACATCACACATAGCGGCCTACCTGTGTAGACACACTAGGAACAGCACACATAGAGGCCTACCTTTGTAGGCACACTAGGAACATCACACATAGGGGCCTACCTGTGTAGACACATTAGGAACATCACACATATTGGCCTACCTTTGTAGGCACACTAGGAACATCACACATATGAGCCTACCTGTGTAGACACACTAGGAACATCACACATATGGGCCTACCTGTGTAGACACACTAGGAACATCACACATAGGGGCCTACCTGTATAGACACACTAGGAACATCACACATAGGGGCCTACCTGTGTAGACGCACTAGGAACATCACACATAGGGGCCTACCTGTGTAGACACACTAGGAACATCACACATAGGGGCCTACCTGTGTAGACACACTAGGAACATCACACATATGGGCCTACCTGTGTAGACACACTAGGAACATCACACATAGGGACCTACCTGTGTAGACACACTAGGAACATCACACATATGGGCCTACCTTTGTAGGCACACTAGGAACATCACACATAGGGGCCTACCTGTGAAGACGCACTAGGAACATCACACACAGGGGCCTACCTGTGTAGACACACTAGGAACATCACACATATGGGCCTACCTGTGTAGACACACTAGGAACATCACACATAGGGGCCTACCTGTGTAGACACACTAGGAACATCACACATATGGGCCTACCTTTGTAGGCACACTAGGAACATCACACATAGGGGCCTACCTGTGTAGACACACTAGGAACATCACACATAGGGGCCTACCTGTGTAGACACACTAGGAACATCACACATATGGGCCTACCTTTGTAGGCACACTAGGAACATCAAACATATGGGCCTACCTTTGTAGACACACTAGGAACATCACACATAGGGGCCTACCTGTGTAGACACACTAGGAACATCACACATAGGGGCCTGTCACACATATGGGCCTACCTACATGTAGGAACACTAGGAACATCACACATATGCCTCACACTACCTGTGTAGGGCACACTAGGAACATCACACATATGGGCCTGTATGCACTAGGACACACCTGTGTACACACAACATCACACATACCTGTGTCACACATACCTGTGTACACTAGGAACATCACACATATGGGCCTACCTTTGTAGGCACACTAGGAACATCACACATATGGGCCTACCTTTGTAGACACACTAGGAACATCACACATAGGGGCCTACCTGTGTAGACACACTAGGAACATCACACATAGGCCTACATGTGTAGGGATAGGGGCCTACCTGTGTAGACACACTAGGAACATCACACATATGGGCCTACCTGTGTAGACACACTAGGAACATCACACATAGGGGCCTACCTGTGTAGACACACTAGGAACATCACACATATGGGCCTACCTTTGTAGGCACACTAGGTACATCACACATAGGGGCCTACCTGTGTAGATGCACTAGGAACATCACACATAGGGGCCTACCTGTGTAGACACACTAGGAACATCACACATATGGGCCTACCTGTGTAGACACACTAGGAACATCACACATAGGGGCCTACCTGTATAGACACACTAGGAACATCATACATATGGGCCTACCTTTGTAGGCACACTAGGAACATCACACATAGGGGCCTACCTGTGTAGACACACTAGGAACATCACACATATGGGCCTACCTTTGTAGGCACACTAGGAACATCACACATAGGGGCCTACCTGTGTAGACACACTAGGAACATCACACATATGGGCCTACCTTTGTAGGCACACTAGGAACATCACACATAGGGGCCTACCTGTGTAGACACACTAGGAACATCACACATAGGGGCCTACCTGTGTAGACACACTAGGAAGATCACACATAGGGGCCTACCTGTGTAGACACACTAGGAACATCACACATATGGGCCTACCTTTGTAGGCACACTAGCAAAAGCACACATAGGGGGCCTACATGTGTAGACACACTAGGAACATCACACATATGGGCCTACCTTTGTAGGCACACTAGCAACAGCACACGTAGGGGGCCTACCTGTGTAGACACACTAGGAACATCACACATATGGGCCTACCTTTGTAGGCAAACTAGGAACATCACACATAAGGGCCTACCTGTGTAGACACACTAGGAACATCACACATATGGGCCTACCTTTGTAGGCACACTAGGAACATCACACATAGGGGCCTACCTGTGTAGACACACTAGGAAGATCACACATAGGGGCCTACCTGTGTAGACACACTAGGAACATCACACATATGGGCCTACCTTTGTAGGCACACTAGCAACAACACACATAGGGGCCTACCTGTGTAGACACACTAGCAACATCACACATAGGGGCCTACCTGTGTAGACACACTAGGAAGATCACACATAGGGGCCTACCTGTGTAGACACACTAGGAACATCACACATATGGGCCTACCTTTGTAGGCACACTAGCAACAGCACACATAGGGGCCTACCTGTGTAGACACACTAGGAACATCACACATAGGGGCCTACCTGTGTTGACACACTAGGAACATCACACATATGGGCCTACCTTTGTAGGCACACTACAACAGCACACATAGGGGCCTACCTTTGTAGGCACACTAGCAACAGCACACATAGGGGCCTACCTTTGTAGGCACACTGGGAACATCACACATATGGGCCTACCTTTGTAGGCACACTAGCAACAGCACACATAGGGGCCTACCTGTGTAGACACACTAGGAAGATCACACATAGGGGCCTACCTGTGTAGACACACTAGGAACATCACACATATGGGCCTACATGTGTAGGCACATAGCAACAGCACACATAGGGGCCTACCTGTGTAGACACACTAGCAACATCACACATAGGGGCCTACCTGTGTAGACACACTAGGAAGATCACACATAGGGGCCTACCTGTGTAGACACACTAGGAACATCACACATATGGGCCTACCTTTGTAGGCACACTAGCAACAGCACACATAGGGGCCTACCTGTGTAGACACACTAGGAACATCACACATAGGGGCCTACCTGTGTAGACACACTAGGAACATCACACATATGGGCCTACCTTTGTAGGCACACTAGCAACAGCACACATAGGGGCCTACCTGTGTAGACACACTAGCAACAGCACACATAGGAGCCTACCTTTGTAGACACACTAGCAACAGCACACATAGGGGCCTACCTGTGTAGACACACTAGCAACAGCACACATAGGAGCCTACCTGTGTAGACACACTAGCAACAGCACATATAGGGGGCCTACCTGTGTAGACACACTAGCAACATCACTCATAGGGGCCTACCTGTGTAGTCACACTAGCAACAGCACACACAGGGGGCCTACCTGTGTAGACACACTAGCAACAGCACACACAGGGGCCTACCTCTGTAGACACACTAGCAACAGCACACACAGGGGTCCTACCTGTGTAGACACACTAGCAACAGCACACACAGGGGGCCTACCTGTGTAGACACACTAGCAACAGCACACACAGGGGGCCTACCTGTGTAGACACACTAGCAACAGCAAACACAGGGGGCCTACCTGTGTAGACACACTAGCAACAGCACACACAGGGGGCCTACCTGTGTAGACACACTAGCAACAGCACACACAGGGGGCCTACCTGTGTAGACACACTAGCAACAGCACACACAGGTGGCCTACCTGTGTAGACACACTAGCAACAGCACACACAGGGGGCCTACCTGTGTAGACACACTAGCAACAGCACACACAGCTGTGTAGACACACTAGGGGGCCTACCTGTGTAGACACACTAGCAACATCACACACAGGGGGCCTACCTGTGTAGACACACTAGCAACATCACACACAGGGGGCCTACCTGTGTAGACACACTAGCAACATCACACACAGGGGGCCTACCTGTGTAGACACACTAGCAACATCACACACAGGGGGCCTACCTGTGTAGACACACTAGCAACATCACACACAGGGGGCCTACCTGTGTAGACACACTAGCAACATCACACACAGGGGGCCTACCTGTGTAGACACACTAGCAACATCACACACAGGGGGCCTACCTGTGTAGACACACTAGCAACATCACACACAGGGGGCCTACCTGTGTAGACACACTAGCAACATCACACACAGGGGGCCTACCTGTGTAGACACACTAGCAACATCACACACAGGGGGCCTACCTGTGTAGACACACTAGCAACATCACACACAGGGGGCCTACCTGTGTAGACACACTAGCAACATCACACACAGGGGGCCTACCTGTGTAGACACACTAGCAACATCACACACAGGGGGCCTACATAGACATACTACGCAACAAAATAAACATCACTATATTGATATTTAGCGGTATGATTTTACTGTCAGGTCAGGTGCCACGTTTGTTATGTTCTCTGCCTCGGACAATAACAATGTCCCAGGTAGGTCAGTCTGAAGGAAAACTAAATCAATAATGCAAAGGCCTGATGCAGTTCAGTACACTTGTGTCATTGTAGACCTGTCGAATACAGCTCCAACACTTACATCAAGATCGATATTGATTCATGCTATTGAACGCGTCAAGAATGGCGGACTAAAGGGTACTGTGTCCTGGGGACAGTTGGGATTGTGTAGTCTCACCACCCTTGGTTCAATTTTGTATGACCCAGGGGCGATTTTTAAATGACAATATATTTTGAAGCTTAAAACTAATGTCTTGCATATTTGTTGTGCTTTCTATGTAGCATTACGTTTTTGTAACTTCGTGATATGTGGTTCTATTTGAGATATGGGCAAATCAACATTATTAAACAATAATAATAATTATTAGTATGATACTATGAACAGTGTCAGCAAACAAACGTTTTCTTATTAAAAGTGAACTGAAGCTGCAGGATATGCAGGTCGCTGAATGATGTCAGGTGCTTGGAGCAATCAGATGCCGTCTCAACATTAGTAAAATGGACACTCCGTGCTCTTTCAAATCTGTGATGTCGATTTCGAGAACTCGAAACCCAACCAAAGTCCAGAGGCTCGCAAAGAATTTGAAGTAACTCGAAACAGGTGTGATTGCAAGACTGCGACGCATTATTTTGGAACGCATGAATGTAACAAGAAAATGTTCAAGAATCCAATGTTGGACACAACTCATGCGATCGCTTCGCAGTCTTCACTGCATGAATTCGTAGCATCGTCATCATATAGATCGATATAATGGTCGTCGTGGTCTGGGATTAAATATCAACTCTCCCTTGATGTAAGGCTATTTAATAGTTAACGGGGATGTCAGTTTGAGCCGCGCGCCCCATTGTTCATAGAAACATAATATATTAATTTGCATTGTTATGTAAACACGGCTAAATAGTTCCAGTCTACCCTGGTGCACTTCGCCGGCGCTATTGGTGGATGAAGACGCACTCTTCACCACCGGTTTGGAACATTCCTTGTGACAAATAAATTTTGCTGGTTCGCAAAATCTTGTGACACCGTGGAAAGTGCGAATTTTGCCGGAAGACGAGGATGTCGTGCCGCTACAGGAATTCGTTGCGTTCTCGTCCATTGCTGCTTCCTCGACTTCTGCGTCGAACGTCCTTCCTGGCTTCTGTTTGCAGCTGTATAAGTCTGGGATATGTCGACGGTAAGATTGTGTGTCTGGTGTATCGTGTTTATGTCTTTAAGGAAGACAGCATGTTCTTCTACCAAGCGTAGTAATTAATTTGTAACAGGAAGTCTGCTGTGTCGAATGTGGGAAAGTGGGAAATCGTTGGACATCAAAGGATATTGCGGTCAGCCCGCCTCGGCACTATTGCCATTAAAGCTTGTTTTCAAGTTGTATGTTTTGTTTACCATTTGAACATGCTGCTGGGTCGTAACTTTCAAATTGCGAACGTTGTTACGGGCTTACTAAACTCGCTCGGCATATTTATTATAATCTTAAGTATTAAGATTAATAAATAAGTTAATGGAAAAACTAGGAACAGACTGCTTCCTTTAAACACGAATAGACGCGCATGGATGGCAAAACACAAATCTTGGACCCATATCGATGCAGCCTTCCCCGGGCGTCAGGAACAAAGAAGAACCTATTTATTACTGTAACCCTTTCACATTGCAGTTTCTTCAGCCTACATACAGGCGTTGGAGCGTGGTGAATATTGGGGGGGGGGGGCGGCTTGAAACCCTCGACACTTCAGTTTTCTTGGACGTGACATCGGAAGATGCGGGGTGGGTGGGAGATGCGGGGGTTGTTCTTGTTTCGCGGTGCTCTTTCTAAATTATGGCCGGTGTATCACGCTGCAGTCGAACTAGCATCGCATGTTCGAATTATTGGGGCCCAAGCTCATATCGTTCCGACGATTATGGTATATAGACTGCATGGAGTGAAATGGTATGATTATAATAATCATTGATCAAATAAACACTTATTATTAAGTTGTTGTAATAAAATGGTTAAAAAAGCCTAGTACACACGTCGACGGTAAAGGTAAACCGCGCGGTAATATATATCGCACTAATAAAATAATTTGTATAACGCAGGGTCAAACACACATACGGCGGTAATCCGCTACGCGATCAAACTGACAGTACATGGCATGTAAGGCTCGCGCCTCGTTTTTATTTTGGAGTCACCTGGCGACATCCGTTGCGCTGTCGCCTGCACAGAAAATAGGATATATATATATATATATATATTTATTTGGGGTGTAATCACATGAATGACCCAGAAGACAGATGAATGTTCCAGGTGGGATACGTTTTGTAAGTAACAACATTACAGCAATCGAGTTTAGCGTTGGTTGTAACTGGATACATGTAATATTGCTCGGGCGATGTGTTAACGTCGTAGCTGTCGTAAGGCAGTTTGTACCTCATTCGGGGATACAACAGCCACATGAGATGTACAACCGACCTCGTTAAAACTGTTTTGTTTTCCTAGGCAGTTAATGCGGTGGTGAAACTGTAGTTATGTTCGCGGTAAACGTGCGTTTTATTTGCCTTACGTAAAGTCATCCGGGATGTACTGCAGGTATCCAACAATAACCACCGCTAAAAAGATTACCGTAAAATATTTATTTACAAAACTTCCCCCATCGCTTTAGTTTAATTTTATATGTAAGAAACCAGAACTATCATCAGTCATTATATGTCATTCATGTGATTACATCCCAAAACAAAAACATCCTATTCCCTAAGCAGCCGAGTAACTTCCTGTCGCCAGTCGGCTCCACTCGCGCGGAATGTCGCCATGTATCGTCACACACTTACAGGCCCTATACTGTCGAATTTCGAAACTAGAAGCATTTTTTTTCAAAAATACCGCTCGGAGAATTTACTCTTTGACCACAATGCGCTGTAGTTTTTGTGTGACTTCAAACTACACGTGAGCCAAGGTAGTAGGGATGTCCATAAAAATGTTTAATCACAGATCCATTGTTGAATATTTGTTGTTTAAATTTGCCTTTGATTTTCAGGGAAGTATAACAATTCAGTTAATTCGCTTTAGTTATTTTGTTGTTAATATCATGCTTACCGAGGATTTCAGCATTCACATTGTGTAGGCGGAAGAAATTGTTAATATTGTTATTCCAAATAACAAAATATTATTATTAATATACATTATTATTTAATTTATCGGCTGTATAAGTGAATGACTGGGTACAAGTCCGACACCGCAACATATTCCTATGCTTTTATTGTATTTTACAGCATTGGCACATGGCAATAAACTTCTATCTTATCTTATCTTAATATATGACCAATATAATTACGTAGAAGCAACGTTAAAGTCGACTGACTGAATTAGCGACGTTCCTCTGGACATCACGGTTTATATCGTCCACAACTGTTCATTTGACTCGGAAAGTGCTACAATTTACATATACCGTCGAAGATTACTGCATTATGTATAGTATACAAAATACCATGGAGAATACCGTTTTCCCTTGAGATTTACCTTTATTGCCGATGTGTGTACTAGGGCCTTTAATGGTCGCGGCTTGGACGAGAACGAAAGCAGTTCAACACACGTTGATCACGTTCACTCAGTTGTAGAAATAAATATAATATGGCTATAGCCAGCGGTGGATATTTGTGTATGAATAATTTCGCGCACTAATTGCAGCGTGCCAGAATGCTTCCCAGATAATTCAACATGGTGTTCTATTGAACAGGTCTGCCAGGGAGTGACGTGTAAAGCGCTTTGAGCAGTCCCGTGGACTGGCTACCCCGCTATATAATAACCTTTTTCGAAATTATTTACTTATTTTTTAGCTGCACGGAACGTCTGTCCACTAATGGTATTGGCAGACGGTGGCATGATGTTGGCTCCTGTAAATACGACAGTCACGCCGCCAATGAGCGACACACCGCAGAAACTGTTCAATGCTACAGGTGAGTAACAATGGCCTAGTGGTTGATGGACCATACATATTAAATCTCAACGTATCACGCGTTGCCTGAAGTCAAGATGGTGAAATATCCATGCAGGGCCGGTGGCGTAATACAAAATGCTTGTGTCGTGATACCAGGACACGACTTATGTAATGTCTAGTGCGCGTACAGACACACATAAGAAATAGTGACAGACGGACTGACAGACAGACAGACAGACAGCCACACAGAGAGACAGCAAGACATACAGACAGACAGGGAGAGAGAGAAAGAGAGACAGACTGACAGAAAGACAGTCTGACTGACTGACAGACAGACAGACTGACAGACAGACAGACAGACAGACAGACAGACAGCAAGACATACAGAAAGATATGGCAGAGGAGACAGCGATATATATATGTGTGTGTGTGTATATATATGTATATATACATATATATATATATACATCGACGTCTCCTCTGCCATATCTTTCTGTATGTCTTGCTGTCTGTCTGTCTGTCTGTCTGTCTGTCTGTCTGTCTGTCTGTCTGTCTGTCTGTCTGTCTGTCTGTCTGTCTGTCTGTCTGTCTGTCTGTATGTCTGTCTGCCTCTCTCTCTCTCTCTCTCTAAATTTAACCTTCGTCTAATGTTCAATTATAGTATACAAATTATATGGAATAGATTACTTTTAATATTATAAAACTTGTAAAGCGCTGCAGATCCAAGAATTCAGCCATAAGCTAAGTATATTTAAACTATAAGCATATTTTAACAAGTTTTGGTCCTGTCATATTCAACTAATAATTATCGCTCACTTTCGCCCGTCGGCAATGTTTTTTTTTTTTAATGTTGTATTTTGTAACTATTACTTTTATATTATTATTGGCATTTTATAATATTACCATAAAACGGTATTTAAAACGGAATCATGGTGCAGTTGAGTTATGAAATATAGTATAAGGCATTGCCATTACATTGAGTGATTAACACTGCAATAAATTTCTGCCTATCTAAGGCTGTAAGTCTCAATTTAGTTACCGGAATTGGCCCCGTTCAACATTTTCTAATTAAATAAAGTAGGCTTTATTGTTAAAATTGAGACTCTACTGATCTTGTAAATATAATTTAGTTTTTGACTTACGCCTTAGCTCTGGGCTTAACATTCTTTACTATTTCTTATCTATATGATCTATAATTATATGATTTTGGTCTATTAATTTCTACTATGATAATAGTCTAACATAATTATGTCACCATTATTGTTATTGGGTGTTTTCTGCTTTTCTTGCTCTGTTGCTGTAAGGGATAAAGATTTTGTTTTATGCAAACCATTGATATCTAATCATGTTAATGTGTGTTTTCCTAATCACTCTAGAATACATCATTCTATTTCAAGTTTGCATAGCCTGACTGGTCTTCATGTTTGTTATAATAGAACGTTACCGCTAATCCCCCGCTCTACGCCAACATTGAAATTAGCAGTAATGTTATTACTAGCGGGAGATGTAAGTCTCAATCCTGCGCCAGCTGTTAGACGAAACATTCGGATGGCCACTACAAACGTTCGATATGTACGAGATAAGACAGCCTCACTTTGTGATTTATAAATTTCAAAGAAAATAAACATTCTAGCTGTAACTGAGACCTGGCTCAGACCACATGATACACTTGCATGCATTGCTGACGTTTCCCCTTCTGGTTACACCTTTCACCATCGACCACGTTTAGTCGGCCGTGGAGGTGGTGTTGGCTTTCTTACATCACAGCATTGCAAAGTTAAATTACATTCCAACCCTAAATACTCCAGTTTTGAGTCCAACTTTGCTGAAATTTCTTATTCTTCTTTCTCCGCATACTTTCTTTGTATCTATCGCCCTCCAGGACATCCGGAAAATCTGGCAATTATTTATTCAAAATTTTACATTCTTGGTGATTTTAATCTTCATCTCGATATACCTTCTACAACTACAACTACAACTACGTTTGATGATATTCTGGCATCATTTGATTTGAAATAACATGTTACCTTTTCGACACATATGCATGGCCATTGGCTTGACCTCTTGATAACACGTTCAACTTGTAATAATATCCAAGCACCTACTGTTTCAGATGGGTTATCAGACCACCATACTGTCATTGCTAATGTTAATATTTCCATAACCCCATTAGAGTTGATTGATTGACATTACAGATTTAATGGCTGATATCCTTATATCTGACCTTATCGCAGATAAAAAAAACATCTATCTGACTTGTATTAACAGTACTGTCAAGTACTCAATGCATTACTTAACAAATATGCACCTATAAAATCCAAATGTGTGTCAGAAAGGTCACCGGCTCCATGGATAACTTCCAAAATTATACTATCTAAAAGGTGTCGTCGTTATTATGCAGAGCGTGTACGGCACAAATCGCGCTCGCCATTAGACAGGTCGCGCTATTCTAAGCAATGTCACCACTGTAACAGACAAATGGCCAAAGCTAAGACAGATTATTATACAAATATGGTCATAAATAAGTCTGATAACCCGCGTCAGTTATGGAACTGCATCAATAACATTCTACACAGACGGCCTACCCCATCGCTACCTGATCGTGTGTCAATTAAGTCTCTATGTGATTCGTTCTCTAGTCACTTTAAGAATAAAATCAGTATTATTCGTTCTGTTTTCCTATGTCATAATTTAAGTAATGTCAGTGTGGACTTTCCACAAGTAAATTATCTACTTGTATCATTTGAACCTGCAACAGTTGATGAAGTTAGGAAAATAATTATGTCCTCCCCAAATAAATCTTGTGCACTTGATCCATTTCCAACAATACTGCTAAAAGCATGTCTCAATACACTAATTGGACCTATAACAAATATTATAAATGCATCACTTTGCTCTGGCTGTTTTCCTGATGATTTCAAATACGCCCATGTCACACCACTTCTTAAGAAGTCATCTCTGCCTAAACATGACCTAAACAGTTATAAATATATTTCTAACCTCAGCTTTATTTCCAAAACACTAGAAAAGGTTGTAGCAAGTCGTCTTAGATCTCACAGTAGCACAAATGTCTTAACTAACGTCTCACTATCAACATATAAACAGTTTCATTCAACAGAGACTGCCCTCTTAAAGGTTCATAATGACATTATCTTGAACATTAATAATGGTAAAGTGACTGCACATACCTTACTAGATCTCTCTGCCGCTTTTGACACGATTGATCACAGCATTCTCATTGAACGCCTATTAAAGTGGTACGACATATCTGGCACAGCTCTAAGCTGGTTTTCTTCATATCTAACTGATAGATACCAAACTACAAAGAGTGTGAACTGCTTTTCAGCTGCACTGCCGGCTTTATTTGGTGTTCCCCATGGTTCTGTTCTTGGGCCTTTGCTTTTTACTCTTTACACCAAGCCACTATGCTCTGTTATACAAAGACATAACTTGGATCATCATATTTATGTTGATGATACTCAGATCTACATTTCGTTGGCTACACCTAATACAAATCGCTCCCTTAACCAACTTAGTGATTGCCTTCAATATATATTACACTGGATGACTGACAGCAAGTTGAAATTAAATGCAAATAAAACTGAATTGATCATTATTGATAATCCAATGCAGCGTAGTAAACTGGATGGTTTTTTAAACGTTTCCTAAACTGATGCGTATTTTAAATCAGTCACGCCAGCAACCTCGGTGCGGAATCTAGGAGTAATCTTTGATAGTAACTTCAATTTCCGACTACATATATCTCAAAATGTCGCTGCTGTTTTGATCATATTCGTGATCTTCGCCGGTATATGTCATTTTCTGTTATTAAAACTATTGCAACAGCGCTTGTTAGCAGCAGACTTGACTATTGCAATTCCCTCCCTTGTTATATCGCTAGCAAGGATATCACAAAACTTCAGCGTGTCCAAAATTGTCTAGCAAGAGTAGTTGCAAGATTTCCTCGTTTTTCTCGCTCTGTACCACTTTTGAAACCTTTGCATTGGCTTCCTGTACGATATCGTATAATATTTAAGATCTGTACCATTACATGTCAGGCCCTGCCCAGTAAGCAACCATCTTATTTGTAGTCATTGCTTAGTCCTGTAAGAAAACCTATCCAGCTTCGATCATCTAGTTCTGACCTACTTTTTGTTCCTAGAGTCAATACTAACATTGGATCTAGGGCTTTTTTTGTTGCTGCACCAACTCTTTGGAATATGCTCCCTCCTAGTAGTTAGATCAGTTGAAAAAAAAAAATTCAATCTTCATTTAAAAACTTGTCTTTACAACCTTGCGTATCCACTGTAGCTCGCCAGCGCCTTGATCCATCTGTTGACAACTGCAATACTGCTTATGGATTTGAGATTGACCAATCCTTTTGTTTTTATGCGCCTTTGAGCTTGGTTTCTAAGGATTTAGGCGCAATAGAAGTTGTCTTATTATTATTATATATATATATATGTGATGTATCTATATATATATATATGTATATATATATATATACATATATATATATATATACAGAGAGAGAGAGAGAGAGAGAGAGAGAGAGAGAGAGAGAGAGAGAGAGAGAGAGAGAGAGAGAGAGAGAAAGTGGTCGTCTCTTAGTCTCCTAATCTCTAGTGTTGTCAACCCACATTCTAATAGGCGTCTTTCATAACCAAGATCTTTCCGTTCAGGAATCAGCCTAGCTGCTCTTTGTTGCATTCTTTCTAGCTTATCTATGTCCTTCTTATGATATGGCCTCCATGCTTGTATACAATATTCCAAATGTGGCTTAACTATTGCTTTGTACAGTGGTACAATTAGCTGTTTCACCTTATATGTGATATTTGTTCTAATTAGTCCTAGTATTTGGAGCATTTGAAGCAGCAATTCCTCATTGCTCCAAAACTTTCATGTCAGCACTAACTATGTCCTTTTCTTCTACAGTTTTACCTAATATAATATTCTCACATTATGTATTCTTTGTTCACATTTCCATGACCTACGTGGATGCATTTACACTTCCAAAAATTGAATAACATTTGCCTTTTTCAGACCATTTGACCAGTTTGGCTAGATCATCCTGTAAAGTATCTATATCCGCATTTGTTTTAACTGTTTTGAACACTTTTGTGTCATCTGCGAATTTCAGTACTTTGCTTGGTACATCATCATCCAAATCATTTATATATATCAAGAATAATATAGGTCCCAACGCCGACCCATGTGGCACTCCACTCAAAATTGGTTTCCAGTTTGAAATCTCCCCCTCTACAATTACTCTCTGTCTCTCAACCATATTTGTATCCAATTGATCACACCACCCCCTATACCATGGGCTTTTAGTTTAAGTAACAATCTTTGATGTGGCACTTGATCAAATTCTTTCTGAAAATCTAAGTAGACAACATCCACTGGTGACCCATCATCTACCCACTTTGTAATTGCTTCTAAAAACATAAGAGATTGGTTAGACAAGACATAGCTTTTACAAGGAATTCCACCACGTGGTCTCTAATAAGCGTTTCTAGTAATTTGCATAAAACTGATGTTAAGCTCACTGGTCTGTAATTCTCTGTCTTGCTCCTCGATCCCCTTTAAAAAAAATGGTGTAATGTTTGCTTCTTTCCATTCTAGTGTAACGATTCCCTCTTTAAGTGACAAGTTAAAGAATATAGCAAGTGGTGTACTGATTTGCTCTACAATTTCCATAAGCAGTTTTGGTGGTATCCCGTCAACTCCAGGTGATTTAGTTTCTTTCATCATCTTAATTTTCATTGATATCATTTCAGGAGTAACAAACAACTGCCCTAATTGATTTGATTCATCCCACTCAAATTTATTAACTGGTAGTGGCAGTGAACTTATATTTTCTGTGGTAAACACTGAGCTGAAGTACTCGTTCAGGGCCTCTGCCATTTGAAACCCATCAGATATTACGTTTCCTGCACTGTTTTCTAATGGTCCCACCTTATCACGAAACTTCTGTTTACTCCTTACATAAGCGTAGAAACTCTTGCTATCATTTTTGTACGATTCGACAATTTATGCTAAAAAGTTCGTTTGGATTTTCTAATTTCAGTTGTAGCTAGGTTAAGGGCTTCTACATTTCCAGTGTTTCTGTAAACTCTCCACATAACTTGTTTGTAAGCAATCTTTCATATAGCAAGTGGGCAAGTGAAAGGCCTGGGGCACTTCCCTCCATGTTGTATGTAAAGACGCCTTTGTAGATTTCTGGTGTACGCTATGAGGTATAAAAGTATAAATACGGCAACACTGTTGGTAGCAGAGACACGGCGATAGTGTCGACTAACGTTGTCAACCCGACCGGAATCATCATTGACCAAGTTACTAGGCAAATATGCTGGGCCGACTCGCGTAAGTCCACATTTACACCACTCTCCGTCAGCTTCTAAAGTATGTATACAACGATACTGCACACACAGGCACACACACACACACACACACACACACACACACACACACACACACACACACACACACACACACACACACACACACACACACACACACACACACACACACACACACACACACATACACACCCTCACGCATACACACACACAAACACACACACAAACACACACACACTCACACACATATATATATACAATTATATATATATATATATATACACAGGCACACGAATATATACAACGCACAAGACAAACATGCACATACTACTACTGCTGTTAATAATAATGACAATAATAATAATTATTATTATTTTAAATTGCTACTTCCTTAGATGTACGTCTCATTACTGCTCCGCGTGTACAAATAGACACGTTCAAAACATTACTTCAACCGATGCTATATGTTCTTCGCTTTTAATATGTAGTATTCTTAATACGACAATAAATGTATTGAAAATATGCTACCCGCCAAATTGTGTTTAATTCGCCAGAAACAATGTTCGCATTTTGAATATTTCGATCGCGAAATGTTCCAATTGTAAAAAAAAAATTCTCAAAAGGCTATGTTGGCAATATTATATTGCACAGGCCGGCTGCGTTCATAGCTAGAGACTTTGAAATTTGGCGCGTTCGTGAGTTTCCCATATTCAAGGGAACTGATTCAGCGACCGTGCTGCTAATGATTACCACGCGGGGCTGATCCGAGTAAAACAACAGACGGCGTCACTTTATTGGGAACTAATCGTTGCAGCACCGTGTTTCAGCCATGGAAAAATTTTATTGCACAGACTACATTGGCAACTATCGCAGAGTGTTGGTCTCCGGTTCCAACACATTGTGGGTGGCATTAGGAAGAAGCAGTCTGTACTGGACAGACGGGAGCAGGTAAGTGTAATCTGTTGTTGCGGCTGTGTCTGTGTAAATCCAAGGCTACTCATGTTACATGTTGAGAACGTTACAAAAAACATTCACCAAAATGAGTAAGATGTCATGATTATGCAAATACAACTAAGGTATGTAGGTTCGCAATGTCCCCCAAAACTCATAGCATTCCCATTCGTGGCCGGAGCATTCGTCGCAATAAACAGCAACGGTGGCGAATGAAAACAGTACTAATTGGTGCTTTTGTGGCTATCCGAACCAGGCAGCATGGCGGGTAATTTCTTGGCTACCATGTATGTGTTCGTCCTCCTTGTTCCGTGTTGTACAGGGGTGAGGATCAGGTACTGTATTGCCGAATCACTCGCTGTGTTCTTTCTCTTCAAAGTTTTCATCCTCTCCCTATCTTCTCATGTCCCTCCTCACGCAACCCTCCCACCTGTGGCCTGTCAATGTCACCTCGGGTGAATCTGTTGACTGTGGTGTTGAAGCCACTTTTTGATCGCTCAAGTGAAAGCGGTGTGAGAATGAACCAATACGAACCAGTATTGCAAAATGGTGGGACCGCTCATAAAGGTAAGGTCGCTTGAAGCACGATGTCCATCCTTCAGTCACCACGTGTTGGACCCGGTGATTTCCGGCACTTTCCTAAAATTGTGGGACGGTCTTCGTGGTCTAAAGTTTTCTTTTTCAAGCGATCCAAAGCTGCGTATAATAACGAAAATGTCGGGGCTCAGCAATGAGTACGTTCAAAGATTATTGGTTTGTTCCGTGACGACCCGTCTGGATTACGCGCGATTTTAACTCCGCGTGATGACCTATAAATATACAATTGTTTACACTTTACACCATCCCAAGGAGCCGAACAAATGCAGGCTCACTCTCAGAAACATACATAGACAGGCACACACAGGTACATACACAGACACAGAAACATTCAGATATACATAGGCCCTACATACAAACAGACACACTAACAATCAAACAGACAGACAGACAGACAGTCAGATAGGCAGACCCACAGACAGACAGACAGACAGACAGACAGACAGACAGACAGACAGACAGACAGACAGACAGACAGACAGACAGACAGACAGACAGACAGACAGACTGACAGACAGACAGACCCACATAAAAAGAGACAGACAGACAGACAGACAGACATACAGACATGCACGCACGCACGCACGCACGCACGCACGCACGCACGCAAACACACACACATTCAATGTTTTAAAGTCGAATAGCACCGTTATTATATGTTACAGAGTCAGTTCTATCAACATTGACGGAACAGACCAGCAAACGGTGCGGGTGGCATTGTTACAATGGACTGGGGTTGCCAACCAGCAGGTAAGAGGGTACCATTCCTCTAATTTCCCCTAATTTCACTTACGTGATATGTGTAGTTTTCAACACCTAATCACTGCGTGTCAGTAAAATCGCCTCCTGTCATGTATATCACGTGTAAACGTTGGACTCCATCAAATTTGTGGATACAGGCATTTGCTAAAATAGTGTTACTGCAATTTGGAAGCAAACATTGACAATGGCCAATTAATGGTATCAAGGCCTTGGTACAAGTTGGGATTTTTGGAACATTATGACATAGTTCGATTCTGCTTATGTGTACAATAAAGTTACAATAAAGTTACAAAAACGTTCTCTCCTCGAAATCGAACTGAAACCGAACGACCTGTTGGTCGTCACGAGGGTGAATAATAAGAGGTGGTCAGTGTGTTCAGATATCAACTCAGTGTTAGTAAGTGTACTCAAACGTATCGTTTACGCTCAGTATAATCGTTGACGACAAATTTGGGAACGCGTTGACCTAATTAAAGGTTCAGCGGCTAACAATGAATATGAAGAAGTTCGATGGTCTTGTACGCATGAATACGACAAGAAAATACTCCAGAATTCATAGTTGTACATGAATAATTTGGTTTCACTGATGTTGTTCTGCTGGGTTTTACTGCATCATTGCGATCGCAGTTTGATATGTTTATGTTGATATGTCCTGGTCAGGGACACTCGACTCTTACTAGGAGACTGGGAGGTGTAGGGGCTGGGAGAGCGGCAGGGGCAGTGACAGGGGCAGGGGCAGGGGCAGGGGCAGGGGCAGGGGCAGGGGCAGGGGCAGGGGCAGGGGCAGGGGCAGGGGCAGGGGCAGGGGCAGGGGCAGGGGCAGGGGCAGGGGCGGGGGCAGGGGCAGGGGCAGGGGCAGGGGCAGGGGCAGGGGCAGGGGCAGGGGCAGGGGCAGGGGCAGGGGCAGGGGCAGGGGCAGGGGCAGGGGCAGGGGCAGGGGCAGGGCAGGGGTAGGGACGAAGACACAGAGAAGAAATAACGACAAGTTGTAAGACGTATCAACGATGACAATATATGAGTGGAACAAACAAAACAACCTCACATTTGACCATGTGTTGCACTTCCCATGAGGGTGAAACCATTGTCTTTCTTGTTGACGTGCCGACTGGAGCGTGTTGCTTCGGATGGCAACCTTGTTCATTCTTGTCAAGTCATCAGTTTACGTGCGATAGCTTCTGATTTTTGTAAACTTGCATCACATTTAAGCTAGTGTAACTATTAGACCAACAATTATTTCTATGTAGTTGTAGGGCATGGCAGACCAGTTCAACGTGCAACGGTTCTTTACGCGCATGGTCTATTACCTTTGTCTACTCTACCAATTGTGGCTACCACTATAGATAGTAACCTAAATATTTAAACATTAACCATTAATCCACAAACACCAGAATTACTAGACAATAGTATATGGAATAACCTTGATTATAAGATACAAAACATCAAATCCTGACCGAAATACTAATTTTTATTATGCAAACAATATCTACACAAGTATCTTAACCATGTGTGTTACCTAAATCCCAGATGCGTGGAGTGTAATTAGATGTTTTTTATATTTACGTTTGGATTTGGACAAATCTCTTACAGTTGTTTTCAAACAATAATATTCTATAATACGTAATTGTTTTTCTCCATTTTACCAGCCCGTTGCCATATAATCATACACTCGTTGTTATATAATCATCATATACGTATATATATATAATGTATATATACATATATATATATTAAAAAAGAATAGAACATTCTTTCGGTCACAATACGCATTTCAGAATATATTTACAATGGATTACAAAATAACAATACTGCAACCGAGGAGATCCTCTGGAAACCCCAAGAGGCTGATGTCGAGGACCACCTGGGCAATCACCATTATATCAATCAGTATATATATCGTTTATGTTTATGTTTACGAGGCCACAGGACGACGGTCACGTCACGTGGCCATTTGTACTTGTTTTTTATTGTTGTTCTGTTATAATTATGTTGTTGTTGCAAAATAAATTTGATTTGATTTGGTTTGACTACCTGAACGAATAGTAAACTTAACATCCACAATTCAAGAAAGTTCTGGGAGCGATACAATTTGAATCTATGACAAAGTCCGATAGAAAGCTTTTGCAATTTGCTTCATCTAGAAATGTTGTAATGGGTACATGAAAAACGTAATATCCTGTATTCATTGTAATGTTACTCTATGTATACGTACAACCGCGCGACGTACTCTGGATATTTTACTTTCCCTTGCATAAACACCAGATAGAAACGATCAAATTCATTATAGCATATCTTCATAAACACAAGGGCAACGCGAGTTGAACGAAACAGCGGTGGTACCAGGAACCGAACTCTGGTTCCTTCGATC
The DNA here is from genome assembly GCA_020002185.1 of Paraescarpia echinospica. Taxonomy (NCBI): domain Eukaryota; kingdom Metazoa; phylum Annelida; class Polychaeta; order Sabellida; family Siboglinidae; genus Paraescarpia; species Paraescarpia echinospica. Next base: position 11,180,644 of record CM034534.1, read on the forward strand.
GACAATCCGTTTGTTGTACCAATGGAACGCATGTTCATAAAGGGAGGCAGTCTCTTCAACTACCTAGAATTAGACAGCGTCGTAATTTGTAACAGGAAGTCTGCTGTGTACAGCATGCGAAAATAGAAAATGTTTGAACATGAATGCGTGTTGCGATTAACTTGGCGCGCCTCAGCAGTATTGCCAATGAAACGTGAAACAGTATTGCCAATGAATCGTGAAACAGTACTGCCAATGAATCGTGAAACAGTATTGCCAATGAATCGTGAAACAGTATTGCCAATGAATCGTGAAACAGTATTGCCAATGAAACGTGAAACAGGATTGCCAATGAATCGTGAAACAGTATTGCGAATGAAACGTGAAACAGTATTGCCAATGAATCGTGAAACAGTATTGCCAATGAATCGTGAAACAGTATTGCGAATGAAACGTGAAACAGTATTGCCAATGAATCGTGAAACAGTATTGCGAATGAAACGTGAAACAGTATTGCCAATGAATCGTGAAACAGTATTGCGAATGAAACATGAAACAGTATTGCCAATGAATCGTGAAACAGTATTGCCAATTAATCGTGAAACAGTATTGCGAATGAAAGGTGAAACAGTATTGCGAATGAAACGTGAAACAGTATTGCCAATGAATCATGAAACAGTATTGCGAAAGAAACTTGAAACAGTATTGCCAATGAATCGTGAAACAGTATTGCGAATGAAATGTGAAACAGTATTGCTAATGAATCGTGAAACAGTATTGCGAATGAAATGTGAAACAGTATTGCCAATGAATCGTGAAACAGTATTGCGAATGAAATGTGAAACAGTATTGCCAATGAATCGTGAAATAGTATTGCGAATGAAATGTGAAACAGTATTGCCAATGAATCGTGAAATAGTATTGCCAATGAATCGTGAAACAGTATTGCGAATGAAACGTGAAACAGTATTGCGAATGAAACGTGAAACACTATTGCCAATGAAACAAAAACAGTATTGCCAATGAATCGTGAAACAGTATTGCCAATGAATCGTGAAACAGTATTGCGAATGAAACGTGAAACACTCAACCAAGGTACAGTACCAGCAGACTGGAAGCACGCCTGGGTCATACCAGTATACAAGAAGGGAACACGAACTACTGCTTCAAACTATAGACCCATATCCCTCACGAGCATCTCCTGCAAGACATTGGAACACATCATACACAGTAACCTGATGGACCACTTGGAACAACACAACATCCTATCTGACTACCAGCATGGGTTTCGCAAACGTAGGTCCTGTGAAACCCAACTCATCCAAGCTGTCGATGACCTAGCGATGTGCCTCAACGAGAGTGGCCAGATCGACGCTGTGCTGTTGGATTTCTCAAAGGCGTTTGACAAAGTATCCCACCACCACCTGGCTACCAAACTTCACCATTACGGAGTGCGAGGGAAGATGTTGGACTGGGTCAAAAGCTTCCTGAGCAGCCGCACCCAGGAAGTCATTCTGGAAGGCAAAAGATCATCGTCGGCTGCAGTGACCTCAGGCGTCCCACAGGGTTCAGTCCTTGGACCCATCCTCTTTCTTTGCTACATAAATGACCTACCAGACCAAGTGTCCTCTACTGTACGCCTATTTGCCGATGACTGTCTCCTGTACCGAAACATCAACTCACGAGATGATGCAGATAAACTACAAGATGACATATACAAGCTACAGATGTGGGAAAAAAACTGGCTGATGGAGTTTAATCCGGACAAGTGCGAAGTTATCCGAATTACCAACAGAAGGAAGAAGAGAATTGTCAGTGATTACTCTATCCACGGACAACAATTGAAGGAGGTCAATGGAGCCAAATACCTTGGAGTAACCATCGACAGGACACTAACATGGAGCGAACACATCAACAACGTGACAAAGAAGGCTAACAACACCAGAGCTTTCCTAGAGCGGAACATCAGCAGATGCCCACAAGCCATCAAAGCATTATGCTATCAGACATTCGTTAGACACATCGTGGAATATGTGTCGACAGCATAGGATCCATCCACGGAAAAGAACATCAAGGCCGTGGAAAATGTACAACGACAAGCTGCTCGCTTCGTGAAGAGCGACTACCGTCGACGCAGCAGTGTGACAACCATGATCGAAAGCCTGAAATGGGAGACCCTTGCGAGTAGGCGGGCTAATGCCAAGCTCATAATGCTCTACCGCATCAGGAACAAGTTAGTGGATATAACAACGACTTCACTCACCGCCGCTTCAACTCGTACCAGAGGCAACGCATATCGCTACTTCCAGACATTCACCCGCATCGACGCATACAAGCACTCATTCTTTCCAAGCACCATCAAATCATGGAACAAATGCACACAACAGCTAGTTAGCAAACAATCACTGGACTCATTTAGACAGCATCTCCTCTCGCCTGCCTAAAGTAATCTACGCCCACAAAGGCAAAGCTATAGGCACCCCGACTATAGAGTCTTCTGATCTGTCTAAACGTCACAAAATAAGCAATAGACCCAAACCAACGCTACACCACCCGCTACTTGCGACGGCCCACCCAAGCTCGACAATACTCTAGCCACATACATGTGGCTGATACAGAGTTCTGAGCTGTACATAAGAAGAAGAAGATGAAACAGTATTGCCAATGAATCGTGAAACAGTATTGCCAATGAATCGTGAAACAGTATTGCGAATGAAACGTGAAACAGTATTGCCAATGAAAAGTGAAACAGTATTGCCAATGAAACTGGGTGTTCCGTTTAACTTTTGAAAAAAAACCCGGGGTCGTATTTTCCAAATTGCGAACGTTGTTATGGGCATGCTAAGCATTATTTGGTTGGGCAATGTATCTTCAACATATTTATTATAGTATTAAGCACGTTATATTAAGTAATCAATGAACAATTGGGAACAGACTACCTCATTTTAAAATTGTTGATCCTAAATAAACAATCTATCATTCAATCGATGAATCAACCAATCAACCAGTCAATCAATCAACCAGTCTATCAGTCAACCAATCAATCAACGACTTGTGTGTGTTGTAGCCGATGACTGTGACCCGGTGATACACGGCAGCGAGGCCCTCGACCTGGGGCAAGAAACTGGTGTGGTGTTCGAGGTGAAGACTTGCAGTCGCGTACAGGTCGAACTGATCAATTTCCTCAGTCAATCGGTTTATAAACTAGAGTTCGCCACGTCAGACGTCGAGTCTAACACAATCAGCATCGTAGCGACAAGCGAAACAACCACACAGAAGTCACGGTTCACTCAGGATTGTACACACACTAGGCAGTTCTGGGTGATGTGGACGGATGACGTCATTTCCGGTGGGATACGGCTATCTCCTGGCATGAACGAAGTGGTGCGAACGCAACGCCAAAAAGAGGGAGCGGACAGAGTCATTTCCACGGCAAGGATGACCACAACGCCACTAGATGACGACGCCAATTTCAAGATATTTCGGTGTAAGTTTTTGCAGACACCTTGAAAACTTATATATCGGTATGTTGAATAAGTAACAAACATATTACGGAAATAATACACGGTTTGTTGTAGAATAATCGCCATGAGGTGCTAATGACTGAAGAGGCTGTTATCCGGCATCTAATCCTCGAGTAACATCCACAAACAGTGTAAATTTTAAATGTATATAATCAATTTTACATGTCTTGCCTTGCGGGCGTGGAGGGTGGGGCGTGGGGGAGTGAGGGCGTGGGGGCGCGGGGGCGCGGGAGCGTGGGGCCGTGGGGGCGTGGGGGCGTGGGGGGTGAGGGCGTGGGGGCGTGGGGGCGTGAGGGCGTGGGGGCGTGGGGGCGTGGGGGCGTGGGGGCGTGGGGGCGTGGGGGCGTGGGGGCGTGCGAGTGTGCGCGTGTGCGTGTGCAGTCAGTGTCAACGACATAGTCGTGATTAATGTCGTCACTCGTGTTCTAGTATCCGCCCATCCCATCCTCGATCCTGCGGTCAAGATGGAACAGTCGATATATCTCAACGACGCCGACAACGCCACGTGTCTGTCCCTGGCGTCTACGGACATGTACATATTCTCGACACTCTCCAAACGCTAGAGTCCGCAGCCACAACACGCGTGTTTATTGTCCGGACTGATCATCAAGAAATGCATCCCGATCAAAATGAGGACGTCGTTCACCCTAAGCATCACCGGACACGGTCTTGTCTGCACCGATACCCATCTCGCAGTGATTGTCCGACAAACGCAACTGCCGTCCTGCGCTCTCGCCGGACAATATCGGAGGTGCAAATTGAGTCCTGCCGGTGGATCTGTCCCTGGAGGTCTGACGACGTGCGTGGCGAAGTGTCTCTGTGACGGGGAGGACTGCAAACACGCGACCATCCACATCCCGTAGGGATAGGAAGACTGGAGAATATGTGAAATCACCGTGAAGTAACATCGCTGATAGGAAACCTTTAAATATTGTATCCACGTCAAAATAACGCGCCGTGTGATGCAATTGACACTGTGTTGGCAACACATAATGTCAACTCTCTGGAATGCTGTACCAGCTCTTTGGAATATGCTTCCTCTTAGTGTTAGATCAGTTGAAAATATACAATTTCGCAGTCATTTAAAAACTTACTTTAATAACCTTGCCACCTTAGCTCCCTGGCATATCAATACATCTGTTGACGATTTTAATATGGCTTATCGATTATGGTATTGACTTTGGTTTCCGAGGATTTAGGCGCAAAAGAACTTACCTTATTTGTATTAATATTGACATTTTAACACGAATACGCAATGAAATGTGCGGCTGGCTCGTGTGGAAAAAGAGTGACTAAATTACGTTTCAAATATTACAAATCCCACTGGCGTCGTGATGAATATTGGGAGAGCTGAGCCTCTGCAAACAAATACGATTTGCATCCCCCTTGAGGCTCGCCAAAGAAAACTACCTTGAGGCTCTCCAAAACCTCAATGTGCACCACTCTTGGGGCTCACCAAAACACCTTCAGGCTCTCGACAAACATCAATTTGCAACCCTCCTTATTAAGACTGATCAGAACATCACATTGCACTCATTATCCACAAACCTTCCCTAAATATTGCGGGGCTAATCCTATCTCCAGCCCCCAAATTATTATGGGGGACTAACCCCCAAATCCCCCCGGTTCCGAAGCCTATTTATCTGTCAGATTTCTACCGTCCGCAATAAGTAGTACTGGCAGCTCCCGGTGTGTCGGGCTCGAACAAACGGAATTCAGCAATAGAACACAGCGCGGGAAACGATACACAGCGCGGCGGTGTAGGGGTTAGCACATCCACATGACATGTCAGCGCTCTGGATTAACACAAAACCAGACCAGGCTGGCATGGTATATTTGGTGTAAACCCCGGCTCTCAACGTTGGGGACTGTGTATCGTTCGTGACTCGGAAATCACGTGAATGTTGGTTCCGTCTCAAAATGGGGCGTAAAGAATCACTGAGGACGACAAACGATCTGGCAGTGACCACCCTCGGTGCCAGCATAGAAATGTCAGTTTAGCGTCAGTGTGCTGAAAAGGCTGACTAGTTGAATGAAACATCATACGACCATTCTAACTGCAATATGCAGACTAGTCGGTTAACGGAACGTGCAGAGCGCTCGAAACAACTAGAACAACTTCACCATTAGGCCAGACGCATTGGAAGGCGTATTGGATTGGAATTACCATTGGTGGAGAAATTGCAGAACTGTGTGTGTGTGTGCGCGCGCGCGCGCGCGTGTGTGTGTGTGTGTGCGTGCATTCATGGATGCGCGCGCGCGTGCGTTCTTGTGTGCTTACGAAATACAGTGTGTATGTACATTTTGCATAACCAATGTATAGACTTCTCAATGACAGACTCTAATTTTACGCACTACTGAGTGTTTTGCGTGAATTGCACGCACTTAATTGCAATTATAATTTAGTACAGCCGGAACGCACACAGCTGTCATATAAGGCATGTGACGTTTGAGTTGCATATATAGTATTTGATGATACAGCGATTTAGAAGAATTCTTCAACATGTAGTAGAAATAAATTTCATATGTTACAGTCGCGATAACTGATTTGCGATTTGGCATCCTCGGGAAACTAATGTAACATTCAACCGTCAACATATCACACATATTGTTGATCAGCATATTGCCTCAATTGCACTGTTTAATGAAATGTGAACAGCTTACCGGTTGAAAACGATCATACGCTATACAAAAACATCGTTGAGCTAGTCTTACCATTATTATCGTTTCGTCCTCATTTAATATATGTCAGTAATGAAACTAAACAGGACTAAACTGAAGAAACAAAGTAAAGCTTTGTGAATTGTTAATTGAAGATGGTGTTTAGTTAAACTCATGTATTGGTAACACAAACACTATGGTAACAAGTTTATACATGAGTTGTGAATATTATTTTTTTATTTATTTATAATTCATGTTGTATTTATTCAGTGTTTAAGTTTGAGAAGGGCATAGCAACATATAAGTCTATGACTTCAGCTATGTCCTTTCAGCAGCAGCAGCAGCAGCAGCAGCAGCAGCAGCAGCAGCAGCAGCAGCAGCAGCAGCAGCAGCAGCGTCGGCAGTAGCACACTATACTCTGCATGTATTATGTTGTTGTTGTTTAATAAACTTTTATTCAAAGAGGCTCTGTTGACAATTTATTCCGAATGTAGGATCGGATTGTGCCTTCTTGCACACAATGTAGAAGCGTATACCAATTCAGATCACAATACACAACCAGCAACGACGGCACCGTAACATTCCTAAGTTAGTCAAACATATCCCTAGTGTCGTACAGTAGTAATCCTCTTAATAATGCAACATATTATGGTAAACAAGAGTCGCGGGGGACCTTGTTAAGATGTTTAGTAGACCGCCACATAAGACCTAGCTATAGTTGACGGTAGTTTCAGCCCAGATCATTCCATCCAAGAACGATGTTTAGAAAACACGAGACAAGTCTTAGTAGGCAGATACAATGTATCGCACCGGCGGCATCTTCTGATGACTTGAGTTCGTAACGACAGAGCCACGCAGTAAAACAACGAGTGATGGCATGCATTAGAATTAGCCTTTTGGGATTACGTGCACCACAACACAAAACCTTACGATGTTTTACTTTATCCCAGCGCGATTTACTGTACGTATCTCATATTACTCTCTTTAAACATGTATACAAATATTTAACTGCGTACACTTCGATTGTAAAGCAATCTTGCGGTACCATTTCAAGGGATCCAGTTGAGACGAAACTGGCAGCACCACCTGGTGAAATTTAATCTCGCTTAACCGACTCTCGCCTGCCTGCGTGACTTCGCCAGGAAGATAGTCTGGCTCTGAATGGCCCTTCTGAATGTTATCCGCTAGATGGTAACACTGGTATTCTCTTGAAATAAAGCGTCATCAATACTATTTATGAAGTTATATGTGACGTATTGTCAGGATTTGCCGTGTATTAATAATTATTGGTCTCGCTTAACCGACTCTCGTCTGGCTGCGTGACTTCGCCAGGAAGATAATCTGGCTCAGAATCGCGTTTTGACTGCTCACTGCCAGTTAGCCCGTCTATCTCCCAGAATGTTTTAAAATTATATATGTTTTCGATAACGAATTGAAATTACGAAATAGTGCCCGAAATAGTATTACCTAAAATGGATCTTAAACTAAATGAAGACAAACAAAAGTTTCGAGTACAGTGTGGGATTCGAACCGAGGACCCTAAAAGTACCAGCTCGACAAGCTACCGATTTATCCATCAAAATCGGTATGTTTTGGTGGTACTTTGGCGACTACATATATTAGTTACAGTTCGACCGTTGCGCGAGACATCGATTGCACTTTGTTTAGTTAAATGTGTCCTTGTTTGATATCTATATCATGCTTATTCACACTTAGTCTTTTGTTTCAACTCGAGCATAAGCAAAGAAAGTCAATACGGTGTCGCGCTTACATTTATCCGGGCGTTAAATAATATCCGGGTGACGTTTTTGCGCGTGCGCGTATCTAGGGGAATGCATTTAACACCAGCTACGACTGTCGCGTTTTCATTTATCCGGGCGTTATGTATGTTTAAATGTATGTATATATTTACATGTATGTCTATATATATATACATAAATTATAAAATGTTTGCTTCCCACAGACATAAACAATTTCTGTCATAAAACAGTTTCCTCTCCACACACACGTCACGTGGCATACTCTTATACTTGGTCACAAATCTGAAACAGGAAATTATAATTATGTACTCTAACTATAACGCTCGTATTACCACAACAAACGAAACATATTTAACTACTGGATATTATTTATCACTACGTGATCTACTGGTGCCAAATATGATGCCTTACATATGCATATAAACATCATCCGGATAAAATTTAACGCCCGGATAAATATAATCGCGACAACGGAATCTTCGACATGCACCTATGACAGTTGCCAACTAGTGAATATGCATGTGATTAAACTGCACTAAACTACGAAAACAGTTTAATGTCGGTTTATTTTGTGTGTTACATGTTTCAATACAAGTTTAATGTTGAATAGTTGTTATAGTATAGTATTATCTAATACAAGTTTATCCTTATTTAATTTGTTATTTCATAGTTGACCTGAGAGCCAATCATCGTCTCTACCCGAATCTGGGTAACGCCACCTACCGGTAACATTGGCTGGAGCTTAATAATCCAGGCCGTAGTGTTGGGACAATGCTGCCACCTCACGACGCTGACTGTCATAACTTTCCTTTATTTGCCCGCTTGCCCGTGCCGATGAACGCGAGTCGAATACGTTATGACATGTGCAAGTCATTATGTTTGATAACGTCAAGAACGTGACATACGTATACTATATAGGCTAAAATGGGTACAGTTTCCTGTTCACTCCATTCCATGTGGAATCCTACAAAATCCACCTCCACAGAATAGTAATATCGCATTAATCAACATGTTCAGGCACATCATATTGTAAGATTGCCTGCGTCTTTATTATCACACGTACCCTATGGAAATATACTTTGGTCATTACTTCCATTGGTTATCATGGTCTGCCACGGCATATCACGTTATATTTTGATAGATCATGGGAACCATGATAGACTATGGCATCCCATGTTATTAACATGATATAATTTGGTATTACCATGGCATAACCATAGTATGGAATATTAGTCATAAGGGCATGAAGTAACTAAGAAATAATAATTATATCGTTCAAACGTAGTTGATATGGTCAGATCGCTTTCTACATCGACAAACCAATGAACGGCGCTTATTTGGTGATTCCTCCGAGTTCAACAAGCAAGTTTGAGAAATGTTCTCATGTATTCTTTATTTAAGTGATGCCGATAAAAGCTGCTTCCTCAGGTCGTCCGCCCATCGCTAATCCACTTCTTTTATATCCCGATGTGCAGTGTGTTTTAGGCTTGTAGACTGGGGTGCCACGCGTGTAAAAAAATGTCCCCCTGCCTTCCACAACCCCTTGTCTTCCGATGTCATGTCCGAGAAACAGGTTCTGGAACTTCGGCTGACACCTTTACACGCTACGGGCCTATCACTCACTCACTCATCCCGTGACCAGAGGTCGTCGGGGTGCCATGGCAGACGCTTGCACAGTCAGAGCTTTTCATCTTTCTTTGTCTTTCACTGTGCGTGTCAGGGACGTGAGGGTGTGGCCTGTCCAGTTCTTTTATATTCTTTCCCGAGGACTTTCTCTGTCGCCCTCTGCGTCTTTTGCTCTCTTATCTGCAGTTCCCTTGAATGAGAGATTGCTGGGCTTCATTACTGACAGTAGAGGCTCCTGATCTCCCGTACAGGCAAAGACCTGTTGCCTGACATATTTATTGGTTTTGTGCTCTGTGTAGGAGATGCGCAATAGTCTCCTGTAGCATTTCGTTTCAAATGCCTGTATCATCCTTTCTGTGTCGGGCCTATATTAGCAGTTTAACTAATGTGTGCAGTCGGCTTAATAGAAATTGCGTACTTTGTTTAATCATCTAAAGAAATTGCAACAATAATACACAAAAAACGTGCATCACTTGTGTCGTAAATGCATCCTCATGATCGGCAACTGTCTCTGACTAAAGTAGGTTTTAGCGTTTCTTTTCGCTGATTCGGTGATATCAGCACTCGCTCGAAAAATTGTGTTGTCATGTAAACAAACCAGCCGTGAGTTCCAGCTAGGTGGAACTGAACATTAACGAGATTGTATCCATGTGCTTGGTTCAATCGTAATTTTCCGACTCAACTCGTAATTACGGTCGGTTCGTAACAAATATTTTGGTTTACCTGACGATTGCACGCCAAAAATACTCAAACGAACTGCCATGTCATTGTCAATACTAGTTAGGTTTCATTTTGCGCAAAATTAGTTTATCTTTTTTATTTTGGGCATCCAAAACTGGAGACAAATCCCACGTAACACCCGGGCGAAGTATGAAATTTATTTTGTAGAACCAAACACGAATTTGCAAATATATGGCTTACACATCAGTTAAGAGCTATCACTAAATAACATGCCAGAAAAGTAATAATAATAACAATAATAATGGAATTATTTCTTTAGCGTCGATATCCTCGGAAAATCCGAGCTCAGCGGTGCAGCAAATCCAAAGGATTAAGCGTTCTCATTGTCATATACAGAGCAATAGTCGTCAACAGATGGATTGAATTGCTAAGAAGCTAAGGAGGATGTGCAGTATTAAAAAGATAGGTTTTTAGATGGCGGCGAAGTGAAACTATATTTCTTACTGACTTAACACCAATAGTGAAAAAACTGAATACGTTATACATCCTATACCGTACACTAATTTGCAAAGCATGCCAAACGTTATTTTTCAGTTCAGTTCAGTTCATCCCGAGACCTGTCAGGTCGTAGGGGAGACATGAGGGACGCAGTCACAGCGAATCTCTCCGTCTGCTGCCCTCCAGAGTGCCCTGCATGATTGTCTTGGCAAGGGAGTCGTGGCGTGTGACATGGCCGTACCATGTCAACTTTCTCCTTTTCACTGTTGCGAGGAGTGGCTCCTGTCGGCCTGCCAGGGCAGTGATCCGGTTTCGGACAAAGTCATTCTTCTTGTGCTCGGCCCAATATATGTGTAGCAGGCGTCTGAAGCACTTGGTCTCAAACGCCTATTCCTTCCTCGTTATTGCAGCCGTCAGTGTCCAACTTTCGCAGCCGTAGAGCAGGATGGAGACAACAAGGGCTCTGTACACTCTGATCATAGTTGCGAAACTGATGTCAATGCTGCTTCTCCATATCTGTACTGAGCTTCTGGCCGTTAATCATGATGTCAACAGTGATGTTTTTAGTGCTGCTGGCCGTTAATCATGATGTCAACAGTGATGTTTTTAGTGCTGCTGGCCGTTAATCATATGTCAACAGTGATGAGTGCTGCTGGCCGTTAATCATGATGTCAACAGTGATGTTTTTAGTGCTGTCCATGATGTCAACCTGTCCATTAATCATGATGTCAACAGTGATGTTTTTAGTGCTGCTGGCCGTTAATCATGATGTCAACAGTGATGTTTTTAGTGCTGCTGGCCGTTAATCATGATGTCAACAGTGATGTTTTTAGTGCTGCTGGCCGTTAATCATGATGTCAACAGTGATGTTTTTAGTGCTGCTGGCCGTTAATCATGATGTCAACAGTGATGTTTTTAGTGCTGCTGGCCGTTAATCATGATGTCAACAGTGATGTTTTTAGTGCTGCTGGCCATTAATCATGATGTCAACAGTGATGTTTTTAGTGCTGCTGGCCGTTAATCATGATGTCAACAGTGATGTTTTTAGTGCTGCTGGCCGTTAATCATGATGTCAACAGTGATGTTTTTAGTGCTGCTGGCCATCACCATTCTATTTTCGTTGGTTATTTCCTTGCCGTAAGCGCCTGCTCTATCCAGTAGTCTATTGGTGAGATCTTGGAGCTCGTTGTTGCTTCCTCCAAGAAGATCTATATCGTCTGCAAATCGCAGGATGCTGACAGATCTGCCTCCCAAAGAGATGGTGGTGTTGAAGTTGTGGAGGGCTTCTCTCATGATGTTCTCGAGGTAGATGTTGAAAAGAACTGGCGACAGCAAGCAACCTTGACGGACTCCGACTGTTGTCCTGAAGTACTCCCCTATTTGGCTGTTGAGAAGGACCGCAGTGCTGGCGTTGTTATACAGTGCGCTGATGACTTGAGTGATGCATTTTTCAATATTGAAGCGCCTTAGCACTTGCCACAGACCTTCGTGCCACACCAAAAGCCATCTTGAAGTCTATAAAGTTGTGGAGCAGGCTCTTCTGGTGTTGCAAGTGCTTTTCGATCAGGATTCTGCAGTTGCAGATTTGTTCTGTGGTACTTCTTCCCGATCTGAATCCGGCCTGCTCTTCTGCTAGTAGTTCTTGTGATTGCAATGTCAACCGGTTCAAAATGATGCGTAGCAGGATGTTGCTTGGGTGGCTAATGAGGCTAATGGTTCGGTAGTTTTGGCACTTCCGGAAATTTCCTTTCTTAGATAATGGGATGACGAGTAACTGTGTCCATTCTTTTGGCCACTGTTTGAAGTCCAAGATCTTCTGGCACATGGGTGTCATTGCAGTAACCATTCCTTCGCCACCATGTTTGAGCAGCTTCGCTGGAATGTTGTCTGCTCCTGGTGATTTCCCTACAGCTATATTGTGAATGGCTTCTTCCACCTCTTCCCTTAAAATAGGCAATGTTTTTGGTTCTCTCTCTGGGGCCAGTTCTGTCGGAAGCACGGTAGTATCAGGCTGCAGGGGGTAATTGTAGAGCTCCTGACTGTACTCCGTCCACCTCTTTAAGACTTCGCCAATCTCTGTCAGGAGTGCTCCCGTTCTATTTTCAATGACTGATGTTCTGTTTTGCTGCGGCTTGACCAGGTTCTTCAGTGGTTTGAAGGGTTGCTTGCTGTTACCCTGAGCCACTCCTTTCTCAATACTGGCACTCTGGTCCTCAATCCACTGTTCTTTGGCTGCTTTCATTTCCTTCCGTATTGTCCTGTTGACCTGGCAATACTATTCCTGTGATTCTGGGCTGTACTGTCTGGTCTTCTTCAATTCTCGTCTTTCTTCACAGAGGTCAAGGATGTTGTTTGTGACCCAGGGTTGTTTCCTCCTCCTCTGTCGACCCAGTACCTCCTCAGCTGTATTGCGGACAATCTCTTTGAAGTTGTTAGTGAGGACATTGATGTCATTGTCCAGGAGGTTGAGTGCCGCAAACTCCCCCCTATCTGAGCCTGAAAGACTGCAGCCACTTCAGGATCTTTCAGCTTGTCGACATCAAACCTGCACGTGGCTGTGCCGCATGATTTTTCTTTTTTAAACTTGAGATTCATTGTAAGCATGACAAGGTCGTGATCCCTGCCTATGTCAGCTCCTGGTAATGTCCTGGTATGTGCTTTGTTAATGCTGGACTTGAAGCGACGAGGTGTCAGAATGAAATCAATTCGATTGTGAATCAGGCCGCTTGGTGAATGCCATGTTGTTCTGCGAGAGAGCTTGTGTGGGTATACGGTGTTTGCCAGGGTTAGTCTGTGGCTGCTTGCAAACTGCAGGAGGCGGAGTCCCCTTTCGTTGGTTTCTCCTATACCAAATTTCTCAACAGTTCCAGACCAGTGTACGTGGGCGTCTGGGCCCACTTTAGCGTTCCAGTCACCTTGTACGACGATGATGTCCTTCTTTGGGGTCTTGGTGATAATGCTTTCGACGTCTTCATAGAAAGCCTTTACTTCCTCATCGTCGTGGGCTGTTGTTGATGCATAAACCTGGATGATTGAGATGTTCTTGGGTGTAGCTGAGACGCGAATGGAAATGATTCTGCTGGATATGGGGGTGCAGCTGATAATGCACCCTGTAATTTCCTCCCGTACGATGAAGGCGACCCCATGCTGGTGGTTGGTCTGGTCTCCACCGTACCATATCTTGTGTCCGTTCTCTGTTGTTGTCTCACCAAAGCCTATCCACTTCACCTCAGAGAGTCCAATTATGTCCCAGTGATATATATCTTCAGTTCATGTTCCAATTATTCTAGTTTGCCGCATTCGTGGAGTGTGCGGACATTCCAAGTAGCGGTGGTGACCTTCTCAGATGGTGTTTTGAAGGTGGCCTTAGCCTTAGCACCAGTAACTCACTTTGCACTTCCACCCTGCATGGTGCACGCCAATGGGTAGCCTGGTCGTTGGTACCCCGGGCCTCGACCGATCCGGTGTGCTATCAACTTGTGTTGTATCCATCATATCTTTTCTCTTGGCGATTGGGATAATCTTGTGGCGCCACATACTAGCAGATGAAACGTGCCAGTCCTCACTTCGTTTCGCCCGCCAGCAGAAGCGATTACCGGGGTATGGCTGGGAAATGGTCCCGGAGCCAGAAGTGAGAGTTGAGTATCAGATGAGAGCCAGTGTTCCCGTCCATCCCGAGGGATGCTGCTACCAGGAAACAAAGGGACTATCTCTATCTCAACACCCCATACACCCCATAATTTTCACAATTTCACAAAACACACACACACACATACACACATACATACATATATATATATATATGTATACTTCTAATTGCCACTTACGCCGACCATTTATACATATAGCTCCGTGTTATGCAGACCGCTGTTTTAAGCAGGCCAAAGCCGGTCTGCTTAAAGTTTTGACGTGTTAGTTCGCAACTAACACGACTGGGTTTACCATTATCTTTGTTATTGCCCACAGTTCTTCCGAAAATGAAATAGTACGCTTAATTATTTCAAAAATGAACAACATTTTAATTGATTTTGAGCTTGTGTTTTCCAGCGCCGTGTATATTTGGAAGTCCATACCTTGACGCGTTACGCAGACCGACTAAAAGTGCTTATAAATTTATGTTTCTGCTATACATTGAATGAAGTTTTGGTGTTTCGTGTTCTATGTATTATAAACTTCAAAATATTATATAATGTTTTATAATTATGTGTAGATTAAGAAATATGCGTTTTATGACCATTCGAAGCATTCGCCCTTCGGCTTCCACTTCAGTTCATGCCGCAAAAATTGCGACATTCGCTAAATATTATATTATATAACATTGAAAGTTATGCGCTTACTGTCATTTGTTGAACGTAAATGTTTAATTAAAGGGAATAAAAACATCTATTGCTCGAATTCATGTTATATTTTACATCTTGCTATCTATTTCCACGTCCACCAAGCCAAAAAAATCAAACAAATTCTATCAATTAGAAATTCCACATTTTATGGTGTGCATCCGGACATTTTCGAATATGCATATTTTTGGCGCGCTTTTCGGGATGCCGAGATGTGACGTCACTTATGACTCAAAATCGCATCAGGCCGACCCTTTCCATGCACTCAGAGCATGTTTACAAGTATAGCTTTTGGGTCGAAACGAGCGTCAGAACGAGTTATTGTGCAATATTCCGACGAAATACAAACACTAGTCATCATAGAGGAACAAGCAGTTATCTTACGGTTCCACATGAATCGAATTTGATTCAAAACAACGAATGCGAATGGGCCTACAAGTCGACTAGGTTTCGCCGAGCTTGGCCGCTCGTTTTCAGAATAATTATATCGAATGCAACCAACGGGAGATAATCTACACCAATAAACATACATAGCAAACATATATTGTATCCAGCTACATAAAGTAACGTGTATAATCTCATAATATCACTAGAATATCGATATATGACGGAGTTGTACAAGTTATCAAAACAACTTAAATCAGTCAGAGAGTTTCCGTTGGTCCCGCTAGCTCAGTGGGTAGGCGCGTTGGTTACTTACCGTCCTATCTCAAATCTTAATTTTCTGTCGAAAGTATTGGAGAAGGTTGTTGCAAATCGACTCCATGAACACATTTATTCACAGCATTTATCAAATTATCTACAATCCGCATATAAGAGATTTCATTCAACTGAGATAGCTCTTCTTAAAATACACACTGACATTGTATGCAATATGGATAATAGAAAATTGACTGCTCTCACCTTACTAGATATATCAGCTGCTTTTGATACAATAGATCACGATATTCTTTTTTATCGCCTTAATAGACATTTTGATATATCTGGTACGGCTCTTCAATGGTTTAGTTCATATTTTTCAGACCGATACCAAAGCACTAACACATTTGGCTCACTGCCTTGTCCAGAATATCTTCCATTTGGTTGTTCATCAAGGTTCTGTCCTTGGCCCTGTTCTGTTTAGCTTATACACTACATCCCTTAGTCGAGTCATAACTAATCATAATATAAATCATCACTTGTATTCTGACGACACGCAGGTGTATATATCACTTTCACCAACTGATACACAAACATCTCTATCAACTTTAAATGACTGTCTCACTAACATCTTGTTGTGGATGGAAGCACGTAAATTGAAACAAAATCCAGATAAAACTGATCTAATGCACGTAAATTGAAACTAAATTCAGATAAAACTGATCTAATTATTATTGGCACAAAACAACAACAAAACAAAGTTGTTAACTATTTTCCTGTTAAATTGCTTGGTAATGATACATCACGATCGGATACTGTTCGTACTCTAGGTGTTATCTTTGATAGTGATTTCAACTTTAAGCAGAACATTTCTCAAATATGTAAATCCTGTTTCTACCATATACATGATTTCCGCCGAATTCGGCGTTATTTGTCTTTATCTACTGCTAAGACAATATCAGTATCTCTAATTAGCAGTCGCCTTGACTACTGCAACTCATTCCTAAACGATATTGCTAAAAAGGACTTAGCTAAACTCCAACGTGTACATAATTGTTTAGCACGTGTAGTATTAAAAGCACCTCGTTTCTCATCATCTCTGCCCCTACTTAGACAGTTGCATTGGCGTCCAGTTACATATCGAATACAATTCAAATTAGCCACTATCACATATCGTACCCTTTCTACGCAGCACCCGTCCTATTTGTTTAGTCTCCTTCGTTTTTCCGATATCCCCAGGAATCTCAGTTCATCTGTTTCACAAAGACTTTTTGTTCCGAAAACCAAGCTTAATATCGGCAAACGTGCTTTTTCTGTAGCTGCACCCAAAATCTGGAATCAACTCCCTATCGCTTTAAAAATAATCTGAGACTATAAATATCTTCCGTAAAAAACTAAAGACTTATTTAGTTGAAATTGCATTTCCACCCTAACCTTCGGCGGTCCCTTGCTCTAATGACGACTCTTGCTTGTCCATGTTAACGATTTTGCCCAATGATTCTTGTACGTTGTGCCTCTGAGCTCAGATTCCTGGGGATTTAGGCGCTATAGAAGTTTGGCATTATTACTGTTATTATATGCAACGTATTGTCAAGATTTGCCGTCTATTAATAATTATTAGTATCGCTTAACCGACTCTCGTCTGGTTGCGTGACTGCGCCAGGAAGATAGGCTCAGAATCGCGTTTTTACTGCTCACTGCCAATTAGCACGTCTATCCCCCAGAATGTTTTTATATTATGTATGTTTTCGATGACAAAATGAAATTACGAAATAGTGCCCGAAATAGTATTATTCAAAATAAAATGAATCTTAAAATAAATGAACACAAACAAAACTTTCGAGTACTCTGTGGGATTCGAACCGAGAACGCTAAAAACAGCAAGAACGACACCTTTTGTTTGTACTTTGGCGACTACATATATTCGTTAGCAGTCCGACCGTTGCGCTAGACATCGATTGTACTTTGTTTAGTTAAATGTGTCCTTGTTTGATATTTATATCATGATTATTCACACTTAGTGTTTTGTTTCTACTCGAACATAAGCAAAGAAAGTCAATACGTAATCTTAGACATGCAGCTACGACAGCTGCCACCTAGTGAATATGCATGTGATTAAAAGGCACTAAACTACGAAAAAAGTTTAATGTGGGTTTATTCTGTGTGTGATATGTTTCAATATAAGTTTAATGTTGAATAGTTGTCATAGTATAGTATTATATGATAAAAGTGTATTCTTAGTTAATTTGTTATTTCATAGTTGGCCAGAGAGCCAATCATCGTCTCTACCCGAATCTTGGGTAAAGCCCCTACCGGTAACATTGGCTGGAGATTAATAATCCAGGCCTTAGTGTTGGGCCAAGCGAATGCTGCCACCTCACTGCGCCTGGATAATCGAGGCTACTACGTTTGTGCAATTTGGACCGCTAAATTGTCCCAAATTATACTGCTTCATCATAATAATTATTATCCACACTGTTTGTATCTTAAATGATGCTAGGAACGCAAAGGCATTGAACAAATTAGATATGAATGTTGTTTTAGTGACTTGACTTTAACTTGCAAGACTTCCTTTTAGCCTTTAGGCCTATTATTATACTTTAAATTCCACTGCGTATGGAAATATCACGATGATATAAAATATGGCATTAACTACATATGTCTCCTTGTGATATTCGTGGGGACATTACAAAACAAACTTCTTCACACCCTTCCTGAGTTCAATGTCAATATATCCGACAATGTGTTCGAAGTAACGTTAAGCTAAACCATGTTCGACAAATATAACTAAAACACGTCATTGTTCAAAAACGGTATATTTAATTCTAACTTGCCTCTCACTGCTATCAATAAGTGAGCATATTGCAACTTAAAAATATGATTGTATTGTCATTTGCTGCAAGACAATATACATTATTAATTGTCAAATAAGTACTATTATCAATGTGTTATTTTTGTGAATTTATATTGTAATAGCCAATAATAACTAACATTGTACTATTATGTAATATCTGCCATATTTCATGTGTTGTAAGTAAATAATTCTTAGGGGTATACAAATGCAAGAGTTTCTTCAGTATACCCCTTTTTGACATAATAATTCTGATATACCGTAAACACGTACTGTGTGTATTGTTCTTCTGTTGGAAAAATAAACACACTTACTTACTTACTTACTTACAAAGACGGCCTTTATAGCATTTCCTGGTCTGAACGAAATTGTAGCAGTTGATTTTCTTAAATCTATTAGAACACACCAATTATTAATTTAATGAGCTTTTATGGGAATTTCCGTAATGAGCCTAAAAGAGGCTTATACCTCGTTTTAAGAAGAATTAAAGCGCTACATTGTTACGGCGGTCGATGTACAGAGAAGGCTGGCAGGTCCCACGCATGCGCGAACGCCGGAAATTGCAAGTCATTCTGTTTACAACATTAGACAGAGAAGGTTGCTCCATGGAAGTCCGTTTTGATCCTACAAATCCTACAAAGTTTCTTTCGTGATAAAATCACCCATGCGTTAAAGTTATAAAACTTACGGCTCTTGGTTGGGAACGAGCGCTGTTGTAATTAGCAATAAATGTGAACTTCTATTCTCCGACAGGAGCATAAAAAGTTGTCATCCGCTCGGCTACTGCATACGCCGCTTGTGTTAGAAGTGTACGGCATTTTCTGCTTCGTAAACAATCCCTATCTGAAACTATAATAAAACGTATTTTTGTTAAACTATTATAACAACTTTTAAGAAAGTTTATGCATGTACAGCATCAACAATATTTATTTATTTGATCATACTTGCTACCGTATCTAATTTGTTACATTGGCATTTGATATGTTATTCGATTACTTATGACGTTATTGCAAAATTACCGTTGGTCATCTCTGGCCAGCGGAATATTAAACGTATGCATGCAGATATAATATTTCGTATTTTACGCCATTTTATCTTTTAAATGCTTACTATGTGAACAACGTCTATACGGTGTTGACACAAGTGATATACAAAAAAGTTAAATACAAATTTATTTTTGGATTAAGAATCTTATAACGATGCTGATTGGCTCCTCGGTCCGTGTATATACCGTTTTTTCCCTTTTCGTTTTGACATTTGCGAATGAAAAAGGAAAATACCGTATATACACGGACCCTGCTCGCCCAAAACATTTGCTGCTGGCACCGTACGTAAAATTTATTTTCAAGTAGTATAGATTATCCGGGCTCCGTGAGGCCTAGAATAACTTAACCTACTCTCGCCCGGCTGCGAGCTTTAGTGGCTGTCAAATTATTCGTATCGACGTTATCTTGCTTTTGCTGGAGCAGAAACAAAAGACTAGAATAAACACAATATAAATACCAAACAAATATTATTAAGTAAAGAAAGTGCAACCGATGTTGTGCACGACTGTTGGACTGCTAACCAATTTATGTAGTGTTTTTGGGGTTGTCGGTTCGAATCCCGTAGAGTACTTGAAGTTTATTTATGTTCATTTAGTTTAAGATACTTTTTATTTTGCATAATACTATTTCGGGCACTGTTTCGTAATTTCATTTCGTTATCAAAAGCATACATGATATAATACATTCTGGAGGATAGACTTACTAACTGGAAGTGAGCAGTCAAAAAGCGGCTTCAGAACCAGACGATTATTCAGGCGCCGCGAGATGGGAGCACCGTAGGAGCGCTACCAGATGCGTGCAGTCACAACGGGGGTTCTCAACCAGACTCTATTTCTCGGCGAAGTCACGCAGCCGGGCGAGAGTCGGTCAAGCGAGACTAACGGTCGCACGGAAAATTAGAAGGTTCCATCGAATGAGACACGTCGCAGAGACAAAGAGACGACGTCGTATTGCATACGAGGGCGTCTCCTGGACGCTGCGAGAACGGCGAAAGTGTCCCGGTGGCAAAAAACCGCCGTTGTATCACCGAGGACATTATTTTGACAACGGCGAAAGTGCTACCTCTCCACATACATGTGACGCTCTACTGTTCGATAGGTGGCGCTAACTTTACCACTGACGTCAGAGATTCGCGTGTACCTTCTTCCATCTCATGAATGTCCATCGCTGTTCACCAATGTGTGTTTACATCACATGACAGAAACACGCAGCACACATGCCTGAATCACGGTTTGAATTGTAGACTACTTACTAGTATGTGTTAAGTTGTGCTTGCATTTAATGTAATTATATTTTTATATTAGTAAGATACATTAAAAAACAGAAAAATTTAAATTGAGTGTTAAAACAATTAGATTATTACATGTAATTACACAAAAGATACGACACGTCAGTTACATCAACGGACGCAAATAATATATATATATATAAATAAATAGTGTGTGAATATGATTGTTTAATTAAATCATGGTATAATGTGTGTGTGTGTGTGTGTGTGTGTGTGTGTGTGTGTGTGTGTGTGTGTGTGTGTGTGTGTGTGTGTGTGTGTGTGTGTGTGTGTGTGTGTGTGTGTGTTTGTGTGTGTGTGTGTGTGTTTAAGATAAATATATGAAAAATACAACAATAAATTAAAATAGTTAACTGATTAAATACCTTAAATTATTTGTTATAATTAAATAAATAGCATAAATTTATTTTTAAATGCATTACTGATTATAAATATATAAACGGATTGTCCAAAAATGTTGTTAAAAGATGTTTTGAGTATGCTAATGTTATTGTATGTTCTACTAGCTATTACGTGTGTAACTGAGTCTTTATTGCACTGGATGCATTTATCTGTGATTATGTGTTGATGTCAGGAGCCTCCAAAATGTCATTATATAACAGGACATAGAATGTTTACATTTAATTAACTTGAACTGTAAATAAATGTAGCATAGATGACAGACACAATTGGTATAGTTTGGGAGTCCAAGATTGTGTACCCAGCATGAGCACAACTTCATCTACATAGGATTTCAAATTATTGTGCAAGGTGTGCCTCATATGCTTCACTTTTCAGCTTAACGCGCAAATGCCACTTTTAAACTGTACGTCATGTCCAGTCCCACATTTATCACACATGAAAGGTTTAGAGATAGTCTGAATATGAATGTTTAATTAAATCATGGCAATTGTAAAACTCTTCATTATTGTATAATTAAGGCTTCTCTATTGGTAGTGTTACTTTTATATGATTTTTTGTTGGTTCGAATACACAAGGGTGGCTTCAAGTTACCATTATCTGCAAACTGTGCTCCCGATAAGTGTTACACATGCATGCACATGGTGTATCATCAGTGTGATTATAAATGTGTTCATACATTTCCCTACAAGTGTCACACATGTACGCCTTCTCATCAGTGAGTGTGCACATGTTCATGAAGATTATCACTGTGTTCATACATTCCCTACAAGTGTCACAGAAGGACATTAGCATTTAAGGAGAGGTTCTCGATTGGTAAATGAGGCACCATTAAATGAGGGAGTGAAGATACTGACTCACTTCCGGTTAGAAGCGCCCCCGGGGGACTATTTAATCCGATGAGGTCAAATCCCTCAATTGTCGCCCATCCCCTAGCGACTGCTGTTGGACCTTCTATTAGTACATGCATGCGTGTCTGTGTATGTAAGGGAGGAAGGGAGATATATGGGTAACTCTAACGGGATATAAGATCATGTGTTTAGAGCATGTGTGCTTGTACATGTAAGGGAGGAAGGGAGTGCTGGGCGTGTGATGACTACCTTTTATGAGGTATAACATCGTATATGTGCGTGCGTGCGTGTGTATGTAAGGCAGCTTACCGGGTATATGATCTATCTATATCATTGAGAAAACGCAAAGAATTTTAATAAATCCTCTGAAAACACAATATACTAACAGTTACATTAAAATGATGTGCTTACGTTTGCCTTATACACCAAAAACACAGTGTGTACTTGGTGACCTAATCAAAACCAGATGTTGTTGACAGTAGCGAACGACGGTTTATTATCAGTAAATGTCATTGACAATAGTAAACGACGGTATATTATCAGCAACAGGTGGCAATTAACGCGGCGGTTGTGCCACTAAGCTCAAAGCTTGATGCCGATGACCGTTACCACACTTCTAAGATTGAACAATTCTTTGATGTTCTTGAGCAACTAACCACTATTATCATAACCAGATGTAGAGCAACAAATCGTTGATATGAAGTACTTTGTTCTTGCCAACAGTCAAACGACATTTAATTTTTTTAGTTCAGCACATCACCAATAGTTATGCATTTTTCTTTGTTGACACTTTTAGCAACCGTTACACAATTTAATATTTCGCAACCTCGACACTCTCTTGCGCAATAACAGGTCCAAAGTACATTTTAGTGTGTGCGTGCGTGCGCATGTAGGTAAGTATGCATAGGGCTTGTCGGGGAAAGTCTGGGTAACTAAGGGGTAATTAAGGGGTAATTAAGGGTATTTAAGTTTATTTAAGGATAATTAAGAGGTAATTAAGGGTAATTAAGTGGGTAACTAAGGGTATTTAGGGGTAACTAAGGGGTAATTGTGGGTAATTAGAGGCAAATAAGGGGTAATTAAGATTAAATAAGGGGTAATTGTGGGTAATTAAGAGTACATATGGGTAATTAAGGGTAATTAATAGGTAATTATGGGTAATTGGGAGTAACTAAGGGTAACAAAGGGCTAATTGTGGGTAATGAAGGGTAACTAGGGGTAACTAAGATATTTTAATGATATGAAATTGACCAGTCAGCGACGAGTAGTTAGAAATGTATGCTATGGTCCCGCTCTTTTTCTAGAATTTTCTACAGTAGGAGTCATGTTAAAAATATGTGCTTACATTTGGCTTATACACCAAAAACACAGTGTGTACTTTGTGACCTAATCAAAACCATATGTTGTTGACACTAGCGAACAACGGTTTATTATCAGTAACATATATTAATTAACGTGGCGGTAGTGACACTAAGATCAAAGATTTATGTCAATAAGCGTTACCACACTTCAACGATCGAATTTTTTTTTAATAAGTTCAACAAATTACAAACAATCATTATCCATTATTTGTTGTCCTTACGCAACTAACCACTATTATCATAACCAGATGTCGATCAACAAAACGCTGCGTGCGTGCGCATGTGTGCGTGCGAGTGCGTGTAAGGGTGGAAGGATAATGACCACATCTTATCGGGTCGGATAACATGTATGAAAAACGAACACCATTTTTTATTATTAACTCTAATAGGATATAACATCTTGTGTTTTAGTGCATGCGTGCGTGCGTGTGCGTGTAAGGGAGAAGGAGTGGTGGACGGCTAATGACCGCCTCTTATGGGGTATAACATGTATGGAAAACGTACAACATTTTTTACAGTTTTTTTCACATTTTTCCTCACTTTCATATCACAAGAAATTAATATTGAAATAACTGTACATTTTACACTATATCAGAGAGAAAACGCTAAGAATTTTACTAAATCCTATGAAAACACAATATTGTAGAAGTCATGTTAAAAATATGTGCATACATTCGGCTTATACACTAAAAACACAGTGTGTACTTGGTGACCTATTAAAAACCAGATGTTGTTGACAGTAGCGAACCACGGCTTATTATTTGATGTTCTTACGCAATTAACCACTACTATCATAACCAGATGTCGAGCAACAAAACGCTGATATGAAATACTTATGCACTTTTTTGTTCTTGTTGCTGACTGTTTTAGCAACCTCGACTCTCTATTGTACAATAACAGGTCCAAAGATCACCAGCGGATATTTGTACGTCCTCTATATAAACCCCCAGCGCGCTTCACTGCGCTATGCCGTCTCTTTGATTTGAACGCAATGACTTCTCCTGATCAATGCCAATGGCATCACAAGCGGAAGATTCGACGACTTTGACAAATCTGCAGAAATCGGTAAGTGGGTCTTATGTATTTAATCATCCCTTTTAGTAGTGTAACCTTTTGTTTCTCATGCCCCCACTCAAGATTTGCAACCCACAAGTCTATCATGGGTGTAGCTAATGGACAGCGTAACCTTTTCTGTCCTGAATTCCCCACACCTCCCTTACATAATCATTCACGTAGGAATACATGTCCAAACATGCACACATACTGACCACGCCTACACCTTCCGTTCATTGGTTCCTTCATGACTATGTCATCAATCACTTTTGCACACAAGGTCATCAATCATATTACACACACACACACACACACACACACACACACACACACACACACACACACACACACACACACACACACACACACACACACACACACACACACACACACACACACACACACACACACACACACACACACACACACACACACACACACACACACACACACACACACACACACACACACACACACACACACACACACACACACACACACATTACATTCACACGTGAATAACCGACATGACAACTTCGCGTATGAATAGGTGTCCAAACATGCACACATACTGACCACGCCCCCACATTCAATTCATTGGTGCCTTCATACCTAGGTCATCAATCATCTTCACATACACACATGTCACATTCACGCATGCGCATGACTACCCACATCCATACCCGCCGTTCATTGGTTCCTTCATCCCACTCTCGCGTATGAATACATGTCCACACGCGGATGAATACATGTCAACTCACGCATTGAAATATACAGAAAGGTGCAAGGACACTATTTCGTCATTTATAGTCGTGACTTCCGTCATGAAGCACCATCCGTGTCGAGACTGCGATGCTGTACTGGAGTCGTATGCAGATCTGCAATGTCATCGAGTCGAGGTGAACAGGTTGAGATAGTTTCTGACGAAGAGATCGTTGTCGAAATTAATGTTTACCGTTTGATGAGTTATTGGCATTTGAACATCGCGAATGCTTAAACTTGCAATGGGATTTAATATCTTTGATATCACCGTAAAGATAATAATCTCATCAACAAATATGCTGCTGGATGAACACAGGATATATGTCTTGTTGTTGAGTTATTGCCGTTAGAACATAGCAAATGCTTAATTCTGGAATATATAATTATATATATATATATATATATAAACGCGGGCGCATGCGTGGGGGATTCCGTCCCACTCGTCTAGCAGTGCCTGCATGAGCTTCTTCATGTTAGTTGGCCTCTGAACCCTTCGACCCACGCCCCTCTGAATCTCATCCCATAGTCGGTCGACGGGGCTTAGATCAGGCAAATAAGGCGTACACGGTATAGCCACGACAGTATCGTTCTGCAGGAAAGCCGCAAGTGGCACAGACTACATGGGGACGAGCGTCGTCTTGCTGGGATGTCGGAACGTCGGGATGAACGTGGAGGAAGTATATCATATCCGGATTTCGTCGATGTGCATTAATCACCATAATCAGTTATGTATGCCCAGACCTGCATACCAAACTATCACGCTCGCACCACTCCATCGGTTTTCCAGACCCTGCATGAGCTTCTTGCAGTTAGATCACTAATGAGACGCGTCCTCCAACAACTGTGTTGCTGATTCGCTGGCTCTGGCCTGCCTACTTGTGTAGACACACTAGGAACATCACACATAGGGGCCTACTTGTGTAGACACATTAAGAACATCACACATAGGGGCCTACCTGTGTAGACACTCTAGGAACATCACACATAGGGGTCTACTTGTGTAGACACACTACGCCACAAAATAAACATCACTATATTAATATTTAATTAATATGATTTTACTGTCCAACGGTCAGGGTATTCCGTGCCACGTGTGTTGTGTTCTCTGCCACGGACAATAACAATGTCCCTGATCGGTCAGTCTGACAGAAAACTAAATTAATAATGTAAAGGCCTGATACAATTCAGTACACGTCAAATACAGCTCCAAAACTTACATTATGATCGATAATGATTCATGCTATTGAACGCGTCAAGAATGGCGGACCAAAGGGTATTTGCATATTTGTAATGCTTTACAGGTTGCATTACGTTTTTGTAACTTCTTGATGTATGGTTCTATTTGTGTATGGGCAAACCAACATTATTAAATAATAATTATTATTATTAGTATGATACTATGAAAAGTGTCTGCATCTAAACGTTTTCTTATCAAAAGTGAACGAACTGAACCTGCAGGATATGCAGGTCGCTGAATGATGTCAGGTGCTTGGAGCAATCAGATGCCGTCTCAGCATTAGTAAAATGGACACTCCGTGCTCTTTCAAATCCGTGATGTCGATTTCGAGAACTCGAAACCCAACCAAAGCCCAGAGGCTCGCAAGTAATTTGAAGTAACTCGAAACAGGTGTGATGGCAAGACCGCGGCACATGATTTCGGAACGCATGAATGTAACAAGAACATGTTCAAGAATCCAAAGTTGGACACAACTCATGCGGTCGCTTCGCAGTCTTTACTACATGAATTCGTAGCATCATCACCATATAGATCGATATAATGGTCGTCGTGGTCTGGGATTAAATATAAACTCTCCCTTGAGGTAAGGTTATTTAATAATTAATCGGGGATGTCAGTTTGAGCTGCGCGCCCCACTGTCCATAGAAACATTAGTATATTAAATTGCATTGTTACGACCTGTGTTTCCTACGACACTGACGCCTGGTGCTATGGTAAACACGACTATACAGTTCCAGTCTCCCCTGGTGCACTTCGCCGGCGCTACAGATGGATGACGACGTTCTCTTCAACACCGGTTTGGAACATTCCTTGTGTCAAATAAATTTCGCTGGTTCGCACAATCTTGTGACACTGTGGAAAGTGCGCATTTAGCCTGAAGACGAGGATGTCGTGCCGCCACAGGAATTCGTTGCGTTCTCGTCCATTGCTGCTTCCTCGACTTCTGCGTCGAACGTTCTTCCTGGCTTCTGTTTGCAGCTGTATAAGTCTGGGATATGTCGACGGTAAGATTGTGTGACTGGGGTACCGTGTTTACGTCTTAGAGGGAGACACTATGTTCCTCTACAAAGCGTAGTAATTTGTAACAGGAAGTCTGCTGTGTCGAATGCGTGAAAGTGTGAAATCGTTGGACATCAAAGGGTATTTCGGTCAGCCCGTCTCGGCATTATTGCCATTAAAGCTTGTTTTGAAATTGGATATTTTGTTGACCATTTGAACATGCTGCGGGGTAGTACATTTCAAATCACGAACTTTGTTACGCGCTTACTAAACACAATGTGGCGTGAAACATTCCCTCGTTATATTTCTTGTAATCTAAAGAACATTATATTAATTAATTAGTTACTGAAAAACTAGGAACAGACTGCTTCCTTTAAACACGAATATATGCGCATGGATGGCAAAACACAAATCTTGGATCCATATCGATGCAGTCTTCCCCGGGCGTCAGGAACAAAGAAGAACCTATTAATTACTGTAACCCTTTCACATTGCAGTTTCTTCAACCTACAAACGTGGTGAATATGGGGGGGGGGCTTGAAAAGGACCCTCGACACTTCTGTGTTCTCAGACAAGACATCGAAAAATGCAGGGTGTGTGGGGGATGCGGGGGTGTTTTTATTGAAATTTATTTGCGGTGCTGTTTTTACATTATGGCCGGTGTCTCACGCTGCTGTCGAACAAGCATCGCATGTTCAAATTATTGGGGGCCAAGCTCATACTGTTCTGACGATTATGGTATATAGACTACGTGGGGTGAAATGGTATGATTATAATAATCATTGATTAAATAAACACTGGTTATTAAGTTGTTGTGATAAAATGGTTAAAAAATCTAGTACACACGTCGACGGTAAAGGTAAACCGCGCGGTTAATATATATCGCAGTAATAAGGGAATTTGTAAAAGACAATACCGAAAACGAATTGTTTACGCAGTTGCCTAGCAACGTCAAGGAGAGCGAGGTGCCGGTGTACAACAACACTAAATGGCGACATCAGCAAAAGTTGGAACGTTGGAAACAACAAAGTAAAGAGACAGAGACCACCACTGATCTATCAGATGAACTGCTTAAGAAGTGGGTAGTTAACATCTCGCAGTATGAACTGAATGACGCAGAAACGAGGGTTCTCGCGAAAGGACTCAATTATGCTATAGCGCCGATATTCAATAGAGGAATGTAACATATTATAGTAGCCACTGAGCAGGCTTGCTCTATGTTACCACAAACAGAAGCACGGAGCTTGCGAGCAGATATGAGATTCTGAAATCAGCAAAGCCTCCCACACCCAACTTCAGTAAAGAATAGAGTAACGCACTTAAATCACTCGGAAAAAACCCGAAAAAATCATCATTCTACCGGCGGACAAGGGACGTGCCACGGTAGTAATCGACAAAGCACAACATGAGAAGAAAGTACGTGAGATGCTGGATAACGAGAAAACATACTCCAAATTGAAGCCGGTTGTTCACGTTCATTCAGCTGTAGAAATAAATGTATGGCTATAGACAGTGGTGGATATTTGTGTATGAATAGTTTCGCGCAATAATTGCAGCGTGTCAGAATGCTTCCCAGATAATTCAACACGGTATTCTATTGAACATGTCTGTCAGGGGGTGACGTGTAGAGCGATTTGGGTAGTCCAATAGTCTGGATACCCCGCTATATAATAACCTTTTACGAACGTATTTACTGATTTTTTTTAGCTGCACGGAACGTCTGTCCACTAATGGTGTTGGCAGACGGTGGCATGATGTTGGTTCCTGTAAACACGACAGTCACGCCGCCAATGAGCGACACACCGCAGAAACTGTTCAATGCTACAGGTGGGTAACAATGGCCTAGTGGTTGATGGGCCATGCAGATTAAATCTGAACGTATCACATGTAGCCTGAATTCAAGATGATGATATATCCATGCAGGGCCTGTGGCTTAATAAAAATGCTTGTGTTGTAATACCAGGACACGACTTATGTAATGTCTAGTGCGGACATATACACATAAGAAACACAGACAGACAGACAGACAGACAGACGGACGGACAGAATGGCAGACGGAAAGGGAGAGAGATAGAAAGAGAGAGAGAGAGAGAGAGAGAGGAGAGAGAGAGAGAGAGAGAGTGAGAGAGAGAGAGAGAGAGAGAGACAGAGAGAGAGAGACAGACAGACAGAGAGAGAGAGAGAGAGAGAGAGAGAGAGAGAGAGAGAGAGAGAGAGAGAGATAGAGGAGAGAGACAGAGAGAGACAGAGAGAGAGGGAGAGACAGAGAGAGGGAGGAGGGAGGAGGGAGGGGAGGGAGGAGAGGGAGGGAGGGAGAGGAGGAGGAGGGAGGGAGGAGGAGGAGGGAGGGAGGGAGGGAGGGAGAGAGAGAGAGAGGGGGGGGGAGAGAGAGGGGGAGAGACATACAGAGAGACAAACAGGCAGACAGACAGGGAGACAGAAGAGAAGGGGTTGTCAACATAACATTCGCATAGTTTCTAAACGTTTGGAAAGTATAATTTTTCAATGGCGTTTTCAATGGACTATATATAGTGTCGTCTGATTGCAGGCTTCGCCGTTGCAATAGACCCGGTCCAAGGCTTCGTCTTCTGGGGTGAAGGTAAAGCAATCCGACGAGCCACACTGAATGGCACCGACAACCACGCAATTATCACATATGGTAAGTTTAAACTGAAGAAGAACGACCACGTGCTTGGGTTATTTTCTTTACAACCTCACAGCAGCTCATCATACTCCAGTCATTAATTTAATTAACTTTTGATAATATTTACTAGCAAAAATGTCCATCACCGAGATGCCTTGGTAGAAGACAGTCGTGAAAGTAATATTTACAAAATGTTGCCAAACAGAGCATTGTTACAGAAACACCATAACGCGTTCGCAGATACTCGTAGTTTGTTAAAAAAAAACGAGGAAGGTCGGAGAGAATGTGAAGTTCATATCATTCGATAGGCCATAGTCGTGATAAAGTCGAATCGTCAAATAATATTCGTATTGCTATGCTACTGGCAAAAGGGTAGACACAAGCATTATTGTGTCTGCGACTACTCCAAGATGACACAGGAGCCGTTTTCCCAAAGTTTTTGACACGCGCGCGTGGTTCCATCAATTCTTACGTTCTGGTTTACGTATTACGCGCACATTACGTTTTCAGTTCAGAACCGTTAAGGAACGAACCGATTTACCCCATGAAGGTGTCTTGCCATATATAGGGTATTTTGAAATGATAGGAAAATATATTACGTCCCGCTCTAGGGATTGTTGATTAATCCCTGAAAGTTTGGCGCTCGATGTTCAAGCCGTCTAAGAGGGAAACGGTAAGACACATACTCTAGGTCGTTAGATATTGTCAGTGCGGCAAAAATCAACTCGTTCCATTGGGTGCTGCTGCTGCCCTCTTCTGATCTTGAAGCTACCTTGGTGTCGATATGCCGTTGAGCCAACGTAACCTAGCACTTTTCTTCTGTGCTCCCTTTACAACAAAATCATCTTCTCTTTCTATCACATGGCCATACCGTCTCATGAATTCATTTTTATCACATACACAACAAGCACTTACTATAATCATTATCATTATTAGAAAAAATGCCCGTCCCCTGACGGCATGCCTTGGTATTTCATACTTACCCTTGCAGACAGACAATATTCTCATTAAAACGGCAAACTTCTGAGGAACAAGATTTCATAACAGGAAGTACATTGTGTAGCAAAATCCTTATCATTAATTACAAATGATTCTACAATACCGCAAACTTTTGGGACAAAGTAAAAAAAAGCCCCTTTTGGTAAAGTATGTTTTTATAGCAACAGAGGCAATAGTTTTCATATAAAACGAGCCCATAAATTACATTCCTTTGTTAGAAGCACAACTTGTTCTGCAAAAGGACAAATTACCGGGACGAGATCGTAAAGAAGGCACTTTCATTGTTAAACAAACAAAGGTAGCCATAAAATGATAACTTCTTTTCAGTTATAGAAAGGCTGAGACACTGAAGGCTATGTCCCAACACAGCAAATAAAGATCACAAAATGGCAAGTCACTGGGAAATACCTCGCTAGAAAAGGGGACTGTATGTTCATAAATGAGTCCGTCACCTGAATTAAGAACTAAATACGGAAATGGCTTCCACGATAAATACAATGTTCACATGGACAAATTGATTCACTCGTCAGTTTACATAACTAGCAAAATGCTCGTTACCTGACTGGATGTAGATAAGCCACAGCCGTGAGAGGTAATATTTTCTAATAAATGTCAGAAAACACACAGCATCGTTACTTAAAACACTCATAACGTGTCTGCAGATACTCAAGCTGTTTGTTCAAAATGACGATGGTCGTGGAGAGATCGATATTCTACGCCCATCGTGACAGGTATTGCTATGCTGTTGGCATGAGGTTAGACAAAAGCAATATTGTGTCAGCGTTCATCTTGCGCTTGTTAGGTTTATAACGAATGGGCCATTTTCTCCTGAAGTGCATTTGTCACGCGCGCGATCTTTAGGGTTACGTTTTACGCAGAATTAATACGCGCTAATAATATTGCCTTTATAGAGTCCGAACAACCACCTACTCCCATAAACGGTGACGATCTTCGGATGGGGTATTTTTAAATATATTCTTACGTCCCATTCTAGGGTCGTACATTAATTCATGAAAATGTATTCCTCGGGTTCCGCTCGTCTAATAGCTGAAAACGTTAATCTACCCTCACATACATACGTAGGCTCCTCGATTATAAATGTCCAACATATTGAATCCCAGGTTATATCACAAAAAGTAGTAACTCGAAATACACATATATCATACAGATGTATATTATATAGCTAACCGGTTGTATATAATATACAGGTTATATTATATTCACAATTTACAGAGCTCACCGTGCATGCGTGCGTGCACGCGTGTGCGACCGTGCGTGCGTATGCCCATCATTCTCCAACTGACATTGGGTCAACCAGTATGAATGTAATAAAAACACACAACGCATGTCGGTTAACCCTCTACGTCTTGTTTTTACGTTGCTTACGTATGGGCATCGCTGTTGATTCTGAAAAGCAACTTCTACTTCACAAGCTATATAAACAAAAAAGTGGAGGTATCGAAGCTGGACGGAAGTGCACGAAGAGTCCTCATTTCGCCAACCAGCGGAAATCCACGTGGCATTGCTGTTCACTCGAAACTCGGGTAGGAGGTTCAGTTTAATTCGTCTAGCACAGCCGTAAATAGCATCAGCGTTTATGTCTAGATGGTGGTCAACAGAGTACGTCCTTTCTGAACTCATGATGACAGTTTCCCCAATTCTACTCTACTTCTTAGACTTGAATCTCATAGGATGGAAGCTCCATCATCCGGTCTCTTCCTCCTTTTCGACAACAATATCCCTATCTTCTGTTATCTGTCTCCACTCTCGGATGGTCGTCATGTGAATATGGAGCGCTGTGGCGCAGTACCTGTATGTCTGAATACCTGGCTATAGACAGTGGCGGATATTTGTGTACGAATAGTCTTCGCGTATTAATTGCAGCGTGGCTGAATGCTTCCAAAAGAAGTCGAGATGGTGTTCGATCGAACAGGTCTGCCAGGGAATAAATGTAAGCGGCTTTGGGTCGTCCAAACGACTGGATACTGCGTTATATAAGAACTTTTATTTTCACCTTCCGTCACTGCCCTTTTGACATATCTCTTCATTTTACCTTCCATACGAGAATGTTGTTCTTCGTCTCTCCTTCTCCACCAAACCCCACAGGGCTGATCTGTCTGGCATAAGTTTCTGTAAACTTAAAAAGAGCATACCAGGATGAAGGACTTGTGCTAGCTACATACAAAATGGTAAAATTAAAGTTATACCCAAACAGTAAATTAGGAGAAACCTGAGATATGAAGGAGATGAATGTGAAATGCTGCGAATATCAGGAGATGAGCTGGAGAAAGAGATGATAGAGAGAGAGAGAGAGAGGAGAGAGAGAGAGAGAGAGAGAGGAGAGAGAGAGAGAGAGAGCTGAGGAGAAAGAGATGGAGAGAGAGAGAGAGAGAGAGAGAGAGAGAGAGAGAGGAGAGGAGAGAGAGGAGAGAGAGAGAGAGAGAGAGAGAGAGAGAGACAGAGAGAGGAGGAGGAGAGGAGAGGAGGAGGAGAGAGAGAGAGCGGCAGAGAGAGAATAGGGAACTAAATACAACTGCCAGCAGACATTCTACCTTTCATCCAGAACGCAGTCAGACAAGGAAATCTAAAGATCTTCACCCTTTTATTAACCACTTTTATACATCTATCGCCATTTATCGTATTTATGCCTTCGATGAAACAATATTCGAATATGTACTAAGTCTTGCAAAACAACTTTGCATGACTTTACGACTCATGAGAGTCAGCCAGTACCAAACGCTGACCAAGACCAAGAGCTTTCAGGTTTTATTATATTTATGTGCAAGTGTGTGTGTGCGTGCGTGTGTGCAGTATTCATTTCATTGCAGACTACTTCCACAACCTACACACTCAGCTCTTTTGTATAATTTTATTTGAAAGCAACAATCGACTTCAAAAGGATACTTACTGCTTAATGTTATTATTATTATCATCACTTCATCACCGTTAAACGTAATACAATAAGCGACATCGCATAACTTCAGATGGGGGTAGGAATAGAGAGGGACGGTTAGCACAACTAATGGCCTGGGGCACTTCCTCCATGTTGTATGTAAAGACGCTTTTCTTGTAGATTTCCTGTGTAATGCTGTAAGGTATACAAGCATAAATAAAGCCAACACTGATGGTAGCAGAGACACGGCGATAGTGTCGACTAACGTTGTCTACCCGGCCGGACTCCATCATTGACCAAATCTTACTATATAAATATACAATTGACTCGGGTAAGTCCACATTTACAATTCACGCCCAATAACTTGAAGGTATACGTCTATAACGATACTGCATAGCCTTTCACGTGCAACATATACTGCACTCTCTCTCTCTCTCTCTCTCTCTCTCTCTCAATTTCATCTCTCTCTCACTTATCTTCTATCTATATCTTCACAATAATAATACACACACACAATAATAATAATAATAATACACAATAATACCACAGACACAATACACACACACCATACATCGCTGAATGGTATAACGCACAATACAAACATCGGCGATATTTCCGGATTACTATTACAAGTAATAATGCAATGATAATTATTGGTGATAAATTGCTGCCCCACATGATCGTTCATGTGACATTACACATCGTTCAACACACATTTAAAACCGAGCCCGCCATGCCTTCATGACAGCATTCTGAATACGACGGTGTCGTGTTGAGGCATATGGCCACCGACAAATTGCTGACCTGCCGAAACAATATTCGCACACTATTTCAACGCGAAACACCCAACCGAAGCGCACCAAACAACCTTAAAATGGCGATGCCGCGTATTATCGCACGGGCTGGCTGCGTTCGCCAGCCAGGCACTTTATGTTTGGTGCTGCCGCAGGAAAGCTCTTTATTCATGGAACAGATCTTAAGCACCGTGCGGCTAATGGATCACCAATGCGGTGCCGACCATAATGGAACGTGACGGCGTCAATTATAATGGGGAACTAATCATTGCAGCACTGTGTTTCAGCCATGAAGCATTTATTGCACAGACTACACTGGCACCACCAGAGTGTTGGTCCTGGCTGCTACAATACACGTGGTATTAGAAGAAGCAGTCCGTACCTGGACAGACGGGAGGCATGGTAATCTGTTGTTGTACAAAGTTCAGTAAATCCGCTATTACCTATGTTGGCATGCTGGAGAACGTTACAAAACATTCACCAAAATGAGTAAGATGTCGCGATTATGCAAATAATAACTGGCGAGGGTTCGTACGATCCCCAAACGCACAGCATCTCTGGCCTGTGGCCGGAGATTCTACAACAGCAAACAGGTGGCGAATGTTCACCACTCTGCGCTTTCGGTGGCTATCCAACCAGTGTTCTTCTCTTCAAAGCTCTTCATCCACAGCCCCTCTTCCATCTTCACTTTCTCCCTGATCTTCCTAGCGTCCCTCCTCCTCACGCAGTCCTCCCACCTGGCTGGCCAAGGCCACATCGGGTAAATCCAGCGGCTGCCAGTCGCAGTGTACAGCCACCATGATCGCCTCCTTGCCAGGTAACCTAACCCATACCGAAACTGTATTGCAAAACTGTGGGACCAGTCACAAAGGCAAGGTCGCTTGTCCATCCTTCCCGTCACCTCCGTGCTGGACCTGGCATCGCGCTTCGTAAAATTCAGGGACGGTCTCTGCTTCAGTTTCTTCGCTGATCCAAAGCTGCATACAGAAATGCCGGGCTCAGCAATGAGTACGTCCAAAGATTATTGGTTTGCCCTCGACGACTGTCTGATTACGTGAATTTAACCCGCATGATGACCTGCAAAATATACAATTGCTTACACTTTGCACCCATCCTGGCGGGAGTCGAATCTGAATGCAGGTTCACTGTGAAACAAACCGACACAGACAGGCACACAGATACACAGAAACATATGACATACATAGGTCCTAAGACACAAACAGACACTAAATAGTCAAACAGAGACAGACAGCATGACAGACAGACAGACAGATAGGACTGATAGACCACAGGACTGGGACAGACAGACAGGAGAGACACACACCCATGAAAGAGAGACAGATGACACACATCAGCATCAGCACGCACGCAATCGAACGCACGCACACAGTCATTGTTTTAAAAGCCCGAATAACACCGTTATTATATGTTACTACAGTGTCGGTTCCATCAACATTGATTTTAAACAGACCAGCAAATCTGGTGTCTGTTATGCAAACCGGTATGGGCACTACTACAATGGATCACAAACCAGTTATGGCAGAGGGCACCAGCTATACTAAGCTGCACGCATTCCCTCTAATTCCCCACTTATGGACATGTGTAGTTTTCAACAATCTAATCACTGCATACATCATCAAGTCTGTCCCTCCATCATGTATATCACTGCAAACGTTGGATCACATCATACTGTTGGATACAGGCATCTACAAAATAGAGTTACCTAACTGGAATAACACACTTTACTCACCGGCCGATTAAGGGCATCACAAGACTGGGACAAGCTAGATCAGAATACGGCACACTGAAGTCCATTGTAGCATCTTGAACCAACAACAGTCTGACATTCCATAACCAATGCATCCATCTGGCATCCAAGCCATTATCTCCTGAACATCATGACCAAGGACACAGAAGGGCAAGGCAGGGCAGCAGGCCAGGGCAGGCAGGCAACTGCAGGGCACAGGCAGGCAGGCAGGCAGCAGGCAGGCAGGGCAGGCAGAGCAGGCAGCAGGCAGGCAACGGACAGGCAAAAAAAAAGTGGTGGCAGTGGACAGGCAGTGGCAGGTGTGGTGGCAGGGTGGCAGTGGTGGAAGGGAAGGAAGGGAAGGAAGGGAAGGGAAGGGAAGGGAAGGGAAGGGAAGGGAAGGGAAGGGAAGGGAAGGGAAGGGAAGGGAAGGGAAGGGAAGGGAAGGGAAGGGCAGGGACAGGTGCAGGGCAGGGGCAGGGGCAGGGGCAGGGGTAGGGACAAAGACACAGAGAAGAAATGGGGACAAGTTATAAGACGTATCAACGATGACGATATATGAGAGGAACAAACAAAACAACCTCACATTTGACCATGTGTTGCATTTCCCATGAGGGAGAAACCATTGTATTTCTTGTTAACGTGCCGACTGGAGCGTGTTGCTTCGGATGGCAACCTTGTTCACTCTTGTCAAATCATCAGTTTAGATGCGATAGCTTCTGGTGTTTGTAAACTTGCATCACACTAAGGCTAGTGTAACGATTAGACTAACAATTATTTCTTTGTAGTTGTAGGGCATGGCAGACCAGTTCAACGTGCAACTGTTCTTTACCCGCATGGTCTATTACCTTTGTCTACTTTACCAATTGTAGCTACCTATATGGGTAGTAATCTAAATATTTAAACATTAACCATTAAGCCACAAACAACAGAATTACTAGACAATATTACCTCTTACATGCAGAGAAGCCTAGAAAACAGTTTTCATATAAGTTACCTAAACACAATTTAATTTTTTTTAAATATGGAATAACCTTGACTAAAAGTTACAAAACATCAAATCCAGACCAAAATATAATTTTTTATTATGCAAACATTATCTTAACAAGTATCTTAACCATGTGTGTTACCTAAATCCCAGATACGTAGAGTGTAATTAGAGGTTTTTATATTTACGTTTGGATTCGGACAAATCTCTTACAGTTGTTTTCAAACAGTAATGTTCTATAATACGTAATTGTTTTTCTCTATTTTATCAGCCCGTTGCCATATAATCATACACTCGTTGTTATATAATCATCATATATGTATATATATATATATATATATATATATATATTCGAATAGAATAGAACTTTATTTCGGTCACAATACGCATTTCAGAATATATTTACAATGGATTACAAAAAAACAATACTGCAACCAAGGAGATCCTCTGGAAACGAAACGATGTCGAGGACCACCTGGGCAATCACCATTATATCAATCAGTATATATATCGTTTATGTTTATGTTTACGAGGCCACAGGACGACGGTCACGTCACGTGGCCATTTGTACTTGTTTTTTATTGTTGTTCTGTTATAATTATGTTGTTGTTGCAAAATAAATTTGATTTGACTTGATTTGACTACGAATAGTAAACTTAACATCCACAATTCAATTCAAGAACGTTCTGGGAACGATACAATTTGAATCTACGACAAAGTCCGATAGAAGCTGTTGCAATTTGCTTCATCTAGAAATGTGGTAATGGGTACATGAAAAACGTAATATCCTGTATTCATTGTAATGTTACTCTATGTATACGTACAGCCGCACGACGTACTCTAGATATTTTACTTTGCCTGGCTTAGACACCAGAAAGAACCAAATTCATACAGCATATCTTCCTAAACACAAGGGCAACGCGAGTTGAACAAAACGGCGGTGGTACCAGGAATCGAACTCTGGTTCCTTCGATCGACAATCCGTTTGCTGTACGAATGGGACGCATGTTCTTAAACGAGGGCAGTCTCTTCATCTATCTAGCCAGCGTCGTACTTTATAACAGGAAGTCTGCTGTGTACAACAGCGAAAATGGAAATCTTTGAACATAAATGGATATTGCGATTAACTTGGCCCGCCTCGGCAGTATTGCCAAAGAATCGTGAAACAGTATTGCCAATGAAACTGGGT
This sequence comes from Paraescarpia echinospica, assembly GCA_020002185.1. Taxonomy (NCBI): domain Eukaryota; kingdom Metazoa; phylum Annelida; class Polychaeta; order Sabellida; family Siboglinidae; genus Paraescarpia; species Paraescarpia echinospica. The sequence goes on from CM034534.1 coordinate 11,219,450, forward strand.
GTTTCGTATAACTTTTGAAAAAAAGCTCCGGGGTCGTATCTTCCAAATTGCGAACGTTGTTATGGGCATGCCAAGCACTATTTAGCGGGCAATATATCTTCAAAATATTTATTATAATATTAAAAACATTATATTATGTAATCGATTAACAATTGAGAACATATTGCCTTATTTTAACATTGTTGATCCTAAATAAACAATATATCGATCAATCGATCAACCGATCAATCAACCAATTAATCAACAAGTTGTGTGTTGTAGCCGATGACTGTGACCCGGTGATACACGGCAGCGAGGCCCTCGACTTGGAGCAAGAGACTGGTGTGGTTTTCGAGGTGAAGACTTGCAGTCGCGTACAGATCGAACTGATCAATTTCCTCAGTCAATCGGTTTATAAACTAGAGTTCGCCACGTCAGACGTCGAGTCTAACGCAATCAGCATCGTAGCGACAAGCGAAACAACCACACAGACGTCACGGTTCACTCAGGATTGTACACACACTAGGCAGTTCTGGGTGATGTGGACGGATGACGTCATTTCCGGTGGGATACGGCTATCTCCTGGCATGAACGAAGTGGTGCGAACGCAACGCCAAAAAGAGGGAGCGGACAGAGTCATTTCCACGGCAAGGATGACCACAACGCCACTAGATGACGACGCCAATTTCAAGATATTTCGGTGTAAGTTTTTGCATAAATCTCAAAACCTTATATACCGGTATGTTAAATAAGTAAGAAACATATTACGGAAATATTACACGGTATGTTGTAGGATAATAGCCATGAGGTGCCACTGGCTGAAGAGGCTGTTATCCGGCAGCTAACCCTCGAGTAACATCCAAAAACAGTGTGTTATTCAGGTTTATCTAACTGACATTTTATGTAATTTTTATATGCCTTTTTAAAATCATTTTCTTTTACCTTTCTATTCAATATGTTTTAGATCATTTAATTTATTTTACTTATACTCTACGATTGTCAGCGCCTTTGAGCAGATTTGTTATCCGGACACACGGCACTCTATAAATGCTTTATAATAATAATAATGCATAATAATATTCCAGTTAATTAAATTGTTATTGTATATATCAATTTTATATGTCTTGCCTTGCGAGCGTGGGTCGTGCGTGCGTGCGTGCGCGCGAATGTGCGTGTGTGCGTATGCAGTGAGTGTCAACGACATAGTCGTGATTAATGTCGTCACTTGTGTTCCAGTATCCGCCCAACCCATCCTCGATCCTGCGGTCAAGATGGAACAGTCGATACATCTCAACGATGCCGACAACGCTTCGTGTCTGTCCCTAGCATCTACGGACATGTACAAGTTCTCGACACTCTCCAAACACTGGAGTCCGCAGCCACAACACGCGTGTTTATTGTCCGGACTGATCATCAAGAAATGCATCCCGATCAAATTGAGGACGTCGTTCACCCTAAGCATCACCGGACACGGTCTTGTCTGCACCGATACCCATCTCGCAGTGATTGTCCGACAAACGCAACTGCAGTCCTGCGTTCTCGCCGGTCATTATTGGAGGTGCAAATTGAGTCCTGCCGGTGGATCTGTCCCTGGAGGTCTGACGACGTGCGTGGCGAAGTGTCTCTGTGACGGGAAGGACTGCAAACACGCGACCATCCACATCCCGAAGGGACAGGAAGACTGGAGAATATGTGAAATCACCGTGAAGTAACATCGCTGATAGGAAACCTTTAACTATTGTATTCTTGTCAAACTAACGCGCCGTGTGATGCTATTGACACTATATTGGCAACACATAATGTCAACTCTCTGGAATGCTGCACCAACTCTCTGGAATATGCTCCCTCTTAGTGTTAGATCTGTTGAAAATATACAATTTCGCCGTCATTTAAAAACTTACCTTAATAACGTTGCCACCTTAGCTCCCTGGCGTATCAATCCATATGTTGACGACATTAATATGGCTTATCGATTCTGATATTGACTTCGGTTTCCGAGGATTTAGGCGCAAAAGAACTTACCTTATTTGTATTATTATTGACATTTTTATCACGAATGCGCAATGAAATGGGAAAAAAGAGTGATTAAATTACGTTTTAAATGATACAAATGTCACTGGCGTCTGGATGAATATTGGGAGAGCTGAGCCTCTGCAAAAAAATGCGATTTGCATCCCCCTTGAGGCTCGCCAAAGAAAACTACCTTGAGGCTCGCCAAAGAAAGCTACCTTGAGGCTCTCCAAAACCTCAATGTGCACCACTTTTGAGGCTCGCCAAAACACCTTCAGGCTCTCGACAAACATAAATTTGCAACCCTCCTTATTAAGACTGACCAGAACATTACATTGCACCCATAATCCACAAACCTTCCCTATATATTGCGGGGCTAATCCTATCTTCAGCCCCCAAATTATTGGGGGATTAACCCCCAAATCCCCCCGATTCCGACGCCTATGTATCTGTCAGATTTATACTCTCCGCAATAAGTATTACTAGCAGCTCCCGGTGTGTCGGGCTCGAACAAACGGAATTCGGCAATAGAACACAGCACGGGAAACGATACAGAGCGCGGTGGTGTAGGGTTAGCACATCCACATGACATGTCAGCGCTCTGGATTAACACAAAACCGGACCAGGCTGGCATGGTATATTTGGTGTAAACCCTGGCTCTCTACGTTGGGGACTGTGTATCGTTCGTGACTCGGAAATGACGTGAATGCTGGTCCCGTCTCAAAATGGGACGTAAAGAATCACTGAGGACGACAAACGATCTGGTAGTGACCACCCTCGGTGCCAGCATAGAAAGGTCAGTTTAGCGTTAATGTGCTGAAAAAAGCTGACCAGTTGAATGAAACTTCATACGACCATTCTAACAGCAATATGCAGACTAGTCGGTTAACGGGACGTGCCGAGCGCTGGAAACAACTAGAACAACTTGACCATTAGGCCAGACGCATTGGAAGGCGAATTACCATTGGTGGAGAAATTGCACAACTGTGTGTGCGTGTGTGCGTGCGTGTGTGCGTGTATGAGTGCGTGTGTGTGTGTAAGAGTGCGTGTGTGTGTGTGTGTGTGTGTGTGTGTGTGTGTGTGTGTGTGTGTGTGTGTGTGTGTGTGTGTGTGTGTGTGTGTGTGTGTGTGTGTGTGTGTGTGTGTGTGTGTGTGTGTGTGTGTGTGTGTGTGTGTGTGTGTGTGTGTGTGTGTGTGTGTGTGTGTGTGTGTGTGTGTGTGTGTGTGTGTGTGTGTGTGTGTGTGTGTGTGTGTGTGTCCGTGCGTGCGTGCGTGCATTCATAGATGTGTACGCGCGTGCGTTTTTGTGTGCTTAGGAAATACAGTGTGTATGTACATTTTGCATAACCAATGTATAGACTTCTCAATGACAGACTCTAATTTTACGCATTACTGAGTGTTTTGCGTGAATATTGCACGCACTTGATTGCAATTATAATTTAGTACAGCCGGAACGCACACAGCTGTCACGTAAGGCATGTGACGTTTGAGTTGCAGATATAGTATTTGATGATACAGCGATTTAGAAGAATTCTTCAACATATAGTAGAAATAAATTTCATATGTTACGGTCGCGATAACTGATTTGCGATTTGGCATCCTCGGGAAACTAATGTAACATTCAACCGTCAACATATCACACATATTGTTGATCAGCATATTGCCTCAGCTGCACTGTTTAATGAACTGTGAACAGCTTACCGGTTGAAAACGATCATGTGCTATACAAAAACATCGTTGAGCTAGTCTTACCATTATTATCGTTTCGTCCTCATTTAATATATGTCAGTGATGAAACTAAACAGGACTAAACTGAAGAAACAAAGTAAAGCTTTGCGAATTGTTAATTGAAGATTATGTTTAGTTAAACCCGTGCGTTAGTAACACAAGCACTATGGTAACAAGTTTTTACATGAGTTGTGAATAATATTTTGTAATTTATTTATAATTCATGTTATATTTATTCAGTGTTTTAGTTCGAGAAGTGCATAGCAACATATAAGTCTATGACTTCAGCTACATCCTTTCAGCAGCAGCAGCAGCAGCAGCAGCAGCAGCAGCAGCAGCAGCAGCAGCAGCAGCAGCAGCAGCAGCAGCAGCGGCAGTAGCACACTATACTGTGCAAGTATTATGTTGCTGTTGTTGAATAAACTTTCATTCAAAGCAGCTCTGTTTACTATTTATTCCGAATGTAGGATCGGATTGTGTCTTCTTGCACACAATGTAGAAGCGCATACCAATTCAGAGCACAATGCACAACCAGCAACGACGGCACCGTAACATTCCTAAGTTAGTCAAACATATCCCTAGTGTCGTACAGTAGTAATCCTCTTAATAATGCAACATATTATGATAAACAATAGTCACGGGGGCCTTATTAAGATGTTCAGTAGACCGCCACATAAGACCTAGCTATAGTTGACGGTAGTTTCAGCCCAGATCATTCCATCCAAGAACGATGTTTAGGAAACACGAGACAAGTCTTAGTAGGCAGATACAATGTATCGCACCGGCAGCATCTTCTGATGACTTGAGTTCGTAACGACAGAGCCACGCAGTAAAACAACGAGCGATGGCATGCATTAGAATTAGCCTTTTGGGATTACGTGCACCACAACACAAAACCTTACGATGTTTTACTTTATCCCAGCGCGATTTACTGTACGTATCTCATATTACTCTCTTTAAGCATGTATACAAATATTTAACTGCGTACACTTCGATTGTAAAGCAATCTTGCGGTACCATTTCAAGAGATCCAGTTGAGACGAAACTGGCAGCACCACCTGGTGAAACTGGGTATTTCTGGTACGTCTCTGGTGGTTAATGTTCAAACCATAACCTAACTGCTTCCTGATCCGCTGTGTGGCGCTACTGCTGTAGCTTTCGGTAGACATTTTGATGCTGTTCAATGCACTGTGTTATCATGAAATGGGAATAGGGCCTACTTAGTATTCAAAAACACCGCACGAAGGAATCAATTATTGTCAACTAAAAGATTAAGAACACACGTAGCAAACAGTGTATTAAGTAAATACGATTGACAGGACATTTCCACCATATCATTTGCTTCGTATTATAAGATTATCTAAAATTCAAAATGTATGAAGTTCTTTGATTTGGTGCTTGTTTAGGAGTGGAGACATTTCAAATTAATTCGACGAACTATTCTTTGTAAGGAAAATGTGCAATGTTCGAAACTATTTACACAACCTCTGTGTCGCACACATACATATACACACACTGTTTATTCAACGTGTTGCGCTTATTTTGGATTCGGGACTTTTTATAAACAGTAACATTAGTTAACAACAATAGTAGTTATAGCTCATAGACAACGTTGATAACGCATCACCTGTTCATCTACTCGACAGAAACATTGACCCAAGTCCCCTAGTAATTGAATATAATAGGTCTTTATAACGTTTTAGTATAGTGAACGCTCGCTATAATGAACGTGTTTGGACAGGGCCAAACTGATCCAGTTCCATTTTGCGGGTGCGTACTACGCCACGAGTCCTTAAATTCAGTGTTCATTGTATAATATATATTTTGATATAATTGTTTCGATAAATGTACTTGACTAACTACGGCACTTAGCCGTTTCTTGAGTAGGTCGAACGCCCACCGCGAATGATTAGTCACCGCCATGCTCAGCAATATGAGTTCAATGTGTACATAACTCAATTTATGGTGTGTAAACAGTGCGGTGTGTTGGTGTGCGTTTAGCAGCTCAATTCTATTCTTGCACAAACACTGTGCGATGCAGATGGCCTGCGTAAATACACGTTCTTTGGATGCGACCGGACATCACTTATAGCTATTGTTTAGTTCCCGCGCGATCAAATTGTAGTTGAGACACGTTCGTGGTGAATTTAACAGCTTACTGGGAACCCCACATAAACCACCACAAAACCGTGTGTGTCTTCAAGGTTCGGAGGGCACTTCGGAAGATTTAGTGTATGTTTTGTGTAACGTAAGAGGTCGGTTACCCCTCCCACCGATTTGGAATCAGCAAATACCGTAATCACCACAAAACCGTGTTTGTGCACTTTTAATTGGCATTTCGGAGGCAATTTTGTATTTTTGAATGTAATTTACTTCTTTAGGCGGCATTGGACCCCTCCCGATATTTGTCCATGTTGGTGGTTGGATTCACTACACCGGAATAATCGTAAAAACGTTTGAGGTGTAATTTTATTTTTCAATATGTCCTTTAACACAATTAATATTGGTTGACATGACTGCCGATTGGGGTAATTTATTTCATTCATTGGCAATTCTTCTTCTATCGAATGAAGACTTTCCGATATATAATCTTTAGTGAGTAGGGTGCTTTCTTGCTGCAGTGTTCTCTACGACGAAGAAATCAGCTGGAGATATACTCTCTAAATCACTGAAGATTCAAACTCCTCTGGTACGTCGGCCTCCTATTCTAGATGGTTGTGGCGCCATTGTAGAAAGTTGGTTTCCCCGCGATACGTGGTGCGACCAAACCGCCGTTCCCTACGTAATACTTAGCGTATTTTAAGACTATGCGAACTATTTTGACCATCCGTATATACATTTATACATAAAACTATCTCCGTTACAGAAAAAAGGATTATTTATAACCTTAATTACCAAGAACATCCGTATCTTTCCACCTCTCAAACATGCTTAAATTTCATGATTTAGTTAAATACAAAACTATGATTATACTTTATAAAGCAAACAACCACTCTTTAAATGGTCGAGTTCAAGCATCATTTGAACCAACTGCAGCTAT
>CM034534.1:11231206-11264096 GCA_020002185.1 Paraescarpia echinospica
TCATAGCTGGCATTATAATCGTATCACGACTATTGTTCTACGTGGTCATTGTCATGAGCGTATTCATATTTGTCACTTCACTCCGTTATCCCATTCGTGTGACGCCGCTTAACAACGTTCTTGTTGATAAAGTAGTGCCGCCACGCCGTGCCCAAACAACGGCGGAGGAACACTTGCGGTGGGAGTGATACGGTTTTCGTACCTTGATAAGTCGAACGTTTGCTAGCAACCGCACTCGAGCAAAAGACACTAGACTGAACGGACGACTCGTAACAGATATTTGAAACAACCAGCAACATGCGAGAAATCGTCCACATCCAAGCCGGCCAATGCGGTAACCAGATCGGAGCTAAGGTAAGACCCGCGACCCGCTGGCGTGTAGACCATAATATAAATTAGTGGGACCGGTGACTCAGTAAATGTTTACTATCTATAGTTAGGCAACATTCTTGAATCGACGCGCGCACAGGTGTCTCGGGCGTTAGTAAACTACTCAATACCTTTAATAACTGATTTTGACAGAAAGGAACACCGGTGCCATCGCAAGTCGTAGCATGCATTATCATAAAGGCAAGTACGCCACGTGCGGGGCAATGGCTGCTGCTTCAGCCTAGCTCCTATCTGCCCTCAGGTAACGACACACTTGTCTTTGTGAATTCGGCCATTATTGCAGAATACGTTAACCTGTCTCTCTTCTAGAATAGTGCGCCCCGTCAGTTTCGTGCAAATCAACTCGTTATTCATGTTGTCAAAATGCACTTTGGGTCTCATAATTTCCATGACATGTGAAGTGATATTGACCCCTACTCGCACTGATTAATCAGTTGTCCAGTTGCCATGAATTTCGAAGAAGCGCCTACATCCGTGACCCTGATTCGGTTCAGTGACTCCGTGACCGAGCGGCGCATTCTCGCTGTCACGAAAGTCCGAGACGTGGGAAAGGATCCGTAATATGATTTGAATATGTAAAATGCAGGCTTGCGCGAAGATGTTACTAGGTTGCATTAGTTAGTTATCAAATAATACATTTACAACCGACTAGTGTTCAGAGAATAGAACCAATTGGGACGTAAAGAACCACTGAGAACGACAAGCGCCCTGGCAGTGACCACCCTCAGTGCGAGGCTGTGGGCCTGGCAATAAAGTTATAACTTAACACTGTAACCACAATATGTATACAGACTAGTATGTTAATAGAACATTGCCGAGCGCTGGAAACAACTAGAAAAAACTATAAGAAAACGGATGTAAGTTTAACCTAAATTTGTTACGCATGCTGTCATGATTAACATGGCAAATCTAAACAGATTAAAACAGAACAACAACTGTGTATTACACGCTGTTTTATTCATCACGGCGACAAGAATGATCTGCAGCGCATTTCATTGTAATTTTGGGAAAATACCCTTAGTGTGTGGTGATCTCTATATCAATCAATAACGTCGACATCTGGGAGGCCAATGGGCCGTCGAGTGGGTCCCTTGCAGTCAACCCGGTGGTGGCTTTTATTCTTTGTTTCGCTACCCGATATTCCCTATTCAGTAATGTTATATGTAAGCGGTGTGTGTGTGTGGGGGGGGGGCAGGAACCAGACACTGCGCAGACAAAAGGCCGTGGTAGTCAAAGAGGAATCGTTGATATTACTCTGACCAAAATAGCTTCTTTTGTCTACGTATGAAATCATTTTGGGTGCCCTGGCTACGAACCGGAATAGTACCAAACTTACCCTAGACCGCTAGCCGGTTCGTTCCACGCTCTCTACTATTATCTATCTCGATATTCTGTAATGTTCTTCCACTCTGTAACAGTCCATGTCTGTCCTTTTGAGATATATCTCTCTTCCAAATTGTCATTCCATCATAACTGTGGTTTTGTTCATTACAATTTAAACATGTGATTCATTATCTTACAGTTCTGGGAGGTGATTTCCGATGAACACGGAATCGACCCCACCGGCACGTACCACGGTGACTCTGACCTTCAGTTGGAAAGAATCAACGTCTACTACAATGAGGCCACAGGTAAGGAAAACACCGAAAACACAACAATATTGTGTATTGTGCTTGTTGTCTCTATGACATGTGTATGTATATTTTATTCTCAACTTCGATTATGCATTTGGGAACATTTAGGATAGACTATTTTTATGTAAACACCTAAAACTATTATTCGTTGTTCCCCTGCTTATGCCAACGTGTGCATTTTGTCGTTTTCTAAAGTCTGATGGTTGTATTGTCAGGTTTCGTACGCGAACATATCTTTAATTTATAATCTAATCCGTAACAACATATTAGCAAAACCAGCATGTACATTGCATTTTGTTATATCGATTACAAAAACGCGGTATAGATAAACTTACGTTTAATTCAGAATCCAATTATCAGATTCGACTGAGCAGACAGGATTCTCACGGTACTTTCTTTTGTTAGGGTACCGAAAACTCCACCGACCCTGAATGTTGCATTCTGAGATGTATCTATAATTTGTTTCATATTCATGAAATTGTTAACATGTATTAGTACACTTTGTAAATCATTGTTACTCGTGTTTTTCCAGGAGGCAAGTACGTGCCCCGCGCAATCTTGGTCGACCTCGAGCCCGGCACCATGGACTCGGTCCGATCCGGACCCTTCGGACAAATCTTCCGACCGGACAACTTCGTGTTCGGCCAGAGCGGTGCCGGTAACAATTGGGCGAAGGGCCATTACACAGAGGGAGCCGAGCTCGTAGATTCCGTTCTCGATGTCGTCCGCAAGGAGGCCGAGAGCTGTGACTGTCTGCAGGGCTTCCAGATGACACACTCGCTAGGAGGTGGCACCGGCTCCGGCTTGGGAACCCTTCTCATCAGCAAGATCCGAGAGGAGTACCCCGACAGGATCATGAACACATTCTCCGTCGTGCCGTCGCCAAAGGTATGTGTTGCTCTTGTTATTTGTGTCCATGTTCGCAGTTAATGTGTTTCTGAGTCAATAAAGTGTTATCGAGGTAATTGGTATAGTCGCCACTGCGCAAGACACGCAGTTGACCATAAAACATCACGTATTTTTTTTAGATGTGTTTGTTTAGGAAACCCAAAACACCACCCATCCACCACCGCAAGCACGCTTGCACGCTCGCGCGCGCGCACACACACACACACACACACACACACAATTTTCTTAGTGATAATATCATCGACCTAGCCTTTGTATTAATGCGCATTTATTTACATTGGCTGCAAAACAATGTTGTTCAAACACGCTTTGTCTTAATGTGTTGTTTTCTGGTGTAAATACTAAATTAAAATGTTACCACTTTGTACGTTTTTAACAATTATGATGACTGTTGTTTTTCAGGTATCAGACACAGTTGTCGAGCCCTACAACGCCACATTGTCCGTCCACCAACTTGTCGAGAACACAGACGAAACATACTGCATTGACAACGAAGCTCTGTACGACATCTGCTTCCGCACACTCAAACTGACCACACCAACGTACGGTGACCTCAACCATCTTGTCTCCGCTACGATGTCCGGCGTCACAACCTGCCTCCGATTCCCCGGCCAGCTGAACGCCGATCTCAGGAAGCTCGCCGTCAACATGGTGCCATTCCCACGTCTTCACTTCTTCATGCCCGGCTTCGCTCCACTCACGTCCCGAGGCAGCCAGCAGTACCGAGCCCTGACCGTGCCAGAGCTCACCCAGCAGATGTTCGATGCCAAGAACATGATGGCCGCCTGCGATCCACGCCACGGTCGCTATCTCACGGTTGCAGCCATGTTCCGTGGTCGCATGTCCATGAAAGAGGTCGACGAACAGATGTTGAACGTGCAGAACAAGAACAGCAGCTACTTCGTTGAATGGATCCCGAACAACGTGAAAACCGCTGTGTGCGACATCCCACCCCGTGGTCTGAAGATGTCCGGCACGTTCATCGGCAACAGCACCGCCATCCAGGAGCTGTTCAAGCGCGTGTCCGAGCAGTTCACGGCTATGTTCCGTCGCAAGGCTTTCCTGCATTGGTACACGGGCGAGGGCATGGACGAGATGGAGTTCACAGAGGCCGAGTCGAACATGAACGACTTGGTGTCGGAGTACCAGCAGTACCAGGACGCCACCGCCGAGGAGGAGGGAGAGTTCGACGAGGAGGAAGAGGAAGGAGAGGCGGCTTAAATGTCTGCAGAGATACTGAGCCAGGAACAAGAAAACGTAAAAAAAATAGGAAAAACCAACAGACAGAGCTATGGCTTGCTCGCCAAAAACCTGCCACTACGCGCATATCGTTGCACGGTTCGATCTACCTCCGGTCACCAGGTGCTTAGCAATGTACTGTAACTGACTGCCCGTTATATTGATGATATCATATTATGTTTACATGCAATGCATTTTCTGTAGGACAAATAAAAATACCGCAACATCGTTTCGGTCTGGTGAGAACGTCTGGTTTTGTGGTATCAGTGATCAGTGACCCCTCCTGGAACCCTTTAGCTAATGTTGCTATTTGTTCATGCCTGCTGCCTCGCGCAGAGGAAATATACTGTCACGCCCCTCACATGCACTGCACGCCGATTATCGGATACGCAACTGAATAGTAAATATTCCCCATTTGTAAACCCAATCCCTTAGCATGGTTGGTTTGGTGGATACGCGATTGTACTCGGTTCTCAAAAACCTCCAACTGGACCGGTCTTGATAACCCAAAGTGCATTCCAATGAAACCTCGAGCAGAACTCTTTTCCTTCAAACGAATGTTGCTTCAACCAGGGTGAAGGGGTTTATACGCATCCGTAACTCCCTCAACATACTGACCTGTTTCCAAACTTCCATTTATCGCTTTATACATGTGTCATTATATTATACATTTATTTCCGTGTCATTTCTTTGCAGAAGCGTGTACAACAATTATTATATTGCACTGTGACAAGTCAGTATAACATAATAGTCGGAGGTACATTAAAACGTTGATCGTTCGTCCATCATTTCAAATCTCAACTGTTTGTAAAATACAGTTGAGTTTCTCGTCCTATATGCAACAACATGCAAACTGTATATACATTCGCACAGCTACACATCGACTAGAGCACGTCTCCATTATTGCATCCAGGCCAACTTTTCACGTTTTGTCGCTATTCATAACAGAAACGTATGCCATCTGGGACTAGCAATGTGCTCTTGGGGCCTCTTCTTTACAAAACAAGGTAACGAGGAATTATGTTTCACAGAGCAAACGACCAAGCATTACTGATTATGCATTTCGTTCCTCCGTCAAAAGCATGGTGATCGTACACCGTAATCGAGTGCTTTATTTGCATACGTCGCGAGTAACTGTAACCTGACTAGGAAAACATTACCAATCACTCAGTTCTTTGATCAACACTAGTCTTACAATCTGCATCCTGTTATAATTAAACAGTCTCCACTAGGCAACTCTGTGTTTCAAAAAGGTTACATGGGAAAACAGGAGTCAGCCATTGTGTTTGTTACGGTTTTGTTGACTATGCTAGTGTGGAAGAAAAAACTGCCAGTATGACTAGGTAGGGACGGTTCTGTTTAGCATTTGCACGTGTGTATGGTATTCTTTGTTGGTGTCTCTGTCACCGCCATCCGACACCCCCCCCCCCCAACTCAGCCCTACTGGTCTTGCAAGAATGATCCTTATTCAAGCGGTTCTCTTTCAAAACCTAACTACATAATAGGTCGACAATTTTCTGATATACGAAACACAGAACTCTAAGGTATACATTACACCCATTCATATGCCAGTTTGCTCAAGCCTTTAATTATTGGACCACTTATCAGCGGACTGGCATCGCGAACCATCTTTTGTGTACACACCATTCACGGTATGGCTATCTTGTTGAACCAACAGAAACACCTTACAATGTACACACGTGTGTATAGTTAAAATGCATGCTTCCACGCCATCATTGCATGTAATAAAACGTACAATAACACTTTATAAGCATCATTCTTTGGCCAACATTATCTTCCACGTGTTTCCGGTTATACACAAGTATGGATGGGTGAACAAATACAATATGCATTGCGTGAAACTATGCGAGCGTGCACGCATGCACACACACACACACACACACACACACACACACACACACACACACACACACACACACACATACATACATACATACATAAACACTCGCGCACGCGCACATACACACACACAACCACAGAACACAACCCACGCACGCTCGCGCGGCATCAAGAAGATCCGTGTAGACTACCCAGATAACACTTTGTAAAACAAGTGTCTCCGGAAGATTATAAGGGTATTTTGGCTCAAAACTATCACCAATCAAGAACTGGTCCGTCAGACAAACTCAACATCTCTGGCGAAGGCCCACTGGCGCACAGTCCAAGATAGCCCTATGCTGGACAGCGGACAGAAAACGGAAACGAGACCGCCACGAAAACACGTGTAGGGGTCAGCACACTGTTGGTTTTCTCATTGGCGACCATGTTAACGTTTTGTGTGATTATAAGAAAACGTGACCTAGAAAATGTATTAAACTTTTCACCTGCCGTTATCATCATCTCATTGACATGCTGGTCGAGTTTAGTCAAAATCTAATATTTCTAGCTCTTGCAAAATGCCTGTATGTATGACACCCGTCAATATTTACAAATGGATGCAGGCAGTAATCCGGCTAAAGTGTCAACTAACCAAATTGCTGCCAAATACCCTTCCGCTTAGTAAAATCAGCTAGAAAGACACCATTTTACTGTCAACAGCTTCTACAATCACATCTAGAAATCTGACTACTCAAATGCACTTATGTCAGAGCAAGTGAATATTGTAAACAATAATTTCTCACAAATATACTGCACTCTTTTTCGTCTGTAACCAAGCAGGAAGTCCAACAGTGTCCTGACCCCAAATGGGTATGGCAATTTTGGAGAAAAAATTTGAAATTACTATATTTTATGTTTTTTGTATACACATTTCAAAAGTGCCACCCCACTTGACCGGGCACTATATGAATAAGCATTTTACTGTTGGACATATTCTAATCTGGCATAACTCTACACTGTACACACTTTCTCATCCGGCATATATGAAGACCTAACCCTGTTTTCCAGAAAGTCCAGTATGTCTTCAGTAAACATATCACATACAGGCAGTTGTTATGTTGCATTGAGATTTATATTGATTTTTTTACTTTTTCCATATTAGACAACTGTAATTATACATGATATATGACCTTAAAGTGTGGATTCTTCAAAGGCCAGCATCTCAATGAGTTCAATTGCACAGTATTACACAACCCAATTAGTAGACATTCAATACACTGTGGCACTTGCCTGATTGAGTACTGGTCAAGTCAGGTGACTGTATGTCCTGGCAGCCTGGGCCTAGGAGCTGAATCCCAGTAGTCACTCTGCCAAGATGTTATTAGGGTTGCTCCCAACCTCTTCATCTGTGTTTAATTAGCTGAAGTAAACAAAAAAAGATTGTTTAATCACCCTTCTGCAATGTCATTGGTCCATTTATGATACAGATTTCCAAATGGAGGCTTCACTAATGTGATTCTCTCCCCACCCCCCTTATCACACCCAAGTTCTGTCACTGTGATTTGGACTTTCAGACTCATTAAAAGTCTGTGATTTCAAATAACGGTTTGTCCCTTTCAACTGTGATTTTGCCGGGATTATTCTGCATTATTACAATGAAGGAGACTGCAAATTATGAGACTGGTAAACTTAGCAAATGTAGTGATAGGAAGACACCGCCTGTTGGAGGAATGAGGAGAAATCGGCGCGGTTTCCAACAAGGCCACCCATATTTTGAATCAATGCATGGTGAATCAACAGAAACACCACACAGTCATGTATGGATGCCACGACTCGGCATGGCTGACTTTTCAAGAGTCGTACAAGAAACTTCTAGTGGACTGTTAACGGTACCCGATGCTGACGGCAGGCCTGGCAATAGCAAAATTCTACGACCGCGGCCATACCGATGCCCAGATATAACAGACAGATACCTCCAGCCAGACGAAAATCAAGGAGGTTCCGAGATGCGTCCGCTAAATATGGAAAAGACTGCTCAGATGTGGAATGAATGTTACACTGAGCACGCCTGCAAGACGACGTGCACTTCTCCACAGTTTCAAATATACCATGAACAACAGATTGGTCTCTGTTGGAAGCAATCACTCCGATGTACAAATTGTGACTATCATTCGCACATATACAAACTGTACACTGAGGTCAGCACTGGACGTAGAGGTCAGCGAGCTGTGACAACTAATGTTGCACTTCACGTCGGTCTCCAGGATTCGACACTAGGGACCACAAAGATCCGTCACATTCTAGCTGCAATGGACACACCACCACCTAGTCGCACAGGATTACAGAGAACTGCAAACAAGGTCGCAACTGTCACCGCACAAGCAACCATGGACGACTTACACAGGAGAAGACAGAAAACAAAAGAGACCAACACTCTGCGTGGTCTGCCAGAAGATGCTCCAATTAACATAAGCGTTGATGTTCGGTACAACTCCACAAATCTCAAAAACACTTACAGCTGTGGTGGGCAGAATGCGTCACATGCTTTGGGAACTGCAATCAGTTGGCAAACCGGTGAAAAGGAAATCATAGCTTTCTGGATGGACAACAAGCTGTGTAAACTAGGAGCTTCACTTCGGAACAAGGGTGTCAATGTCACCTGTCCTGGCCATGCTGGTTGCACGGCCAATGTGCAAGCAACAGATCCACTGTCCGAGTACAGAATTGGGAAACAAATTGGCGACAGTTTAGCACAAGATGACGTTGCAATCAAGTATGTTGCTACAGACGGTGATGCATTAGCATCGCGAGGTGTACAAGATGCAATGCCAGCAGGTATGGAGACACAGAGGCAATCTGATACGACGCATCTGTCTCAAACGCAATTTCGTCATATCATGAAAGCATCATTCTCCCCCAGGATGTTTCCAGGAGAAACTGCTGCAAGGCGAGCAGAAAACAGAGGAATGTTTGCGGAAGATGTGAAAACAAGATGCCAGAAGATCTACACAAGTGTCCACATACTTCATGACAGTGACACAACAGTTATAACTAGACGTATGCCGGACATCATTCAAGCCACACTCGACTGCTATTCTGGCTCGTGCAGAAACTGTCGCAGACATGCAATTGTCTGCCGTGGTGGTCGCAAGAATTGGTAGAATACCTCACAGCATTTGAAGGCCAGCGGCCTCACACGACTAAATATGACAGACAGTGATCGAGCAACACTTCAAGGATTGATTGAAATGCGTCTTGGCAATGCCGCACTTCAAATGACACGACGCAGACTAACAACAAATCCAAATGAATCTGCAAACAGAGCTTATTCCGCGTCGGTACCTAAGAACATTAAATTCAGTCGAAATGCACTGGGACGTGTGTGTTCAGTCATCGATCGTCTAAACTACGGTGCTGGAGATTCAATGCTACGAAAATTTGAAAATGTACAGTGTCCCATTACGAAGGGCGGAAGGGTTGCTCGTGCTGTTAAACGGATCCAGCAAGATGTAGCTTACCAACGACAATATGCCAGACGGCCATCGGTGCGCCTACACAGACGAGCCACCAAGCCAAAGAGGATGAGAGACTACATTAGGGCGAAACGACAGAAATGCCAAGACGACATCTACAGAAAGAGTCAACTTGATCCCAAACCAGCAAGTCATACAGTAACAACAGTAGCAGTGACAGAAACGGCAGTTACACCAGTGAGAAGGAGGCGCCGACAGCCACCAGGAAATCGTACTGATCACCCATATTCGTTAAGGTCACGAAAATCGGCCGATCACTCTTACGCAAGCAGAGAGTAGACAGACACATAGACATACATACACACGAGCACAATGTGCATACACAACATTATAACAATACAACATTCTGTATTTCTGCAGCGTCTACTTGTGCTGCAAACTGACCATCATCCATGCAAACACAATGCGAAGACTTAGACCATCCGACACACACGACACCATCTGCCTGCCGACATTCATGCGAACACAATCAGACTACGACCACCACGAACATCTTGAGTACCATGATCAATCGACACGATGCAATGCTACATCAGTGACAGCAGGGGCTGACTGATGTCGACATATATTAGTGACCAGTCGTAACGATTACACTTCGGAAAAGTTCATCGTACACGAACTCCCGAAAAATGTAAGTGCTCACCATTTTTTAATGTATTTAATTTTAAATCTAACTTGCATGCAGCGTAAATGCCATGACCAAGACATTCGCCTGATTTCACGCAAGAAATTCTTTCATTGTTGACACGGTGTGGTTCTAAGCTGACATGTGTGGCTGTCACACAGAGACTATTGTGGCAGAGATGTGAAGCATCTAGATTCGCTCTTATAAATGTTCTCCTGTGGTGCAGCATATAGCTTAACCGGTGTGCCGTGATGGTACGTCTGTTGCCACATCTAAACTTGCAGTTAACTGCACCATATTTCACGCCTGTGCCTTTTGTGCAGCCTGTCCACAATATACACTGATTGTTTGCTGAAATAGACACATTTTCATTAATTTTGTCTGCATATTTTCATAAAACCTGTCGTCCATGATGCCTCACTGTGTAGCGTGTTTCCTTTGCTAGGGACTTTAATTGGGGTCAGCACACTGTTGGTTTTCTCATTGGCGACCATATTAACGTTTTGTGTGATTATAAGAAAACGTGACCTAGAAAATGTATTAAACTTCTCACCTGCCGTTATCATCATCTCATTGACATGCTGGTCGAGTTTAGTCAAAATCTAATATTTTTAGCTCTTGCAAAATGCCTGTATGTATGACACCCGTCAATATTTACAAATGGATGCAGGTAGTAATCCGGCTAAAGTGTCAACTAGCCAAATTGCTGCCAAATACCCTTCCGCTTAGTAAAATCAGCTAGAAAGACACCATTTTACTGTCAACAGCTTCTACAATCACATCTAGAAATCTGACTACTCAAATGCACTTCTGTAACCAAGCAGGAAGTCCAACAGTGTCCTGACCCCTATAATCAAAGCAAGGGCTGCCGACCGACAACAGTGGCGCCCTCTTGTGGAACATGAATAAATAATTATTACATGGCACATGCGTACCTGGTATGTCTCCCGGAAAATACATGCAAAATCTCCAACAGTACCCCCACCCCCGTCTTCCGATGTCACGAGTCGAGCCGAGACAGCAGAGAAGCAGAGAAGCTGAATTTACGGCGGCGCGGCGGTGACAAATTTTCAATAGCACCCCACCCCCGTCTTCCTATGTCAATATCAGAGACAGCGCGACACGGGAAGCGTGCTGAACAGCTGTGAAAATCTCCCGGATTAAAATAAAAAATTGAACATGCACAACAACTAAATAAATTATTTTGAAATCGGCACACTCCTGCTGTTTAGCGTCGACTCCGTTGCGGACTACGTTTGGCCGATCGATTACCAGCACGAAATAATCACTGTCGAATAATCAGTAGATGGCAGCACAACTCGATGTTACTATGGCCACTAGCATCAGTAAGGTCAGCGAGAAGTTCGCGCTTTCAAAACTTTTATTTTCTATTTAATAATAATAATATTTAATATTTATAGAGCGCAATATCCATAATATGCTCGAAGCCCTGTACAATAAAAAAATCAAGCGATTCAATGTATACCGTTGAAAACTGCAAAAAAGAAATTTCAAACAAAATGTAGAACGAATTAAGTTAGTTATATTAAAACTATTAATTAAAGTCAAAAAATAAATAAAATTTGGGATTGCAGCAAAGCGGAAGCATTCACGTGTTATCTTGACGACGAAACCGTACCCGTTTTGCCCGCCCTCGTCCACCAGAGCTTGTGACTACCGAGCAACGTCACTCGTCATGCAGATTTAATTACACTCAGGCGCCACCTCACAGATGTGTTCCAAACGTTGCTCTCGTGTCACAACACTGCCAACGTGCACGATTAAGCACAACTTTATCATTAAGATTAATGCCACTTTTACAAATTGGACCCTCACTGCGGTTACACTAAAGCGCCACCATAGATTTACAGCACAACCTGCGTGGACATGAGTGACGTTACACTCGCCAGCAGAGGCGCCACTCACGTCTGTAAAAGGTTAACTCATGCGCAACTTATGAATGACGCCGCTCGTGGCCGAGGCGTTTGAGTCACGTGACTGACAGCAGACGTAAAGCGTGACGTATCAATCACTACGTAATGTTTGTCCATCGTTAATAGTGAATAGTGGGGTAGGAGCGAGTCATTTGCTTCAGTCACGATGATACATTTTTATACCTTTATATTTGTTGTGGTCAGAGTAGGGGTCCTTCATAGATGGCTAATGTTATTTTCTCATATGGTATTAACCGTCATAGTGTGAGGGGTCATGGACGTATTATTTGCCGCTTAAAGTTATAGACGAGCAATAGAACCCACGACTAAACGAGAGAAACTTACGAATAAATACAACATAGGCATTGTTAAACGGTTCTCACAATTTTATTGAACACACATTCCTCGTGAACCATATCAGTAGTCACCGTAGCAACATATTGTACTTTATTTTTATTTCAGCAGTTCAATCGTCCGTGTTTATACAGCATTAATTGTTCGTTTGCAAAGACACGCGTTCTCGTTCTTGTTGCGACACGGACGTTTCGGTGACTTCAGTTTCCTCCGCAAATCGAACAAAACACAGCACATACACATAACAGACACGTAAGTCGAACAGACAAGCAACACGTAGTCCCGTCCACAAACCACCACAAGCACCAGGTCTGGATAGACAACAGGCGAAATAAATCGATTGGGCCTGGCTCTCATTCAGCAATTGCTACTGTCCCCCATAACAACCACTTCGTCAAAAAAAGTAAACAACAGTAAACATATAGAGGGTTCTGACACCGTGCGTCATGGTGACCCCACATAGAGAGGGGCGAGACAGCACAGACAAGAGACAATATACTCGATTGTGGTGGCGACGACGGAAGTGTTCGCGACGGATTAGACTCGCGGCCCGGTAGGCTGCGGTGTAGAGATCGTGATGTTTCCGGCGGCGGCGGCGGCGATTTTTTTGACAGATTTCGCCTCTCAGTGATCGTTTCGAAGTTGAATACGCGATAAATTCTGGGCTTGCCAGAATCACAACCGGGTAAAGTACAGATATTTCGCTATCGGCATAGTCGATTGGCTCGGTGGCAGTGGCGGAGCGCGCAAGACTAACGTGAGTCGTGACTCGTGTGTACGCACACCTGAAAACGCAATAAAACTATAAGAATAACTAGAACCCTTCAATGCAATCGCGTAATAAAACTCATCGCAAGATTAAGTACTAAATAAGTTTATATTCGCCTTGTTTAGCGAAAAGCGAACGTTTGAAAATGCAAGGCTTATCGTTACCTTGTGATAGAGAGCGGAAGCAATGGCGGGCGGTGGCAGCAGCAATTGGCTGATAACGAGTTGAAGGCATCGAAGAAATGGCGTGTTCAATCGTCTAGAATATTACCATATTACCATTCGTGTCTTCAGAACTTGTAGGCATGATCACTAGTTTTCGATCGCATCTAGCAAACGCCTGCAATCGACTACATCGCGCTCAACAGTTTCTTCAAATGTTCAAGCTCGTGGCACAATGCGTATGGCGTCACGAGACGTTTGCATTTAGTCGCTCATGCTGGAAATACACCTGGAGGGGAAGAAAACTAAAACGAAGAGACTGTTTTCTATTGGCGGAGGGGTACGTGGGGATGGCTCATCAGATACAGAAAGTCGCAGAAGAATACAAGCAGGGGCGAATGCATGTAGGAAAGTAGAAGATGTTAGTTATGAAAAACGCCTAAGAGAATGTGGTTTAACAAAATTAGAGACGAGGAGATTGAGATGAGATCAGATAGAAGTGTTTAAAATATAGTATGGTTATGAAAATATTGATAGAAATATTGTTTTCTATGTTTAAAAAAATAGAAAGACATTAATTTATATAAGTAAAGGAGCAGAGTAGATTATATATAAGAAAGTTCTAATTTTCACAAAGGACTGTAAATGAATGGAACATATTATCTGCTGATTGTGTGGGTGCTAGTTGTGTAAATATGTTTAAAAATTAAATCGACACATACGTCAGAAGGGCGGGATACATGTAGATAAAAGGGTTGGACTCTCGATAAGCCAAAGGGCTTCCTTGCCACCTGCCACCTAGAGTAAATTCTCTGGGTGGCAATTTTGAAATCTTGAAATCCAGCCTCTCCCATGAAGACAGGGAACGATATAAAGTCGATTTGATTTCTGTTCCGACCACCTGGTGTTGTCCAAGTGTATAATCTTCTTTGATGTTGTTTGAAGAAAATATTAGTAATCATCAGTTCATTCTCTATGATAAACTCAACAAGTCTATCTCCTCTCCCATTTCTCTCGCCTAGTCCATATTTCCCGATATTTCCATTCTCTTCTTCGTTTTGACAACTGCCAACTTTTGCATTGAAATCATCCATCAGTACTACCATGACTCCCTTGTTTACCTCGTCGACTGTTCGTTACAGTGTAACATAAAATGTTTCTATTACATCGTCGTCTGCAGTGCTCGTTGTTGCATAAATTTGAATACATGTTATATTCGTGGGTTTTGCTCGTATTCGTATGGTAATAATTCTATCGCTGACCGGATTGTATCCTAATAGTGCATTTTCAGTTTTCTTTGACAGATAGAACGCAACACCACTCATCCCTGGTTTAGTTTCCCCTGAGTATACAAACTTTCCTCCTGAATCCGGGCGAAAGTGTCCTTGTCCGGCCAACCTGTGTTCCACAATTCCTAATATATCTACCCCATATCTTTCTGCTTCCAATGTTACCATTTGTAGTGTTCCTTGACTCGTTTTTCTGATGTTCCATGTTGCCACACGGATTTTCCCTTTTAGCTTTTTGCTGCTGGTTTTACCTCCCGCACAGTCGGGCATACTACCGTCATCAGCTCTGGCGTTATTTCCAACATCTCCAAGCTCTTTCCCAGTATGTATCGTCCTATCCAGCCTGAGGGGCTCACCACTAGGACCTCTCTTACTGTCTGTATTCTCCATCAAGGATTCTTGGGCTAATACAGCGGTAGTTGCCCATTGTTTTCCGCTGGTTTGTATATGGTTAACTCCATTATTCCTTGACTAAAAAGTTTTGCACCGTAGGACAGCGGGTCACCGGTCCTTCCACATGCGTCTTGGTAGGTACCTTGCAGCCTGGTGAAGGGCTGTTGCTGTTTTGTAACATTAAGTAATACCTTAATGCTAATGTGGGCGCAGTGGCCAAGTGGTTACAATGCCGGATTCACGACTGGAGGGACCGGGGTTCAAATCCCGGTGCCGGCTGAGCAGTGGTTTGGCTGCCGTGTCGAAACTTGGGGAATTTCGTTCACCCTACGTCTCCCCTTCCAACCCGCACCGGCCAGCGTGGAAGGGTAGGCCAACAACACTAGCATGCGATGTACAATGAAGCCAAGGCCCCCAGTCCCCAGCAGCATCGAAAGAGTCTATGACCAAGGAGGCGGTTCGGGTCAACTAGGGCTACGTGCAGGGGGTGCTAAGAATCTCTGGGTCAAGAAGAGCCGCCGAGAGAAGGTAAGTAGACTGAAGATAGCAACATATAACGAAAGAACACTACTAAGCGATGAACAGATACAAGAACTGGAGGAAGCACTTAGGGAAACCAAGCTGGTATGTGATGTAATCGGGATCAGAGAAGTCAGAAGAAGAGAGGAATGCTTCGCTACCTTACAAAGCGGCCGTCTACATTCCACAGCGAACAACGGCCAAGCTGGAGTAGGCTTTCTCATAAACAAGAAATGGAAAGACAATAATATTATAGTGAGAGTTGACAGCATCAGCCCCAGAGTAGCTGAACTTGTTCTATGCATAACAAAGCTCTACAAGATGAAGATAATAAAAGCATATGCACCAACAACATCATGCTCAGAAGAAAACACATACAACTTTTACAATGACATGGATGAGACCTTAAAGCCAACCCACTACACGATAGTGATGGGAGACTTTAATGCGCAAGTAGGGAAACGAACAAACATTTCGGAAACGGCAACAGGCAAAGTTGGCCTTGGTGTGAGAAACGAACGAGGCGACACATTGGTAGAATGGGCAACATCAAGAAAATACAAAATCATGAATACCATGTTCCAGAAGAAAGCAGGGAGGAGATGGACATGGAAAAGCCCAAATGGAGAAACGAAGAACGAAACAGACTACACCCTGACAAACAAGCCAAACATATGGTCACTAACGTAACTGTCATCAACCAAGTCAACATCGGAAGTGACCACAGAATGGTAATGAGCAACGTCAAACTGGACGTCAAGGCTAAAAGGAAGAAGTTGGTAAACAAGAGACCACCGAGTATAGATACCACACAAATCGGAAGAAAGCAGATCGAATTCCAACTCGAACTGCGAAATCGATTCGAGACACTACAGGAACTAGACGACATCGACACAATGAGCAAAAACATCACTGAGATGATCCAACTAAGTGCGACAAGTGTAGCCAAAGCAATCAACAGGCATGTAGTGACGAGAATATCGTCACCGACACGAGCACTAATGAAGAAACGACGGGATCGAAATGGTGGATAACGGCGACCGTAAAAAACAAATAGAGTACGCAGAAATAAGCAAGGCCATCAAAAAGAAAGCGACGGAGGACATCAGAAAGTACAAACAAGAGATCATACGAGAAACGATTATGTCATCAAAGAGCCTGAAGAAAGCAAGAAGATCGCAGGCACTAGGCCGAGACAGATTGATTACACTTCTAGACAATCAGGGTAGAGAAATACAAGACCAAGACATGATCATGGAACGAATAGAGGAATTCTACAACGAGCTGTATGACAATGAACAGAGTACCATAATTCACATTGACCCGTAAGAGGTAGCAGAGATAACACCATGGGAAGTGGAAGCTGCGCTATGAAGAATGGGAAGACATCAGGCAACGACCATATAAACATTGAAACATTAAAAGCAGGAGAAGATATCATCTCGAAGACACTGGCTAAGCTGTATACTAAATGCTTATTAGAAAGACGAATACCCATCGCTTGGAAGAACGCAAAGATGGTGATAATCTTCAAGAAGGGAAAGAAGAAAGATTTAATGAACAACATACCGATATGTCTGTTATCAAACATCTACAAATTAGTCACAAAGATACTAACGAATAGATTAGAGAAGACACTGGATGAAAACCAACCACGAGAGCAAGCAGGATTCAGAAACATGTACTCAACGACAGACCACATACACGTCGTAAACCAACTGAAACAGAAGTGCCGAGAATATAATATCCCGCTCTGCATCGCTTTCGTCGACTACGAGAAGGCTTTCGACTCGGTGCAAACTCAAGCACTACTGACTTCCCTTGAAGAACAGGGGATAGAAGATGTGTACATAAATTTCCTGAAAGACATCTACACCAACAGCTTGGTGACAGTCCACCTACACAAAAAGAGCAGCAAGATCAACATCAAGAGAGGAGTACGACAGGGTGACACCATATCGCCTAAGCTCTTCACGGCAACACTCGAAAGCATATTCCGAAGATTGACTGGGAAACCAGAGGCTTGGTGATAGGCGGAGAATATCTCAGCCATCTTCGCTTCGCCGACGACATACTCATATGCGCTACTACACCGCAAGAACTACAAAACATGCTGCAGGAGCTAGCTGATGAAAGTGAAAAACAAGGTATTAAGATAAACATCTCGAAGACAAAAGTGATGCTAGAAAATGACACACCAATATTATATATCAACAAGACACAGATAGAGAACGTTGAAAGCTACGTCTATCTGGGACAGCGATACAGTACGATATAGTATCAGAGACAAAAACCAAGACAAGGAAATTCAAAGAAGGATCACTACCGGCTGGACCGCATTCTCCAAACACTGCGACATATTCAAGGCTGCTTGAAGAGACAAGTCTTCAACTCATGCGTACTTCCAGCGATGACACACGGCGCGGAAACGTGGGCACTCACCATCCAGGCAAAGAATAAGCTAGCAGCCGCACAAACAAAGATGGAAAGAAGTATGTTAAACATCACATATCGGGAGAGAAAAACAAACATTTGGATAAGACAAAGGTAATAAACGTGTTAGAACAAATCAGAAGACAGAATTGGACCTGGGCAGGGCACATCAGCAGACTACGAGATAACCGATGGACATCGCGTATCACAACCTGGATACCTTACGAAGGGAAACGATCTAGAGGAAGACCGGCGAGACGGTGGAGAGACGAACTAGACGAATACTGGAAGGGCACCATCTGGCAGAGGATAGCGCAAGACAGGCAGATTTGGAAACGACATGCTGAGGCCTTCGCCCAACCACGGGATACTACGGCTGCACAATGATGATGATGATGATAACTTATTAACTTGCAACCATCTTGTTACTTAGCTTATTTCATTGTTTATATTTTGACTGATGCTGTAGTCAGCATATATGATTGTATTGAGCAAAGTAGTAGCATTGATGGCTATGTCGCTTATATAAATGATAAATAAAAGGGGCCAATAATTGATCCCTGGGGGACTCCAGTTTTGATATATATTGTTTCTGACTTAGTAAATAAAAAATCAACATTTGTTTGCGATTAAGAAGGCCAAGGCAGTGACTTAAGCACCATAACAGTCTAGTTTGTATAACATAATTTCATGATCCAATGTATCAAAAGCTTTTCAATAGATCAAGATAAATATTGAAAGGGATTTTGCCAGTATCCATTTGCTGTATTATTCTGTCAATCATTTCAAGGGCAGCTAATTCCGTAGAATGATTTTTTTCTAAATTCGTATTGGTTATTATAATATAGTTTATGTTGTTGGAAATGGTTATGAATCTTTTCAAATAGAACTTTTTCAAATACCTTGGAGATTGCAGGAAGTAAATAGGTCGATAGTTGTCGAAAATTTTGTTATTATTTTTTTTGTAAATTTGTAATACTCTGGCTAACTTTAGTTTTTCAGGAAATATGTCAGTAGATAAAGATTGATTTATAATTAGAGTATTCGATTCACACATTTCTTCTTCAATTTGTTTCAATAACTTTACAGATAAGCTATCATTGCCGTAGCTGGATTTTGACTTGAGACCATCAGTTATTCTGCTGGTAGTTTCTACATTTATAGGCACGAATTTAAGGCTGTTAATACTTGGGGATTTTAAATAATCTTTATAGTTGTTATTATTTGGAGTGGAAATAACAGGTGCAAGTTTA
This sequence comes from Paraescarpia echinospica, assembly GCA_020002185.1. Taxonomy (NCBI): domain Eukaryota; kingdom Metazoa; phylum Annelida; class Polychaeta; order Sabellida; family Siboglinidae; genus Paraescarpia; species Paraescarpia echinospica. The sequence goes on from CM034534.1 coordinate 11,250,481, forward strand.
ATTCCAATACTTGCAAAATATCAGTTAAACTGGTTTGCTAATGTGAATTTATCATTAATAAGGTTTCAATTAATTTGAAACTGATCAGGTAAAAAGTGTTTTGGTTTTGATTTATTTATGTTTTTAATTACAGACCAGCTACTTTTTATGTCATTTTTTAATTTTAAAACGTGATGCATAGTCTATTTGTTTTGCTATACGAATATGATTATATGTGCGGAGATAAAAGAATAAATTCAGGTGAATCATAAGGAGTTTGTTTAAGTTTCCTGTACATTCTATCTCTAAATGAGATTGAACGAATGCTGTGAGTCTGTGTTTGTTATACCTAAAAGTTTTAACTGAAAATGTATTGTCTGTATTAGTAGTAATTATTGTATCTAGGATATTGTAGTTATTATTAGGATTGGCAGTTTTATCTTTGTTTAATTGTTCATAGTCATAGACATTTGCTTTGCATGTTTATTTTGCAATTTAACAGTGAAGATGGATTTTCTTTTTTATACAAGTCGCATCAAGGCAAATGGTTGGTCAATCTCAAAATCGATAAGCAGTATATAAGTTGTCAATTGTTGTTTAACAGCCCAATTAAATTGTTACCATCTAATGTATGTTCGTGTGACTGCTGTAAAAAGCAAGCGCCGTTAACAAGGGCCCTGTTAACCAAGGCTTATCGTAACCAAAACTATATGAGAGGGAACCAAAATGGCAGCGTCTAAGAAGAAACGTGCGACCGAAGAAGCGATGGAAGATGCCAGTCTTTCAAACATTGGCGATAACACAGGGCATGAAGGCGAAGACATGGACAATTGTGGAGAGGTGCGGTGGTATTGGTGTCCTAAAACCATTGCGTTTCTCTATTGTGAACAGCGGTAACGTATCCGAGTCTGAGCGATAACAGAGCATTAGCCATTACGCTGGTGTTGCCTGACTGAATGTTTCACCGCCGGTACCGGTGGTTTACTTTCGTCCACAAGTTAAGTTAACCAGACAGGACTGACAATAATATGATCGTGCATGTCACGAGCGATTTACATTTCCCAATGACTGTGGTAGCCTTTAGATAGTGTAGACTAGTAGAGCACACCCGCCTGGCATGCCAGCGCTCTGACTATGATAAATAAAAGCACCCTGGCAGTGACTACCCTCGGTGCCAGCATGTATAAGTATCTGTATCTGTATTTTGACTGGCAAAATGTCCTATGGACACATCACGCCAGTGCGCATGGTGGCTCTTATGGATTAATTTTTTACATGTTGGGCTAGGCTAATCTGGAATGAATTCAGTGACGTACTTGATACAATGCTTGGAGGTAGAGAATTCCACTCTTTTATTGTGACTGGGAAAAAGCTGTTTCCAAATATGTTTGTCGAGTGCCTGATTTGTACTAACTGTTTATTATGTTTACGTGAGCATCTGGTGTTGCGTTTGGTGTATTGATCTAGTGGGATATCTATGAGGTTATGTTCCATTTTATATAATATGCTAAGTCTTTGGGTTTTTCTTCGTGATTGGAGGGTGTCCCACTGGAGATCTTTAAGGAGTTGTGTTACCGTTCCAGGCTCTCTAGAATAGTTGTTCTTACAAAATCTGGCGGCTTGTCTCTGGGTTCTTTCTATGAGTTTGATATTTCTTAGGCAATGTGGATCCCATGATGCTGACGCATATTCAAGTATGGGGCGGACAAGGGTTGTGTAGGCTATGGACTTGATTTGGGTTGGGCATTTATTTAAATTTCTTCTAATCATTCCCAATGTCTGTTGTGCTTTTTTTGTGACCGAGTTGCTTTGTATTGTCCAATTTAATGTATTTGATATATGTATGCCAAGATAACAGTGTGATTCAACAGATTTAAGTTGTTGTCCGCAGAATGTGTAGAGATTTGGTGTCGGTTTTCTTGAGGCTATTGTCATTGTATAACATTTAGTGGGGTTGAATTTCATAAGCCACGTGTGTTGCCATTTCTCAAGTTTGAGCAGATCGTTTTGGAGGACAGATGTGTCTTGGTCAGTTTTAATCGGTGAATATAACAGGCAGTCGTCTGCAAAAAGGCGAACAGTTGAGGAAAGATTGTCTGGCAGGTCATTTATGTAAAGTAGGAAAAGTAGGGGCCCCAGTACTGTGCCCTGTGGTACCCCAGAAATGACTTGAGTTGATGTTGACTTAGATCCATTTATAACGACCTGTTGAGTTCTTCCTGTAAGGAAGCTATTTATCCATGATGATATTGGGCCTGTGATGCCATAGTGTTTGAGTTTGTGGATTAATCTTTTATGTGGAACTTTATCGAATGCTTTGGTGAAGTCAAGGATGGCCATGTCTACAGATTTCTTCTCATCAAGTGATTTGCTTATGTCATGGATTGTTTGAATTAATTGTGTTTCAGTTGATCTTTTGGCACGGAAGCCATGTTGGTGGTCAGTTAGAATGTGGTGCTGTTCAAGATGTTTCATAATGTGACTATGTATGATGTGTTCAAGAAGTTTAGAAACCACAGGTGTTAAGGATATTGGTCTGTAGTTAGATGTTTCTGCTCTACTTCCTTTCTTAAAAATTGCTGTTACATTGGCTTCTTCTAAGTCAGTTTGGTGATAATGTTCTGAAAAAGGCTGACTAGTTGATTGATACATTATAACCACAATATATACACACTAAAGTAGTAAAGAGAACTTTGCCGAACGATGGTTCCAAACAACTAGAAACTATTTTAAAATAGGCACTTCAAAAAAAAATTAAATATCATGCTAGAACATTGGGAATGGGCTTAAATTAAAGGTAATAGGTTAAGGATCACATAACTGTTTATTTTATTAAGATACCTTTAATAGATCAAAAGATATTGCGATTTTAAGACGGAAAAACAGCGTCATTTTTGTGCCTCTCTTACAATGGCAAAATGGACTCATTTTTGTGTTTTCTATAGGTAAATATTTGCTTTAAAATGTAATAACTTTTTTATTTATACAGATATTTAAATACTGTCTTCAGGGTTTTCAAACACATTGACAAGAGTAACAAATTTATAATATTTAATATTTTTAGTACTAATTATAACCAAATTAATGCAATTAATTAGTTAATTTTAGTTATGTAGCATGCAAAACTCAACAGACCAAAACGCTCCAATTAAAGGCCATAATGTCCATGATTATAAAGATTTTATACATATTATGCAATGTGTATAACCACATTAATAATGGTAATAAATATGCAATAAAAAATAATTATTATTTAATTAATTAGTCAATATTGGGTAATTAGCGCACAACCTCGACAGACCAAAACATATCAGTAAAAGGCCATAATGTCCATGACTATGAAGATATTTATACATATTATGCAATGTGTATAACCACATTAATAATGGTAATAAATATACATTAACAAATTATTTAATAATTTATTTAATTAGTCAATATTGGCTAATTAGTGCGCAACCTCGGCAAACCGACACATTTCAGTAAAAGGCCATAATGTCCATGATTATGAAGATATTTGTATAATTTATGAAAGCAGTAAACCACATTAATTATAGTAATAAATGTACATTAACCAGTCATTTCACATTAACAGTAACTTAATTAATAAGTTAATATTGGCTAATATTAGCACGCTAACGACTGACCACTACATTTTGATAAAAGGCTGGAATGTCCATAATTATGAACACAGTTATATAATTTATGCAATGTTTACCACCACATTAAACATTATAATAAATATACATTAACAAGTCATATATATCATTAACAATAACTTTATTAATAAGTAAATATTGGCTAAATAACACACAAACTCAACAGATCAATAGAGTAGTCATACTTCACTGTGTCTATGTGTGACTGTGTCCTGACAGGTTGGATGAATGTTGCAGGCTCAGTACAGTCCAGTAATAAATTGTCACTGCTTCATAATGTAATGTTCTGCATTTCAACATGAACTTGATGAAGTAATGTTCATAAATTGTTCACAGTATTCCGTCGCTGGACCCAAATGCGCCAAATGCAAGACTGCTTTCTGCGTTACTCCCCACGGGAGTCAAGTCATGAAGAAGAAGTCTGGTGTGCTCACAATGCAGTCTTTTTGTAATATTGGCAGTTGATTGTCTCATAGTTTAATGCCAGTAGACTGCAAGATCTGTGCAGCAAGGTTCATATTTCAGTATCTTGTAAAATAACATTGTGTTCTTCGACATGATGTCTATAAGTAATGTTCATGTCACTGTCATGTTGATTGGACAGTGTTCAATGTAGATATCAGATATATTATCAGCCACATTAAATGTGTACCTATGCAGGCAGGTGATAGGTGTCATATTCAGACGACTCTGTGGCTTGGTACCTTCACAGGTAACTGTCAGACACAGTTTTGAACGACGGATGCAACTTATTCGGGCAGGTGAAGTGTGTCACAGTACTAGGACCAGCAAGTGATGGGTGTCATATTTAGACGACTCTGTGGCTTGGTACCTTCACAGTTCACTGTCAGACACAGTTTTGCACAACGGATTCAAGTTGTTCGGACAGGTGAAGTGTGTCACAGTACTATGACCAAATCTATCATGAGCCAATATGTATGAAAAGGTAGTTTACCTTAGGAAGGAGAGCACATACCGTGGATGGTCTATTTCAGCAAGTTCAAGATGTGCAAGCAGCTGCAGCAAAGGTATTCACCATTGACATAGGAACAAATGATCCAGGCAGGATTATTGTAACTGAAGTTATAGTATGCTAGATATCAAGACGTATACCAGAAGTTTTTTTTTTAAAGATTTTTTAAGAGAAAATATTTGGTTATAAGTAGGAATTTGCAGTTAACAAAATTGTAGTTATAACAAAATTACATAGAAAAATAGGTCGAGAAATGTTGTACATGAGTAACACAAGGAAAGTAGCCAACCACTACTGTAAGCATCGCTTACCAGCAGCTACAGCCGCTCCCCTCATGTTACCCACATACCTGGCCATGCCAGATGCACTCATGTGCACACCATCTCTCGCGTAATTTTTCTCGTTCAACAACTTAATATGATGGTAGAAAATTATGTTTTTCGAGTCAGCGATCAATGCCCGCACCTTATTTGTCACAATCTGACGAGCACGATCAAAATCAGGCCGTACTCTAAACCGGCCAAACTGTACAGGTATACGTGTCAATATCTCGCAAACTACTACCTGCGCCACTGAAGGTATTGTGAGCAGTTCGTGTGCGAATGTCACAATGCCCTCTGCCAGCTTCCCAGGGTCACAACTATTGCCCAGATCATTTGTCCCGATGTCAATCAGAACAACAGTTGGCGCAACTGCTCGCACCACTCTCAGTTGCCGAAAAAGGCCACTCAAAGTAAGTCCCGTGGAAAACGACCTTTCCAAACATATCAGCCAAGTCAAGATCAGGTCGATAGTATCTGCGACTATCTCCACCTATCCAACCAACTTGACACACACGGTCCATCCGTCGCACAAAACTGTGCCCAACAATGAGAAGAGTTGGTTTCTCCATCGTGTCCTGGAAAGAAAGATGAATCTTATTGCATACTACACATAATGGTTTTTGGACATGGTTTCTCTTGGTAAAAGCTGTGCAACGACGTCAACGTGGAAACCTGATGCACAGTTTCTTGTAACACTTAACTACATTCTGCTAGTGTCACATCACAACTTTAGGAACTCTCACAAATTTGAAGACTATTTAATGAAGAGATGCAATGTAAGATAATCATGAGGATAGGTGACAACATTGTATGTAATTCCTTGTCAAATTAACCAATGGGCATAATATAAGTTTAACCAATATACATATGTATATACATGTAAAGCAGATTTGGAAGGAAAACAAATACGCAGAACAGACCCAGGTTTGCACGTGACACAAACATTAAACCCAGGAAGAACCATACATGGGACAACCCAATGCCCCATGTATGTAAGAAAACTGGGTGGTGTTAATTTGAACAAAATTGAGTGACAAATAATACAAGTAGATGGAGGAGGCTTATCACAGAGTTACTATAGGAAATATATACCGACCTCCAAGACCTTTAACTGAAAGCTATAACGAATTTATACATGAATTTAAGGTAAGTTTTCAGTGGTTGTTTGTGTTGCTGTGGTGGTTTGTGGCCTGGGTATGTCTTCGGTGGTTGTTTGAGAAACATGAGTGGTTTGTCGGCGAGGTAAGTTACATGTTGACTGGAGGAACTTCACTACCTGTGGACATTGTTTCGGGATGTTCCTGAATACCCTTAATCCGACTACAACATCCCGGATGAGTGAACTAAGTGATGATTGGGGACATGTTGTCAAGTCTAAGGCTTTCCCAAGACTGCTCACTGCTTTAGTTAGGTCCCTCTCTGCTGCTAGATATAAACAGTATAAATAGCCTTTTTTTACAGTCACGTCATCTTTACCCGGAATACAATTTTCAAAAGTTTTGGCGTATGCATCCAACCCAGCCCTGTTGCTGAATATTTCAGCCATCCTTTCAATCAACTGTTAGTTATACTACTTAATGAACGTATCTTAACGACCTAAGTTCTTAATAAACTTGACTAAAACTTACTGACTTAAGTAATCTTATTGATACGTAACTGTCTATCAAAGCAGTGTGCAGACATTATCGTAATATTTCTGAAATAAAATGGCATATACTGACAACTACCTTGATTTATACAAAACAGTCCAAAATTTAAGGAACTTCTGGGCCGTGCCCAATGCTCATATAGCAACTATCATCCATGTGTGCGATACCCAGTTTGAATTTGCCGATAATTAAAGAGAAACAGAAGTCCATGTTAGTTAAGTTTGAATAATACTGTGAAGTTTGATTTTTATTGATGTTTTATGTGACAGAAATAATGATGTAAGATAACATACATAACTGGTTATACATTTAATGCATTGAATGTTGTCTAACAATAAATGCCGATCAAATATTTATTATTGCTTTGTTTAAAACATACTCTAGCAATTGTATGCAGTGACAGTTTGTCAAGAAACAATTTCTGTTAAGTTCAGTCAATGAAGTTTTTTATCCTCAAAACCCTTCTAACAATTTGGTTTAAATCACTCAATTAAACAATTCATTTAAGAATTGTTAGTTAATTTGAAAATAAAATAAGTCTGTCAAAATAATTGCATGCCATTGATTGGCATTGCATAGCCATAGCATAGGCATAGCTACTCATTGACTGTCTCACTCAGTCAGTCATACTTACTATGTCTATGATACTTATTATACTAGTCACACAATACTCAATAGTGTCATACTCATATACTAAAAAGTCTAGCAACTTTAAACTTCTACTAATCTACTTGGCTTTGCCTGTTGTGTTGTACTAATTTAATTTCAGTAATATGGAATAAGTCACAATCTGGCTCCGATGACATCATCACGATGTCGATGACGCGGCGCAAGTGGCTTCAACAACAGTCACAGATCGGTCAAATAATCGTGTCATGATTTTTGAATGGCTCAAAAACCATATATGGCGCCCGAATCCGCCGAACATTTTTCAACACAGACTAGCATAAATCCCCATAGATCAGGATAAACACTAAATCTGTTCTCTTAGACACACCTATATAGCTTAATCCGACCTGGTTTTGTATACGCGCATGCGATTTCATCGACACGCAATGCCTGACAATGGTGAAACTTCAATTTTTGGGAACGGCTCAAAACCATAGATGGCGCCCGATTCCGCCAAAGATTTTTCAACACAGACTAATCTAAACCTAATAGATCTTGCTAAACACAAACGATTTCTTCTTATACTAATGCAAATGTGCTAACTTTACTAATGAAAAACAGCTATGTCGTCAAATCGATAAAATCTAGCTGATTATTTGGTCAAATTTGAAAAAGAAAGACACGTAAATAAAATTCGACTTACCAGCAAAATGAATCCATCAGCAGATGACGTCAACGACCAGATAAAGCGCGCGAATCCAAGAGTTAAAACAAAGCACTACCCGGGCGGTGCGTAAACGACACGGCTAAATCGTGAACGGATTTCGGCGCACGGAAAATTACGTAGCGAGCAGAATCGTTTGAAGTGCCTAAACATATGTGTGCATGTGTGTGGCAGCAGGTGTATATTAACGTTTTCTTCCTATTCTAAATGGATTACATATTTTATTCTCAAATGCCCAGCTCCAGCCAATAATATTACTTGCCGGCAAGTTCCGGTGGTTTACGAAGTAGACATAGTTAGGTATTTGAATACACAATACCGCTCAGTGACTCTAAGAATGGTTGAATCATGAGTAATTATATGGGAATTCCTGGAACTTGAGCGCCAGTCAGACCGGTGTCTACATTGTTCGCACAGGTGATACAGCAAAGTCAATGATGATTTTGATTCAGCTAACTTTCTTACAATGTGTAGGAGATCTGCCAGGGATAGCGTACGTAGTCACCTGTTAGAGTCGCGAGCGATAATATAAGATATGACTATTGATAATGTAATGGTTCAATTTAACATTCATAATGTAACGAAAAAAGTAATACACACGGTAGGAAAATTCCAGCATTTGGTTTATGACTCGAGATTCATATTCAGTAACGCCCATTTCTTTTAGTATGGCTATCATAATTTGAGCATCCTTCGGTAAATTTGTTTGAGCCGCCATTTTGAAACCCTCGGTAATGTTGTAGTCTCGGTCACTCGTTCCAACAACGAATATCTGCGTGACGTGCGGCGGCGCCGCCAACAAAATTGGCATGCATGTGAATGACATTACTATTGCAGCATGACATCTCACAAATCAAACATTCTCGCATACACTTGCCATATTTAATACTTTGCCACATGTTTTTCACAAAGAAACAAATTTAGATCCACAATTGCATTCACTTCGGCACTCCTCCACTGTAGCCTCGATTATCCAGCCGCCGTGAGGTGGCTGCATAGGCCCGTCCCAACGGCCTGGATTATTACGCTCCAGCCATTGTTACCAGTAGGGGGGTTTTACCCCAGCTTCGGATAGAGACGATGATTGGGTCTCAGGCCAACTATGAAATCACCATCATCATTGTCCAGCCGTAGTATCCCGTGGTTGGGCGAAGGTATCAGCATGTCGTTTCCAAATATGCCCGTCTTTGCGCTATCGTCTGCCAGTTGGTGCCCTTCCTTCTAGTTCGTCTCTCCACCGTCTCGCCGGGTCCACTTCTGTCTTCTGATTTGTTCTATCACGTCTATGACCTTTGTCTTCTGCCTTTCCCAGATGTTTGTTTTTCTCTCCCGATATGTGATGTTTAATATATACTTCTTTCCATCTTTGTTTGTGCGGCTGCTAGCTTGTTCTTTGCCTGGATGTTGAGTGCCCATGTTTCCGCGCCGTATGTCATCGCTGGAAGTACGCATGAGCTGAAGACTCGTCTCTTCAAGCAGGTTCCAAAGTTACCCTTGAAGATGTCGCGGTGTTTGGCGAATGCTGTCCAGCCGGCAGTGATCCTTCTTTGAATCTCCTTGTCTTGGTTTTGTCTCTGATACTGTATCGCTGTTTAGTAGTTCTTGCGGTGTAGTAGCGCATATGAGTATGTCGTCGGCGAAGCAAAGATGGCTGAGATATTCTCCGTCTATCATCAAGCCTCTGGTTTCCCAAGTCAGTCTTCGGAATATGCTTTCGACGGTTGCCGTGAACAACTTGGGCGATGTGGTGTCACCCTGTCGTACTCCTATCTTAATGTTGATCTTGTTGCTCTTTTTGTGTAGGTGGACTGTCACCGAGCTGTTGGTGTAGATGTCTTTCAGGAGATCGACGTACACACCTTCTATATCCCCTGTTCTTGAATGGAGGTCAGTATTGTTTGAGTTTGCACCGAGTTGAAAGCCTTCTCCTAGTCGACGAAAGCGATGCAGAGCGGGATATTATATTATCGGCACTTCTTTTTCAGTTGGTTTACGACGTGTATGTGGTCTGTCGTTGAGTACCTGCTTCTGAATCCTGCTTGCTCTCGTGGTTGGTTTTCGTCCAGTGTCTTCTCTAGTCTATTCGTTAGTATCTTTGCGAGTAATTTGTAGATGTTTGATAATAGACATATCGGTCTGTAGTTCTTTAATTTAAGTCTTTCTTATTTCCTTTCTTGAAGATTAACACCATCTTTGCGTTCTTCCAAGCGGTGGGTATTCGTCTTTCTGATAAGCATTTAGTATACAGCTTAGTCAGTGTCTTCGAGATGATATCTTCTCCTGCTTTTAATGTTTCAATGTTTACATGGTCGGTGCCTGATGTCTTCCCATTCTTCATATCTCTTAGCGCAGCTTCCATTTCCCAAGGTGTATCTCTGGTACCTCTTTCGGGTCGTTGTGAATTATGATACTCTGTTCACTGTCATATAGCTCGGTGTAGAATTTCTCTATTCGTTCCATGATCATATCTTGGTGTTGTATTTCTCGACCGTGCTTGTCTAGAAGTGTAATAAGTCTGTCTCGGCCTAGTGCCTGCGTCCTTCTTGCTTTCTTTAGGACATTAATCGTTTCTCGTATGATCTCTTGTTTGTACTTTCTAATGTCCTCCTTCGCTTTCTTTTTGATGGTCTTGCATATTTCTGCGTACTCTAGTTGTTTTTTACGGTCGCCGTTATCCACCATTTCTCGTCGTTTCTTCATTAGTGCTCGTGTCAATGACGATATTCTCGTCACTACATGCCTGTTGATTGCTTTGGCTACACTTGTTGCACTTAGTTGGATCACCTCAGTGATGTTTTCGCTCATGGTGTCGATGTCGTCTAGTTCCTGTAGTGTCTCGAATCGATTTCGCAGTTCGAGTTGGAATTCGATCTTTTTTTTCCGATTTGTGTGGTATCTACACTCGGTGGTCTCCTGTTTATCAAGCCCCCCTGTCTTCGGATGTCATCATTTCAGCAGAGACAGTGGAGAGAAGCTGGAGAAGGTAAATTGACAGCAGTGCCGCGACGTAAAAAATAAAAGTTTCAACAGTACTACCCCCGTGTTCGGATGTGATGAGTTCACAGCCGAGACAGTGGAGAAGCTGAAGTTACAGCAGCGCAGCTGGGAAAATTACCAACAGCAACCCCCCACCCCGTCTTCCGATGTCACAGTCGAGCCAACCGAGACAGAGTCAGCCACAAGGCGAAGGAAGATGTGAAGAGATATGCGGCGGCTCGGCGGCGAAATTTGTTCAGTAGTGCTGAAGCTTCGGTAGCTCTCGTTGCTTAATTCCCCAATATGAATTTCGTTCCCGCGTCACCGAGTGTGTGTGTGTGTGTGTGTGTGTGTGTGTGTGTGTGTGTGTGTGTGTGTGTGTGTTGCTCTCCTCTTTGTTCTCTGTTGTACATGGATGAGGGTCAGGTACAGTATAGCTAAACCACTCGCTGTGTGTTTTCTTCCACAGTTTTCTGTCCATCGTTCCCTCTCTCCGTCTTTCTTCCTCCCCTGCTCCACTCATGTCCCTCCTCACGAAGTCCTCTCATCTCAGCTGTGGCCTTCCCCATATCCTGTGTCCGCCCCTGTTCTCTTCATTGCATTCCATCCTCTTCTCTCAGGTCATTCGTCCTTCTTCTATCTACCCTCTTAGTTCTTGTTATTCTTCTAACCCAGTTGTTTTCACAAACTTGCAGCTTTTGTTGTTGTCAGCGCCACTGTTTCCAAACCATATTACAGGCATGCCGGTGTAACACACACTCTCAGGACTTTCCCTCTCAGTTTGTTCGAACTCTTTCTGGCCATCATGACTCCCTATACCGTTCTCCAATCATTCGCTCCTACTTGTATTCGACGTCGCACCTCCACATCTGAACGCCCATCCGCCGTAACCATTCCTCCAAGGTACACAAAGCCGTCCACTTGCTTAATTTCCTTTCCATCCAACCTGATGTACAATTCCTCTTTCTGTTGTCCAACCCACATCACACTCTGCCTCTTCCACGCTCATTCTTAGTCCGTGTTTCTTGAACACCCTGTTCCATTCCTCCAACATGTCTTGTAGCTCTCGTTTACTTTTTGCTAGTATGTAGCCAGATCGTCTGCATACATAATCTTTCTAAGAATATCCTTCGTGTTGATCTTCCCGCTAATTAGTTCCATCACAATGATAAACAGTAATGGGCTTAGGGCACTTCCTTGCCTCAATCCGATGTTAACTGGAAACTCTTCCGACATCCCATATCCAGCCACAACTCTTCCTGTTGTTCTTTCATATGTTGCTCCCACCATCCTGGCGTCTGCTTCTGGCACTTCCATCCATCTCACTGTTGCCAACACCATCTCTCTTGGGACTGTGTCGTAGGCCTTCTCCAGGTCCAAAAATCCCACTGCCATTCTCCCTTGCATCTCCAACATCTTCTCCACCAGCTGTCTCAATGCAAACATCGCATCCGTCGTCCCTCTGCCCTTTCTGAATCCCTGTTGTTCTTCACATAATTCCTGGTCTACTCTCTATCGAATCCTTCCACCCAGGATCCTCTCTAGCCCATTTCACGATGTTCATGATGTGACTTAGAAGTGTGATGCTTATTTAGTTCCCTGGTTCTTGCACATCTCCCTTCCTCTTCCATATTGAGACAATTAGCCCTGCCATCCACACTTCTGGTATTTTACTTTGCCTCATACATGTATTAAGCAGCTTCTTTGACCAGCTGATTCCACTTTCCCCTGTTGCCATTATCATCTCCATACGCATCTCATCAATACCAGGTGCTCTCCCATTCTTCATCCCTTTTAACCCAGTTTGCATCTTTATATCAGTAATATCGGCTAACTCCACTTCCCCATCTACATACGATGGTAATTCCAAGTTTTTGTTATTTCCTTCCTGGTTCAGAAGCTCCTTGAAGTAGTTTTCCCAGACATTCAACACTGCTTTTTGTTCTGTCACAAACTTCCCAATTCTATCCTTGATCACCGACCCACCCTTCACGTCCTTACTATTCTCATCCATGTCTCGGGCAATATGTAAATCATCTTTCCAATATATATATCATCTTTCCATCATCCGCATCTAGATTGCTATACCCGTCTGCCCCCATGTCACTCCTCGTGTTACGATATTTACTCGGGCGTATGGACTTTAGAATATACAGGCAAAATAGAGACGATAGTTCTGGTAAACCAAACTTTATTAAATCTCGCCTTATCAACAGCTCTCTTTGCCGCTTTCTTTTTTTATCCGTTCCGTATATGTATCAGCTTTGCATCTTGTTGATTTCCCCTCTCCTTGGTCGTCTATTTCTTTCTTTCCACGCTTCCTACTTTTCGCGCACTGCTTCTGCGACTTCGTTTGTCCACCATCCTTGGTTCCTTCCTAGACACTCCGCCCTTTTCCGATGTTTTTCCACATACATCCTCTGCAGTTCCCACAAATACTTCTATGTACTTTTTCCATTCTTCTTCCAGACTCCCAACTTCTTCACTGAGCTTTTTATACATAGCTGTCACCCGCTCAATGTATTCAAACGCGACTATCGCCAATGTAGACGGCGCGTCGGTTGCTCCAAACGCGGTAGCCCTCTCGTTCACCGTTACTTGTACCACCATGATCAATTTGGGACATCATAGCCACTCACCAGTGCTAGTGCGGTTTTATGTAAGAGTTTTCCTACTCCTAGATCTCCTGACAACCATGGCTAGTGAGCGTCATCTGTGCAGGAC
>CM034534.1:11265096-11282596 GCA_020002185.1 Paraescarpia echinospica
GCCAGCAAAAACATTCAATGACAAATTTCGGAGAACTTCAAAACGCAACCATAATGAGTTGAAAAATATTGCGTTTTAGTTATTTTTAAATACCATTATTTGGAAGGCTAATAAATAGTGTATTCATTTGCAATGACATGTTGGTAGCACTTTAAGTTAGTATTCTTTCCTAACAAGGAATACGTTCTCGATTGACGAGATATGAATACATTTGTGAAGCCGAGCACCTGTTTGATACAACGCCAAGGTAATTGTAGGTTGGTTTCAGGACCGCCATGTGGCGGCACTAATGTGTCGATGGCGTGCTTAGTGGTGTGATTATATATCTACACGCGCTGACATATGATGCGGTGTTCCGTATCGATATTGAAACTATGCCAGTTGAAGAGGCACTCCCACAGTGCGTGAAGCGTAGAATGCTCACAGGGTCAAACAAGATCGACCAAGTCTCTACGTCGAAGATGTGTCGAAGATAGCGGACATGACCTATTAATTATAACAAGTGGCAGACTGCCGCAGATTATCGTAGATTATCGCATTCCTTCTGTGAATGTGTTACGCTTTTGTTAGTTCGCAAATATTTTGTATGCGGCATAGAAATTTAAGAAGTTAACGTTCTGCAAGATTGAACATGGCGTTTATGTGAGTTAGTTGGAACATTTGAATTCGCGCACGTCGCTATAATTAACCAACATTATTGACTGACTTCCATCAAGTGGCACACCCGTTTTCATGTTGATATTATCAACGCCACGTAGAGTCAAACAAACTACAGCTAGCGGCAGTTACTTCGTGACATAGAATTGGATATAGCGCTTCGTGTGTGTTGAACATTAAGTTACCCAAGTGTAAAATTCAACCGGTGTGAGATAATAAACGGACTCGCCTCTATTTGATAATTTTGACATTAAACATTTTAAGAACATATGCCGCTGCTTTGTTGTGATTTGTGATGCAAATGTATCAATGTTTCCACGAATGATCATAACAACAATACTCGTCAACGATATGATATGTGCTTACAAATTTGATATCAAATTACCTACGGCATATTCATTATATCGAGCATGATATACGAAGAGGCTGTATTTGTTACGTCCGCGGTACATCTGCCACGACTGAATATGTATTCCCCAGGCAAATGTCACAATAGTATCTTGACAACGGGTATGTGTGTACGAGTCCCGGGGGGCACTGCCTATACCAGCGGTACTGTGGATGTGCCGACTTCAAGGGTCGTTTTTTTACCGAGGCTCCCTAGATGAAGGGTCTGTTTTTCACATGTTCTCCCTAGAAAAAGGGCCATTATTATACAAAAGTTCCCTAGACAAGGGTATCATTTCAAGGAACTCTCCCTAGAACAAGACTAGGTTTTTATCGCAGCATTCACGGTTACCTACCGCGTATATTTCTGTATATATCAGCAATTTTCGCGGGAAATTCGGCCACGAAAAATTGTGTCTTTCTTAAATTTGTCCCTAGGTCAAGGGTATACTATTATATATCGGATGCCCTTATCAATTAATTTGGTGTGAATTTTAATTTAGTTACAATATTTAGCTTGAATGCAAATAGAAATACTGGTATTCCGTTCCTTTTCAGACATATTTTATATAAAAAATTTTGCAATGACATACGAAGATACCGCAACGTCTTGTGTAATTGGTTTACTTGTTTCGTCGTTCGAAAATGCGCGATTGAATGACGAATACAACCATGTATATTATTACGTGATTATGAATCAGTTACTCACTGAATCGACGTTTCTAAATGCATGGCATTTGATCAACGTTTCCTGCTTTACGATGTCTTTTCTCACCAAATGATGCATGCATGCTTCATTGTACCGCAAGTGGCTACAGGCGTACGTTCAATGGATACGTCTTTAACAAAATGGCACCTAGGGCCTACGCCAATCAACGTAACATCGAAAAAAGGTTAAAATCACAGGAATATAACATAATTTACAAACACCTTCTAACATTATGTCGCCAGATTTCGTGTAGTTTTCGTAGGTTCCTTGTAAGCGAAAAGCCACCATTTTTGCGTGATATAATTGTTTAAAGTAATTCCCAGAAAATGTCATTCTTTCCTGAAATTCCCAAATATTAAAGTGCGAGATGATTCCTGACATACACAGTACCAGTTTCATATTATAATGTGTCAGGCAATTAACCGGATAAATCAATCGCTCCTAGGCGTTATCAGTTAGGTGTATGCATTGCTATTATACATGTTTACGATAAACATATACTTATTATCAATAGCAACAGTCACGTCTTGTTCGTGTTTTAGGCTAGGTTTCGTCTAACTCGTTATAGTGGTGCCGTAATGTCAACACTCCGCCGCACTGCTCCAGCGTTTTGTCAAAATCATCAATAATTGGTGTGTGTACGTGCGTGCGTGCGTGCGTGCGTGCGTGTGTGTGCGTGTGCGTGTGTGCGTGTGTGTGTGTGTGTGTGTGTGTGTGTGTGTGTGTGTGTGTGTGTGTGTGTGTGTGTGTGTGTGTGTGTGTGTGTGTGTGTGTGTGTGTGTGTGACTTTGTGCATGTGTATGTGTGCCCGTGCGGGCGTGCATATGTTCGTGAGGTGAGAGTATGTGTGTGTGTGTGTGTGTATTGTGTGTTATGTGTGTTGTATGTGTGTATGTGCGTGGGTGCGTGGGTGCGTGGTGCGTGGGTGCGTGGGTGCGTGGGTGCGTGGGTGTGTGGGTGGGTGTGTGGGTGTGTGGGTGTGTGGATGTGTGGGTGTGTGGGTGTGTTAGTCTTTTTGCGTGTGCGTGCGTCTGCGTGTGTTTATGCGTGTGCGCACGTGCATGTGTTCGTGAGAGTATGTGTGCTTGTGTGTGCTTGCGTGATTGGTGTTTTCTCCGTCCAGTCTTTTTAGACAATATTTTTGTTCACACAGTACAGCTATCAAAACGCATGTTCAGTGAAAACTTGACAAAACACACCTTCTGAGAACTCAGTAATATTAACAGCGCGGTATGCCTACACCGTTGCAGTATATCATCATAGGCAGAATGTGAAGAAACGTCGTACTGGCAATCCGATGAATTAACGTTACACCTTACCGCCCAATAATGAATGAGACTCTTCCCATGTATACCGAATCTTCATACTTCAACTTACCAGACACCCACACTTACCAGACGTTGCATGACTTCACGGGACATAACATTACATCACGTGAAAGCACGTCATCGCGCGGTGTCAACTCGGACAGTAAGACCTACTTCAATATTTCAGGCACCAAGCGATGTCAAAATTGAGTGATATCACGTCTGATATCAAAGTATTAACGAACCGTGTCACACAGGGCGAATGTTAATTTGTGATAGCGTACTGTGAAATTGAAACGGAAAAGCAAGGGAACACTAACGAATGCGCGATAGTAAAGCAATCCTCGCCACCAGTGAGAAATATAATTGTGATGACACCATTGTGGTTTCCCATTCCACGGTTTCTAGGAAACGCCATTTCTGACACACCGTTTCCGTAACCTAGACTGTTTATACCGCGTAACAGAACTTGGAAGCAGTGTCTAGGTTACGAAAAAAACAGCAAGTCACATGGCCATTCCCGACATGCAGTCTGCGGGGGCTTATATTACAATCCAAATATATTCCAAGATAATTCGTGTGGGTGTGTATTTGAAAGACACCCCCTCGTAATCACAATTAGTGTTTAAGCGTATTTTGTGTACTCTGAATGAAATTTAAGTCTTTAGTCTTACTTCAATGCGATTTACTCGTTGAACTAGAGATGTCTGAACATTTGCAGTTGTGGTATACTAATATCATTATTTAGCATTATTTTTTCTGAACATTGTGTACTTTGGGAATACAATGGAATAATATATAACAACAGTGATACTGTGGTCAGTTTGATTGATGTATAACATAGAATTAAAGCGACGTTGTCTGTTCAGTTACCAGGATTCAGTCGGGTGGAAATTATTAGCAGGACTTTCGCATAACCGATGGTACTGCGTCCCAATTTGCAGTCAGGAATGTGGGAATAACCCACCGTCAATGGTATTTGTGGGTAGAGACGCTTGCCTCCGCAATGCGTGAGAATAACGGTAGCTTACGATTTGGATGTTCTGTTAACAATTTTAACAACAACTTAATATTGTGATCGTTGCTGTGGACTTATATTAGACGCCATTTAACGAGCAGTGTGTCATCAACATTATTTATTACAGTATTAAGAAGATTATAATGGTTACAAATATGAGGAACAGGCAGCCTTTGCGTTACCCATTCTGTGTATGTTTCGTCGCCATGATTACAGGAACCGGAGGAAGCCTGAGAGATGGGTTTTATTGCTACTAAGGAGATCTCAGAGACGCGAGACGGTCCTCCAGCACACACCGTGTCGGGCCGTTCGCCGGCTTGTGCGCCATCATATTCTGGGGCTCGGCTCTCGCCTTCATCATTTCTACCATTGCCTTTTCGACTTCCTACTGGTACAAGTCCGGGGGCGCACACTACGGCTTATGGGGAATGTGTTTTTCCACTTGCGTGAATTCACCAGACATGGGTGGTAAGCGTATTTAAGCCCGTTAAATGTCGGAGCAAATTACGTTTTAATAGTAAATATAATTTCATCTTCTTAGAAACGCACTAGTCCATTTACAAATGTTCATATGATGGCATCAACGTGTGCGTGTGCCTGCGTGCGTGCATGCGTACGTGTGTGTATGCGTGTGTTTATGTGTGCGTGCGTGTGTATGCATGAATGTGCGTGTGTATGGCGGCAATACTCTGACAACTTTTACTAATCTATAATTGTACTATCTTAAATGTTTATCACAGTGTACGTTCAAACGAGCTTCCCTGTTAACTGGTGGTTCTTTATATTTATTCTGAATTTGCTTTGCAATATGCTGCTATGAATATACCAAATAGTGGGATTGTGTATGATGTTCATGGTAAATAAACGTGTTTGTTGAAGCAAAACAACATTGATGTTAACTGATTTTTGGCAATTACGCGGCTAATTAAATTAGTGACGTGCATGTGTGTGGTTCAACTTTTTGTAAATCGTTCGTTTGTACAACTAGCAACTATTTAATTTAACGTGGGTATTAGACAGCCAGGACTGTTCAGCGTACATTGCACGACTCTGTGTGACTTGTTACTGTCCACTGCACAACCAATTTGTCGTGTGCGCAATATGGCAACCGAAGCGTTACTTTTTTGAACTACTTGAATAAGTCAAGCATTCTGCAGCTCATCGTGGGCTTCTTGGGTGCAGCAGGTACACTTCCGCTGTAATGTACGCATGCGCATAGGTGGTTACGATGTTTACGGGGAGAGTGTTTGCGTATGATTTGTGTGCGTGACTTACCTTTCGTTTGCGAGTACTTTCGCATAGTATATTCATATTTCCGTGTGCCTTAATTTATGTAATACATGTTTAAAATGTGACAATATTTACATTTATCTTACAATATGATGAGTATATATAGTATCGGTTCCATTATAGATAAAATCAATGTGACATTTTAGTAACAGTAGGATTATTTCCTTTTTCATTCGGAATAGTAAATTTCCTTTCAGTATATAATATGACAAAAACAAACTAATTAAGGCAGTTGACCCGTTACAGTTGTTTTTCCAGGTGGGTGCATGGCCATTGGTATTATCTATTTTTCTGCGAAGACGAAGAGTCACTTCGGCTTGTCCTTCTACCTGGGCTGCGTAGCGCTAGTGCTGGACGGCGTCGTCAGTTCCGTAGCCCACCAAGAGAAGAAAAAATCCGAGAACTAAAGGACGAGAAACTATGAGTTTCCACTTGATCAGGAGAAATCAACTGTTTCCATTTGATCCGACGAAATCGTCAGTTATAACTTGATCCTGAGAAACCAATAATTTTTTGTTTTATCCGAAACAAATCGTCAGTTTTTATTTCACCCAACAATACGGCATCGCATTGTGAAAATCGAACTAGATCAGCGAAACGAATGTTGCGAGCTAGACAGTTTCCGAGCAACTTTTCGTGGTAGTAGTTGTAATTGTGGATCGATTTGGTACAAAACCAACACTATTTCGCTAATATATCAGAAATCGTGTACACTATAGACCAACGGTGGAGACAGTGACCGGAAACACCCAATCATGGAACGTTTAGCGCATGTCAGAAATGTTTAATGCTAGAGAATTGTGGCATCTGCATCCGAAGCGGCCAACTACTATTTACATTAAACGCGAGATTTCACCGTCATTTATAATCATTCCAGATGAACGAGTAGGTTTCCTAAGTAATGTTTAATGTGTCGTTTGTGTATTCTACAGCACAATTGTCTTGTATAAAAAAAATGTATGTGATATTGATAAGGTTCGATAATAAGTGCATGAGCCCACTGTTAGAACGGTCAGCGTTTTCGCAGTTGACTTCAGAATCCACTACAGTGAAATAAGAAGGGCAAATCATGCGATTCGTGCCATAAGATCAATAAATACATTGCAATAATGTCGGGTGTAGAACAATAATAACGCCAACATCACAGTCAGCATATATCACACGCACACACATACGCACGCATGCACGCATGTATTTATAGACGTACTCAAATCACGTTGTAAACACACGTACGTGTTCTTACCTATGCGGCGACGCTGCCAAGAGTTGGACATTGTCCCTTGGTCGGCAATTGAACAAAGCTCATATGATGCTATCATAGCATTATTTTAATTGACGTTTGCGTTATCAGCAGTGGCGCCTGTCTGGTTTACCCACCACGGCACGAGAGCTGAGTCGTTTACCGCAATGACGATAATGGTAAAGTGTTATTTGTTTGCATCAGCCGGGGGATGCACTCCCCATCTTTAAGCCGGGGACGTTGGTTGCGGTCGCACCCCCTCCGCTGAGACAAAAAAACGCTTGTTTTGGGCGAGGTATCGCATTGCTCGTCAAAGAGGTCAATAGCAAATATATGACGTATCTTATTACCAGTGCGATATCTCGCCCATTGCTGTGTGATCAGGGATACCTACAATTGCATTAACGCAACATGACTCGGCTATGAGTTGAATGCATGGGCGACAGCGACTGGGGCTTTGGTGGCTAGACATCCCCTTTTCAGTGTGGCTCCCCGTCCGTTCTCTCCGTCCCTCCACCCACCGTCCCTCCGTCCCTCCACCAATCCGTTCCCCCGTCCCACCATTCCGCCGTCCCTATGTCGCACCATTCCTCCGTCCCACCGCCCCACCGCCCCTACGTCCCTCCGTCCCTCTGTTCCACCGTCCCTCCTTTCCACCCCCCTCCGTCGCACCGTCCCACCGTCCCTACTTCCCTCCGTGCCACCGTGCCACGGTGCCACCGTGCCACCGTGCCACCGTGCAACCTTGCCACCGTGACACCGTGCCACCGTGGCACCGTGCCACCTTAACCCCGTCCCTCCACCCCACCTTCCTTCTGTCCCACCGTCCCTCCATCCCACCGTCCCTCTGTCCCACCGTCCTTCGCTCCCTCCGTCCTCCATCCCTCCGCCAGTAAATGAATACACGCATGTGTGCGAACATGGTCATGCACGTGTGCGCGTGTCCAGGTGCGGATCCATAAATGGTAGTCTGGGGGGGGGGCAAATCCACCAATTGTACCCCCTTGAGACTCGCCAAAAACCTCCACTGCGCTTAAATAAAATGAATGAACTGGCGTCGGATATAGCAAGATAGAGTGTTGTTAACACCATTTGGCGATGACATTCTTATGCTTGCGTGGTCTCTCAGTCAACATTGCGACGCGGGTCGGACATGATATATCAAGACAGGTGTGCTGTTGGATATTTTTCGATGCTATTGGACATTTTTCGCGACGACGTGTCTTGAGGGCACGTGCCCCCATGCCCCCCTTTATCTGTATATGATCTAAAGGTTTACGTGCATATTCGCATTCCTTATTTCCTCTCTGGCTATGTACGTACGTTCGTACGTAGGTCTCAATGTATACGAAGAGCTCAATCCTAACGATCAACCAGAATATATCGCCATAATAATATCG
Source organism: Paraescarpia echinospica (assembly GCA_020002185.1). Classification (NCBI taxonomy): domain Eukaryota; kingdom Metazoa; phylum Annelida; class Polychaeta; order Sabellida; family Siboglinidae; genus Paraescarpia; species Paraescarpia echinospica. The sequence continues at coordinate 11,273,105 of CM034534.1, forward strand.
AATGACGAGGTGACCGTATTAGTGAGTATAATGTACGGTACTGCAAAGTATGGCTATACTTTTGTACTGTTTTTGTGTGGCCATAATTGCGAGGGGTTTGAATTACGGATGTGACCGTAATGCAAGGTTTTGGCTGTGCGGCAAGTCTGCACTTGCCGGAGAGTGCGTGCCAGTGTGTTAGTTGAACATATTTGTTAAATGTATTGAATGCGCCAGCCTTTATAACAATGCAATTGCATTTAAATGCACAATTGCGTTTTGATAATTAGAACATGCATTCAACTGCAGCCGGGACATTGTCTATGCATTTTCATTTGAATGCATTCCCTAAACATTTGCATTCACATTCGAATGCGACAACCAAATAAAAAACATTCAAATCTCAATCAAATGCACACGTGACTGTCTAAATAAATATAAATTCTTAATAATTTATTGTTAGATTATGCACTTCGTAATACAATTTTAGATAATATCGCGTAATTAGCCTAATATTTTATAGAATGCATATTCTACTTGCTTTAATTTATGTCACTAGGAATAAAATTCACGTACGTACGTAAGTAGTAAAGGAGGTTAAGTACCGGGGACCGTGGAGTCGGAGTGAAGCAAAAGCAAAGTACCCGGATGTAGGTCAAGGTCAAGTACCCGGATGTATGTCAAGGTCAAATACCCGGATGTAGGTCAAAGGTCACGCGACCCGGATGTAGGTCAATGTCACGTGGTGCCCCCTACCGAAATTTTCCGGAACTAAAATAGCGCCACCTAGCGGATAGTTGGTGAACTAAATATTTCCCGCCAAAACTATAACATCGCCCCTGGCGGATACTTGGTGAACTAAAATATTTCCCGCCAAAACTAAAATAGCGCCCCTGGCGGATAGTTGGTAAACTAAAATATTTCCCGCCAAAACTAAAAAAAACACCGCCACCTACCAGAATTTTTCTAAACTAAAATAGCACGCCACCTAGCGGAATTTTTCGGAACCAAAATAGAGCCACCTAGCGGATTTTTTTCCGAAACTAAAATATTTCCCGCAAAAACTGAAACAGCGCCCCCTGGCGGATAGTTGGTGAACTAAAACATTTCCCGCCAAAACTATAAAAGCGCCCCCTGACGGATAGTTGGTGAATTAAAAATAGCTCCCCTGGCGGATAGTTGGTTAACTAAAACAGCGCCCCTATCGGATTTTTTCGGTACTAATTATACAAGTGGTGTCATCTTGTGGACAAGTTGTAAACTAAATGTTCTAGTACTGCAAATATTCGTGTCTCTTGCACGCTTGCGTGCAATAGAGCCCCCTGACGGGTACATCACGAACTACAAACATCATCCCCTAGTGGACAAGTGAGCGAACCACATATGAGTACTGCAAATATTCGTGTCTCTTGTTTTTTCTCGTCCATAAACACCTGGTGGATATATAATCAGCAAATGAAAGCACCCCTGTTAGATAAGTGGTGAACTAAATAACTACTCAGCAGTCCGTGCTTTTGAATTTTCTACAATCCGTGATCTTTCGGCACGCCCACGTGACTTTTCGGCACATTCTCTAACTATATAAGCGCAGTGTTTTGCCAATCGGACCATCATTCGTATCACGACGACAGCACTGTTAACATCATCATCATGTTGAAGACACCCTACTACCGACCTCGCAATGCGGCAGACTCGAGCGACGAGGACGAGCCGACGAGCCGACCCATCATGCCGGTGATCAACCGTCCTTCCGTGCCGTCGGAACCAGACGTCGTGGACGTCGTGGACATCTCGGCTCTAGAAGCAACGGTAAGCTCCGACGCAGTTATCAAGATCAGAGGGCTCCTCATCGATAGAGTACGCCAGCACACTCCCTTATACATTGGGTGCAGGTACTGCAAGAAGCGTATGATTACCGACGATAGGGGACATTTGCAATGCGAACGACACTGTTACGTTGCTTCTGACGTGCATTTCGTGGTGCGCATGTGCTTTGTCGAGACAGCGACGGGTCGATCTATATGGCTGACTTTATTCGACCAGTGTATGGCTCCTCTCCTTGACGTGAATGCCGAGACGTTTGCTGGTATGGACGAAACGATGCAGACTTACAAACTGAACTCGTTGACGGGAACTCGTGTGTCTCTCACCATAAAGAAAACTCGACGAGATACTTACACAAACTTCAACGTCACTCGCGTGGAGGTGATACACTAGGCTGCGTATCCTGTTTCAGCCTCTCTCTGCTATCATCCCTGCCGATGTGACAACTTCCGCCGACACGACCGGTGTGACAACTTCCGCTCCTGGCGATGTGACAATTTCTACTCACGCAACCAATGTGATAACTTCCGCTCCTGACGATGTGACAATTTCTACTCACGCAACCAATGTGACAACTGCCGCTCCTGTCGCCACTGGTCCGAACTTTACGCTTGAGTTTCCGGCAATGGAAATGAAGAAGACGATTGCACGTCACATAGCATGTGCCATCGTTGAACTCTCGAGACGACAGTGTCTCGCTTGCGAGATAGACGATCCTAGTCAATTTCATCACGATTGTATGTTACCCGATGACATTCTAATTTATATGCACTTTGACGAGGCTGTGGAGGCCATTAATTCGACTGCAGTGATGAAAGACTGGTTGTGTGTTTTGTTAGACGCGGGTTTGAAGCTATCCGACCTGACGTCCGATCAATTGTGTGCTATCGGGAGTTGGTTGCAAGAACCGTTTTCAGAGGAGTGGCGAAACAAATTAAAGCAAATTGTTCTGGCAGTAATGGAGGATGATCTGTAAATATGTCTTGTGGTTTTATGAGACCTTCGGTGACATTAATTCGACTGCAGAGAATGGAGTGCGACCTGTAAATACGTTTGTGTTGTATACGAATAAAATGTTCAAACCTTATCTTGCGTCTTTTTCGTAGTGTAATGCAATCCACCACAATAGACGGGTTATCGCGTGAGATTCCACCACCACCACCACAATTCCACCACAATAGACGGGTTATCGCGTGAGATTCCACCACCACCACCACTTTATTTTTAAAGTAGTAAACCGTCAGTGGTGAGTCATACTTTGTATTGTTTTACTATGTACTTTCACCATCGTCGCCCCTGCGTATGTTTACCTCTGCTAAAATGGCATCCCTGTATATGTTTACTTCCGTTAAAATGGCGTCTTTATCACCGTACTCTAGCAACGGTGTACTATTCCCATTCATTCTTTAATATATATATATTTTTTATTATTGAAATATTCTTGCAGGATTACATTGAAGGCTCGCAACCACCAAAGCGTCAACGAATGGTCTCTGTGTCGACAGAGACGATTAACGACAACAGAACATCATCGATACCAACTTCCGTTCCTGACGACGTCACAACTACCCATGCTGTCAATGTCACAACTTCTACCCAGCCTGCCAACGTCACAACTTCTGCTCCTGACTTTACTGGTCCGAACTTTACCATTGATTTCCCTGTAATTGAAATGAAGAAGACGCTGGCACGACACATAGCATGTAACATCTTTGAACTCTCAAGACGACAATGTCGTGGTTGCAAGATAGACCATCCTAGTCAATGTCATCACGATTGTATGTTATCTGATGACATTCAAATTTGCATGCACTTTGACGAGGCTGTGGAGACCATTAATTCAACCGCAGTGGTGAAAGACTGTTTGAGTGTTTTGTTAGACGCGGGTGTGAAGCTATCCGATGTGACAGTCGAACAGTTGTGTAATATCAATACTTGGTTGCAAGAATCTGTTTCGAAACAGTGGCGAAACACTATGAAACATATGGTTCTGGCAGTAATGGAGGGTGACCTGTAAAGAACTTTCTTTTGTGTTGTACACGATTAAACTTTGCAAGACTCTGTATCAATGTCTCTGGTTCTTTTAGTTATGGAGCGTGACATGTAAATACGTTTGTGTTGTTCACGAATAAACTGTGCAAACCTCATCTTGTGTCTTTTTCATAGTGTAATGCAAAGCATATGTTGGGAACCTTACTAATAGTCTTACACTATATAGATACATACATATAGATATACATAGATACATACATAGAGATATACCACGAGACTACGGATGACACATCACACGAGACTACGGATGACACATCACATGAGACTACGGACGAGATATCACACGAGAGTACGGACGAGAAAAGAGACGAGACTATGGATGCCACATCACACGAGAGTACGGATGATACATCACACGAGACTTCGGATGACACATCACATGAGAGTACCGACGAGACAAGAGGCGAGGCTATGACCGAGATATGTCACGAGATTACGGCTGATACATCACACGAGACTACGGATGACACATCACACGAGAATACGGACGAGACACGATATATGTCACGAGACTACGGATGACACATCACACGAGACTATGGCCGAGATATGTCACGAGACTTCGGATGACACGTCACACGAGAGTACCGACGAGACAAGAGACGAGACTATGGACGAGATATGTCACGAGACTTCGGATGACACGTCATACGAGAGTACCGACGAGACAAGAGACGAGACTGTGACCGAGATATGTCACGAGACTACGGATGACACATCACACGAGAGTACAAACGAAACAAGAGATATGTCACGAGACTTCGGATGATACATCACACGAGACTACGGATGACACATCACATGAGAGTACGGACGAGACAAGAGATGAGACTATGGACGATATATTTCACGAGACTACGGATGACACATCACACGAGACTACGGATGACACGTCACACGAGACTATGGCCGAGATATGTCACGAGACTTCGGATCACACGAGACTACGGATGACACATCACACGAGAGTACCGACGAGACACGAGTTATACAAACGAAACACTATGCTTTGACCAACACGTGTCATGAATTGAACTTAGATCAACTAGACACATCACACGAGACTAAGTCCGAGATATGTCACGAGACTTCGGATGACACGTCACACGAGAGTCCCGACGAGACAAGAGACGAGACTATGACCGATATATGTCACGAGACTACGGATGACACATCACACGAGACTATGGCCGAGATATTTCACGAGACTTCGGATCACACGAGACTACGGATGACACATCACACAAGAGTACCGACGAGACACGAGTTATACAAACGAAACACTATGCTTTGACCAACACGTGTCACGAATTGAACTCAGACCAACTACGAATTGAACTCAGACCAACTAGTTGTGCAAACGAAACAGAAACTTAACCGATTACGCTGCACAAATTGAACTCAGACCAACTAGTTGTACAAACGAAACACTATGCTTTGACCAACACGTGTCACGAATTGGACTTAGACCAACTAGTTGGACAAACGAAACACTAAGCTTTGACCAACACGTGTCACGAAAACGAAACACTATGCTTTGACCAACACGTGTCACGAATTGAACTTAGATCAACTAGACACATCACACGAGACTATGACCGAGATACGGCACGAGACTTCGGATGACACGTCACACGAGAGTACCGACGAGACAAGAGACGAGACTATGACCGAGATATGTCACGAGACTACGGATGACACACCACACGAGACTTCGGATGACACGTCACACGAGAGTACCGACGAGACAAGAGACGAGACTATGGACGAGATACACCACAATAGACGGGTTATCGCGTGAGATTCCACCACCACCACCACAATTCCGCCACAATAGACGGGTTATCGCGTGAGATTCCACCACCACCACCACAATTTCGCCACAATAGACGGGTTTGACGAACAAATACCCGTGTGGTACGGACGTTGCGTCTCTGAAAGCTTCTTGCATGTACTTTATTTGACCCGGATACATCTGTTTGGCCAAGTTGACCACTTGTGTGTTGTCGCGAGGGTTCTTGAAGAGTACCATGTACTGTGCGTTTATACTTATAGTGCGACTCTCTTTCCCTTTGGGAAATACATTTTGCACTAAATATATTACGGACGTGTTGCAATGATGACTCTTCTTCGTAAACAGTTTGGTAACCCTCTCGTCCGTTTCCGACATGAGATCGTCGATAACTACCAAGTTTCTCGTTTTAGGATCGAAAGACGACACATCGGGAAGACCTTCGACAAATTCTATGTTCGGATGTATCGTAGAGAGCGTGAAATACAACGTCTGCCATTCACCGAAACACCACGTGATCTTTTCGGGCGGTGAGTTTACGAGTGTGGCAGAATGACGTAGTAAAGAGACAACAAACGTCGTTTTACCACAGCCCGTTGGCCCAGCAACGATACAAGTAAAAGGATGAACTAACCTCGTGTCCATACTTTATGCAACTGATGAAAGAGACTAAGATGCATGGCACTTATACTACTCATACTTCAAAAAAATGACACAATATAAGCTTTGAACATTTTATTACAACACAAACGTATTTACAGGTCGCGCTCCATAACTGTAAGAACCAGAGACTGAACATTGTTTCGATACTGCTATGACACAGAGGCTTGCAATGAACTATATATATATTAAACAACGCAGTGTCTACAAGTAATTAGCGCGGACAGTGCATAATAGTTTTCCGAGAGTGTTTCGTCCATTTTTGTAGCCACGACCAAGTCCCCAAAAGCCCCCTTTCGATGATTCACGCTCCACCAGTTCAGCATTTCTGGTTGCCAACAATACGGCTCGCAAATCCTTTGACGCTTTGAACTTTGCGAGGAGCAAATGTCGCATCCAGTGAACACGGACATCATTCCAACCAGATCTCGTCTCTCCAATCTGTTTGCTTTTTCGTTTTGCCAAGCGCGCATGCTTCGCAGCTTTGATGTGCTCTGCGCATTCGACGTCGCCGTGATACAATGCCTTCCTGTATTGATAAGCATGCTCGACCGAATTAAAAACCCGACCGAATGCTTTGACCCTGCAAGGGTAAAGGTTTGACAAGGGAGAGTCGGCCCCTGAAAATTCAACTCGTTTTGGTTTCACAGCAACCTCCGGTTCGGGTAGAGGTTCCGGTTGCGGTGAGTAGAGGCTTGACGCAACGACTGGTTGATTGACAGACGCTGAATGTGGACGGCTGGTAGATGCTTCGAACGGTCGGCTAGTTGGTTCGTCTACGTCGCTGTCGCTGAAGGCTGCAGGCGCATGGTAGTTGGGTGTTTTGAGGTTGGTGCTATCGTGGTACAACGGTGATGGTGGTCGGTTGACGTCCAGTGACTGTGGTCGGGTGCCAGATGCTTCGAACGGTCGGCAACACGGTTCGTCTACGTCGCTGTCGCTGAAGGCCGCAGGCGTGTGGTAGTTCGGTGTTTTCAACATGATGTTGACCATGGTGACGTCGTGATACGAATGACGGGCCGATTGGTAAAACACCGCGCTTATATAGTTAGTGAATGTGCCGAAAAGTCACGTGGGCGTGCCGAAAAGATTATGGAACAGAACATAAAGGTCACGTGGGCGTGCCGAAAGATCACATATTGTAGAAAATTCAAAAGCACGGACTGCTGAGTAGAATGTACACAAGCGCGAACTGCAGAGTAGTTATTTAGTTCACAACTTATCTAACAGGGGTGCTTTCAGTTGATGATGATATATCCAACAGGTATTTATGGACGAGAAAAAACAACAGACACGAATATTTGCAGTACTCGAACATTTACTTCACAACTTGTCCACTAGGGGATGATGTTTGTAGTTCGTGAGCTATCCGTCAGGGGGCTCTATTGCACGCAAGCGTGCAAGAGACACGAATATTTGCAGTACTAGAACATTTAGTTTACAACTTGTCCACAAGATGACACCACTTGTATAATTGTAGTTCGAAAAAAATCCGCTAGACTGCGCTATCTAGTTTTGGCGGGATTTTTTTTAGTTCATCAACTATCCGTCAGGGGGCGCTGTTCTAGTTTGGCGGGAAATAATTTTTTGGCGGGAAATAATTTAGTTTACCAACTATCCGCCAGGGGGAGCTATTTTAATTCACCAACTATCCGTCAAGGGACGCTGTTCTAGTTTTGGCGGGAAATAATTAGTTCACCAACTATCCGCCAGGGGGAGCTATTTTAATTCACCAACTATCCGTCAGGGGGCGCTTCCATAGTTTTGGCGGGAAACATTTTAGTTCACCAACTATCCGCCAGGGGGCGCTGTTTCAGTGTTTGCGGGAATATTTTAGTTTCGGAAAAAATCCGCTAGGTGGCTCTATTTTGGTTCCGAAAAATTCCGCTAGGTGGCGTGCTATTTTAGTTTAGAAAAATTCTGGTAGGTGGCGGTGTTTTTTTTTAGTTTTGGCGGGAAATATTTTAGTTTACCAACTATCCGCCAGGGGCGCTATTTTAGTTTTGGAGGGAAATATTTTAGTTCACCAAGTATCCGCCAGGGGCGCTGTTATAGTTTTGGCGGGAACTATTTAGTTCACCAATTATCCGCTAGGTGACGCTATTTTAGTTCCGGAAAATTCCGGTAGGGGGCACCACGTGACATTGACCTACATCCGGGTCGCGTGACCTTTGACCTTGACCTACATCCGGGTATTTGACCTTGACATACATCCGGGTACTTGACCTTGACCTACATCCGGGTACTTTGCTTTTGCTTCACTCCGACTCCACGGTCCCCGGTACTTAACCTCCTTTACTACTTACGTACATACGTACTTACGTACACTTTTGCATGCACGTAACTTCTAAAGTGTTTACGTGCATGCTGACACGACTTTCTGCCGGCGTATGTTTCTACGTACACATGTACTTAAATTACTGAACGGCAATAGCGTGACTCTGTGCCAGTGTTCCCTGCGTGTATATTGTTGCCTCAAATGAACTACAAGGGATCTCTTGAAATGTGTGTGTGTGTGTGTGTGTGTGTGTTTGTGTGTGTGTGTGTGTGTTTGTGTGTGTGTGTGTGTGTGTGTGTGTGTGTGTGTGTGTGTGTGTGTGTGTGTGTGTGTGTGTGTGTGTGTGTGTGTGTCTCTCTCTCTCTCTCTCTCTCTCTCTCTCTCTCTCTCTCTCTCTCTCTCTCTCTCTCTCTCTCTCTCTCTCTCTCTCTCTCTGTCTCTCTCTCTCTCCTCTCTCTCTCTCTCTCTCTCTCTCTCTCTCTTTCGTTGTCTGTGTGCGTGCGTGCGTGCGTGCGTGCGTGCGTGCGTGCATGTGTGTGTTTGAGTGTGTGTGTTCGTGGGTGTGTACGTGTGTACTTGTGTACGTGTGTACGTGTGTACGTGTGTGTGTGTGTGTGTGTGTGTGTGTATGTGTGTGTGTGTGTGTGTGTGTGTGTGTGTGTGTGTGTGTGTGTGTGTGTGTCTCCGTGTCTGTGTGTTTGTTCGAAGACAACTAACGCCTTTTTTCTTCGAAATATGAAATGTGTTAAGGTTTTTTTAAACATATTTAAGGGATCAGAACGGACGACATTTACGAATACTCTGCGAAACCAACTTCTGTTTCTATGTGTATAGCTATTATGAACTTGAGCATTTTTTGCAAGTATTACAAATATAAACGTATAACATTATAGCATTATTCGTGGTT
>CM034534.1:11287596-11290096 GCA_020002185.1 Paraescarpia echinospica
GATTGCAAAATAATATTTGCTATATCGTACGGCGACGCCAAATGTCGTCTTGCCGAATATGAAATACATCGCGGTTGCAATGAAAATAATTAATTATGAAGCCGATTCACATTCAACAAGAGGAACGCAGAAATTTCCAAGGAAAGAAGACACATCGTGATAGTCGTTCCGCTACCGTGTTATGTATCTGCATGTATATAGATCGACAGGTAAAGACTACAATTATAGATAATGACTCGTTTTAGCACAGACACGCGTAATAACAACGCAGAAATCTACCAGATAACGTGTCAAGGTGATCGCAATAGTCAGTGAATAGTCGGACACGTCTGTATAGGCCCGTCGCGTGGGTGATTTCAATCTATACTTGGGCATGGCTGGCCAGTTAGAGAATGTGCAACAGGTCTTTACGCGCCGGGTCTATTACCGCTGTAAATTCGAAGCAAATCATGGCTACTTACTAAGACTTGAATATCTTCATCTAGAGATTCTCGAATTCCGCCGGGTTTATAATGATATGGTAATGGTATATAATATCATGCATGGACATGTCAATGTATCAGAACATAATCTCATTTCGTGCAATAACACTGCTATAATGACATTTTGACAATACGACATGGACTTAACCTGAAGACAACACTCTTTAAACTTGATGTAACAAAAACATTTTTGCAATAGAGTTGTATCTATCTGGAACCGACTACATGAACGCATAGTTTAATTGACATCCAAAATACAATTTAGAAAAGCCCTGCGTACAATAAACTTTGATTCTACAATGAAGTTCGATAGACACTTGTAGGAATCGACATAGCCTTCTCCTGTATTAGCCGGGTAACCTCAAAACCACCATTCTAGGAAGCGCAAGGGGCAGGAGTAGACGGGGATGCCAGAAGAAAAACTGGCTGAACCATATCATGGAGTGGACCAGTCTGAGTCAACCGATACTGCTGTGCTTAGCGTAGAAAAAACCGGCTGGCGCAGACTGAGTGAACGTGACACCACCTAGAGCCATTGTGGTAAAGGAATGAAACGAAGTGAATTGAAGATACTCGTATCGGGTCAGAGTGAGAGAGAGAGAGAGAGAGAGAGAGAGAGAGAGAGAGAGAGAGAGAGAGAGAGAGAGAGAGAGAGAGAGAGAGAGAGAGAGAGAGACAGAGACAGAGACAGAGAGACAGAGAGACAGAGAGACAGAGAGACAGAGAGACAGAGAGAGACAGAGAGAGAGACAGAGAGAGAGAGAGAGAGAGACAGAGAGAGAGAGAGACAGAGAGAGACAGAGAGAGATTTCTCACGACACTTTTGGCTGATTTAATAATAATAATAATACATAACTTCTTACGCGCCAATCTCCTCAGACAATCCGTGCTCAGTGGCGCACCAAAACCAAAGAATTGAGCATTCTCGTATTCGTGTGACAGGCGGAAGTCGTCAACAAATGGATGGATGTGCTAGGAAGCTAGGGAGGATAGGCAATATTGAAAAGATAGGTTTTGAGGTGACGACGAAAAGTAACAATATTTTCTGCTGATTTAACACTAACGGGAAGCGAATTCCATATAGTTGGCGCGGCAACTAAAAAAGCGCGAGTTCCAGCCTTTGTCTTAACTCTAGGAACATATAGCAACTTCGAACTAGACGACCGAAGTTGTCTGGCTTGTCTAGCTGGTGTGAGCATTGAGTGTAAATAACTAGGTTGTTTGGATGAAAGGGCTTGGTAGGTGATTGTGCAGATCTTAAACATAATGCGATATCGCACGGGGAGCCAATGCAGTGATTTTAGAAGTGGCACTGAGCGGGAGAATCGAGGAGATTGTGTGACTACCCTTGCTAGACAATTTTGGACGCGTTGCAGTTTTGCAATATCCTTGATAGCAATATTATAAAGGAGGGAATTGCAATATTCTAATCTGCTGCTAACAAGAGCTGTTGCGATAGTCTTAGCGACAGAAAGCAACATATGTCGGCGAATGCGGCGAAGATCACGGATATGATTTAGACCAATTTTGTTCCATTTCGACTAAGCGTAAACAGTTATATCATGATAATACCATTTAATGATTGAATCGAGACATGTTGTCAATGTATACTCTCTGGCTTCGGGAATATGAAGGATACATATTGGAGTGTAAAATTGGAGAAGAACTACGTGGTTTCAGAAGTGGAAGAGGTATGGCTCACTCGATCTTTGCCTTGACGTATCTGGTCGAACAAAATCGAGGGAGATGCTAACAGGGTTTTGGAATCTGGGGAAAGCGTATCAGATATTTCGACGAAATATGATAATGACAGCTATAAGGTGGATGGAGTTGACAGAGGCAGAGAGGAGGAGGATGGAAGGGACTTATAAAGAAATAAAAGGTAGATAGGTGCGCGATCCAGGTAAAATAAAAAACTACATAATATATTTCAATAAATGGGGTATCATTTTCAAGCTTATGATCTGTAGAATACAAAGAGATACAACACTCAAATTCACAGTTGTACGACTAAACGC
>CM034534.1:11292596-11297481 GCA_020002185.1 Paraescarpia echinospica
TAAATTTAATGTTCACTGATTGTGTGGCTTCACTTTTCGACCAGTATTTAGGCTGAGTTGTTCCTCTTGCCGTTTATTCTTTTGTTGGTACCACGGAGAGAAGTGATAGTGTACACTGGCAGTCCCAATGCCCACATATACGTTAATGAAATCGCAATGCCTAAAGTACAACAGTTCATGGTCCATCACCGGAATATGAGCTTGTTTCCGCAGGACAATGTCCGACGTCATCATCATGTCGCACGCATTGGGCAAGCATTTCTGCAGCGGCTGTCAGCGTTTTTGTCCTTAGACCCGACATGTCTCCCACTGATCATGCCGGAGACAAATTGTGGAGTCGGGTTTGTCAGCGATAACAACAACCAAACGACATCCGCCAGTCTACTGTTGCCCTTATTGAATAATATACAGCCACGCCTCTCCATCGATTACAGAGACTAAGAAGGTCAGTGAAACAGGAACGTGACATGCTTTATTGCCCGATGGAGACAATACCCCATCGATAATATTAGTGCACTGTGACTTCTCCCATCGGCCATATTAAACACAATTTTCCTACATTATCCATATTTCGTCCAAGCAAATAACGTGTATGATTTACATCAGAAACTTGCGTTTCTTTCATTTTGACTAGGATGCGTATTCTGATAACAAATAATATTTTTAAGCATTCATTTATCTGGTCGGAAAACACTGGCATTTTGTATGCGGGCTTTACTCGTGCAATGTTTTAACATGCACGCGAAAACCTGCAATATTTCCGAAGCATACGGCTAATTTACTCGTGCAAGGTTTTAACATACCCGGTAGTTTTGCGCATTTAACATGAAAACAACACTGACGATACTTGTGACGCATTCAGTGAGTTTACTCGGTTCACATTCGTAGCGTAAATAATTGTGGATGATGCGCTTTTGTTTGGTCCTAACGTCGTCATTTGTTAGCAGTCAAATCTGGCGTAAAAGTAACTCATATTACATATAATTACTTACTTAATTTACATATATACATATACATACATTATTCAGTCCAGCAAAATAAGCATTTCACACGTAGGCCCTAATCTTCGTGTTTCTTTAGGTTCTCCTTTGCTTTTAGAAAGTAAACATTTCCACCAAGTTATTGCTGTCGATGGTGTCAACTGTATATTTACAGGTGGCCGCACAAGTTCGCAAAATACCAAAATGCGGTAAACGTTACGTGTGGCAGGTTTAAACAATACAACCTCTTACATACAGAGAAACACAGAACACATTTTTCATCTAGGTTACCTAAACATAATTTAAAAAAAAATGGAATAGTCTTGATTATAAGATTCACAACACTAAATCTAGATCAAAATTCAGTTTTATTATATAAAAAAAAATGTATAGACAGCTATCTCAACTATGTACATTGCGTAAATCCCAGATATGTGGAGTGCAGTTAGAGGTGTTTTATGTCTACGTTAGATCCGGATAAATCTCATACAATTATTTTCTATAATATATTTTTTATTATTATTCATTCCATCCTACCCCCAGTCCGCTGTTACACAGTCATCATTGTAATATAGTTATCGTACATGTGTATATGTGCGTCGTAGTTTAAATTTATCCTTGTGGGGTCACAGGAAGACGGCATCTAACATGCCATGTGACCCAATGCGACATAACATTACTTTTTTAAACGATTGTTTTGTGTATTCGTTTATGTCGATGTTTGATGTTGTTGCAAAATAAAGTTTGATTTGATTTGAGTCTAAGAAGTATATTTATTGTCCTTGCAATAAAACATTCCAGAGTTCATGTTATCCTGTCAGCTCCGTTAAGTACATAACATTACAACAACTGCATCTTACGTCACGTCATAGAACTATTTATTTTTACAACTTGGAGCAACACATTCATTTAAAAATCTTAATTACTATGTTGCAATCTTTCTTAGCAGTCTTTCCGGAATGCGTTGTCATCTGCAAACAAAACCAATTAAAACCAGTTAACAAGTATCTACAATTAACATTAAAGGTACGTTTACATCTCAAACACGTGTAAAATATATACAATTAGAATAGGATCTATAATGTGTCTTCTTTTTGTCATTTTCTATACTCAGATTAGAAACAAAATACGGTAACAATAAAAAAATGTATTTAAAAAATGCTCACATATTGTATTTAAACAAGTTAGTAATGCTTAAAATTGAAAATTTGATCGAGAAAATAGTCACACGCGTCTTCAACTTTAGTGTGGTTTTTGTTAAATAAATAATATTTTCCTCATGGCTATTCTATATTTATATGTTCAGATTGTTTTGTTACAAGTAAATGTACAAAAGTACGTTTATCTATATTTATAGATATGCACTATCAATGCATAGTGTAGCAACGCGCACTCGCTCACGCGCGCGCGCGCGCGCGCACACACACTACACAATCAATTAACATTTATAAATATAAGTATTCCCGAAAAGCAATAAAGATGGCATAAATATTATCCGTACTCGGTATGTGGGTTGAATATCCTTTTCTTCAATAGCTGCACATGTCGGTCCTGTTCACCACCTGCAATAACGCCCAATATTAATAATTATCAGATTACACCTCACGCACATCACAAATGCACGCGCCCACGCACACGCACGCGCACACACACACGCACGCACGCGCGCATTATGAAGTGTATGTGTGTGGGTGCGTGCGTGCGTACGGGTGTGCGTTAGCATGTTAGGCTTTTCATTTATTTTTATTTATCGAACTGGCTTTTTGTAGTGTTGTTTGAATTCTGACAATCTTGCTTTGTACGTCCAGTAGCCAGTAGTCACGCTGTGTTCTGCCACCTCTTCTTCTTGTGTGACTGTGCGAACAATGCATCAATGCCAGGGCGTTATCTGGCAATCATCAAGTATTTTTAACTGAAACGGACTACGCCTAAATGGAAAGTCACTTGCATAATCTACTCTATGCGACCTTAATATGTATGAATGTTTTTCTTTTTTTACACATCTTTTATTTTCTTCTTTTTTAAATCTTCATTTACACATTTTTAGTTCTCTCAGTTATGATAAGTTTAAAATGCACTAATGGGGAGCATGCGACATCTCCTTTAAATGTACTGTTCAGACGCATGCGCGTTATATGCGTTTTATATATGATTTTGCCAAAATGTGTTTTTGTTAACAGTAATATTAGTTTTGTCATGCTGTTTAATTTAATTAATTTGACAAGCAATATTTTGTTTTAAATAGAATCAATACTGAATGTTTCTTAGGACGTTACGGTGGTATAGAAAATAATTCTTTAAATCATAGTTTAAGAATAGATACAAATGATGAAGATGGTGAATTAAATCTAATTCACCAGTCACCATAATTTAATGATGACGACTTAATTAATCACATAAAAACAAACAGAACAAATTTAGAGTAGTAAATGTAAACTGTCAATGTTTAAACGCAAAATTTGACGAAATTGTTATTACGCTAGACATACTTAGAAACAATAATTGTAAAATCAACGCTCTTTGTTTACAAGAAACGTGGCTTAAGGATGATTCTGGTATCTCCTTATTACAAATTGATGGTTACAATTTAATATCACAAGGGAAAATATGTAGTGGTCACGCTGGCCTAACACTATATCTTGATAAAAATTACAACTATAAATTGTTAGCTATTTATACAAAATCAATTTATTGAAATAACATTAAACACCGTCAAGTAAAAAATCAACCTTGGAAATATATATCGACCTCCTAGAGATGTCATTGAAAATTACCAAACATTCATAGAAGAATTATGCCCTAAATTACATCATCTGCGAAACCTAACTGGTGAAGTAATACTAGCCAGAGATTACAATATTGTTCTACTGAAAATAAAAGAAAAAAACATAATATGTGAATATTTTGACACAATCACAGCACATGGTTTCTTTTCTAAAATTACTTTACCAACACTTTTTTCAAATACTAATTGCACGCTTATTGATAATTGTCTAGGCGCACTCTCAAAAGGTCTTTTTAAATCAATAGCTGGTACTTTAATCAGCAACATTTCTGATAAAAAAGGTCTTTGATCTTGTCCACAAAATCTCTGCTGTTCTTGACGTGGTAAGGTGTTTTCCCAACAAGAGGGGTGAGAATGTTAGCCAATGTCTTAGCTGCATTGTAGGAAATACTGCCAATGCTAGATTCTATCGATCTAAGCGGTGCCTCTGGTTTGTGTATCTTGGGGGTTCCATAGATCTTAGGTATTTCTTCTGATGTCGGGTATATCCGGTGTTTCAACTGCATAGGAATAGAGTCCTTCTGTTGCCATGTCCTTAATATGTTGATAAGTTTCTTCTTGTATTCTGCTGTCATGTGACATTTACCAACACAGTCACATGACGACCGAGAGTGGCGCAGACCAACGCTAATGAAAACGTTATAATGACGTCGAAAGCTCCGTTCAGAGCAACATAGGACTTGGAAAGGTACTTGCCATATTTTCAACGCTATGATTGTAACAAGTCTGGAATCAATTTACATGCTAACACGATGCCTTGTTTTCAACATGGAGGGTGTTAACAGCCACACCGAGCCGTTAAAAAATAGCTCAATAATTATAATGTCTTCATGACTAGGCTGGTACTATAAACAATAGTGGGAAACCTATGCAGTCTGCCTAGATTTCCCGTTGAACTTTGACTCTGTTCACCTCAAATGATTGATATATAATACAACATGGCTCCACAGAAAATATAGGTTCACCAGGCTATATTTGAACATACTGAATGAAGTTTATTAGCTGAAATTAGACATACATTTTGCTCTTCTTGTATCACACAACCAGACATAACCAGACCGGCCGAAATTAACTAGCACAACATCATTTACGGAGTACGATCAATGAACATTCAAGCAAT
>CM034534.1:11303481-11423416 GCA_020002185.1 Paraescarpia echinospica
CTCTAATGAACTATATTTGAGTTTTACCTTCATAACCAATCGGTAGTTTAGAGGCCAATTTCTTACATCGATTACACTATCACCGTTGCTTATTTTTGTTAGTTTTAATCTTAAACTCGTTCCAGCAGACCAATTTAATACACAAATAGATAAGATACCATCCAGTGACACTGTTACAACATATGCGATGTAAAAGGAATGTTTCAGAGATCGTGAAGCAGTGCATAACTGTGGAATACAAAGAAAACAAGGGAAATTGTTTACACCACAACAAAACTATCAAAACAGTGTCTCGAAATGGTGTATCAGCAATTGCAATATCTTCCAGTAGCACGCAAACATGTCGACCAAAAGCCAAGTTTCCGCTCTTTCTAACAGCAATAGTTTCCATTTTCTGATGACTTCTCGGAATTGGCATTTTGCAATTCTGCAAAAGGAGAAGACGTTACATTGTTTTATGAATATTCATCTTCCATTTACCGTGAATGAGGATCGATTGACACTGACAGTGAAAACAATGTTAAGTCATTGCCGATATTTTTTATCGAAAGTGGAGCCTCAGAGTGGCTCACTACTCAATGATCAACGGACGCGAATGAACTTAGGAAGAGGCGAGTGGACATCGACAAATTGGAGGAGATATTGCCAGACTTCCCTAAACGTTAGCGTGTTAATACTATAGTGTAGATTAAACAAACTACCAAGATTTATAGAAAGGAAATCAGAAAGGGAAACAGACTGGTAGGAATAGTTCGGTGCAACGTAGGTACTGGAATGTATTAATGACTACACACTGTACCCACTGTATTAACAAAATGGAACATGATTGACACTCGGGCAAAACGCTCAGTTCGTAAACAGACGAGGAAGCCTTCGATTTTTCGATATTTTAACATATATGTGTATATTTTTATATGTATTTGTAACCCAAAACTTTGTATGAAGTCAGCACTTTTCCATACTCCATCACAATGATATCCAAGTTAGAACAAACAGCTGACAATACTCATCTACCGTAAGACTAGGCGATGTGTGCCTGTGTAAGGTCACGTGAATCTAATTAAACAGCCACTCAAGCAATTTGGTAACTTAATTAAACACCAAACGCACATGCCAATTAGTTAAGCCTGTGTTGATTAACTCTGTCGGAACTTGCCCAAAGTAGTACCGACAATTAAAAACCTGGTAACGGCGCATTAACTTTTCTGATGAGAGTGGCAGGATTTTCGCCGACTATATAAGTCGAAGTTTCATTGACAACCGCACATCTGTAGCATACTCTGAACGAAAAGGGCAACCATTAACACTCCTCTCAGAAACAACAAGCAACATGCGAGAAATCGTCCACATCCAAGCCGGCCAGTGCGGTAACCAGATCGGAGCTAAGGTAAGATTCTGCAACGGACCGTCTAAACGCAATAATTGATCAACGTTTTTAATTTGACAGAATTCTTCAAAAGCACACGAAGCAGCTAGGGAACATTTTGTAAGCTACTGTTGTTTGTGTTTGTGTTGCTTTATGTATCATGGTACTTGGCTGTGGCTCATGAGAAAGCGGTTATGTGTTAGCCTTTGAAGGACACGTCATGACCATTATTACGCATCATGCTGTTATTATTTAGACTGTAGTAGTTACGTGTTACACAGTAGGTCCTATATGTGATTGTTTCAATTTTATACTACGGTAGATCATTAAATTTATCAATACAATGGGTAATTTAAATAACATTATATATGTCTACCTGTCAATTTTTTACTTCTGTCAGTATGCCGGGCTGTATGTCTGTCGTTCTTAGTTGTAATCGCAGCAGTTTACCGCCGTTCTAACTGAATTCGCCCAACGAGTGTAGATTATATTGTTACTCCAGATTTACTCTCCTAAATCTATTTGTCGTACAATACGAGTTTAACGTAATCCCTTTTCGACTTAATTAGTCACACTCAGTTAATAAGAAACGGTTTGACGAACCTGCAAATCCATACCATTCACCATTGTCTAAGCAAGCGGATATTGTGCTGTTAATTGGACGATAAAACAATACTGCCTTGCGCCAACATGTTAGAACAGTCGGTTCGTTTCGTGTGGATGTTGTTCTAATGCTGTTTGTTGTTTATTGGATTTGCTTGTGCCGAAGTCGATTTTCAAACCAATAGCAATAACCTCAAATATGAGGTAAGTCTACAATAGTGTTAACTATGTTTCCAATAAATAACCGACTGAAAAATTAAGATGCTGTTCTTTTTCGACAGTTCTGGGAGGTGATTTCTGACGAGCACGGCATCGACCCAACAGGCACATACCACGGTGACTCTGATCTTCAGTTGGAGAGAATCAACGTCTACTACAATGAGGCCACAGGTAAGAATACACATCGTAATATAATTAGCTGGTTCCCTGCACGTAGGCGAAGACCCGTTCGCATAGGCGTGCTAATTTCGTGCTCAGCTTTAAGTGGCTTACTGCTGTAGAAGCGGAGCCGAGAAGCCGAAACGCTTGTATATCGTGTCTTGGTAGTTTTCGTTTTATCTTTATAGAAGGAATTATTGTTTGCACTTCCATATTGAATAAACAGTCAGTAGTTTCTGCTCTCTGCTTTGAATGTATTTTTGAATGTCATTTAATTGAACGTACAAGCGACACAATGCCATATAACACTGGTATGCTTGTTTACCCTCTTAAGCATAACAACTAATTGTAATATTGGCAAATTGACCACAATCTCCGGCAGCTATCCATGCCTTTTGAAGAGTTCTCTTGAAACTATCTATCCATATCATTTTCTGACTTCACTTCTCCTTCTACCACCCTCGTCTGTTTTCGATACACACTTGATCAATATCTTGTCAATCATTCTCAATATTATATCCTGCCCATCACAGTCTGCTCCCATCTACTTCGAGGGTTTATTCATTCCGATCTTTTCTTAATTCACTAAATATCCCTTTTATATGTTCGCTACATACTCTTCAAACCCAGTTGTTCTCTGCAACCTGTTATTCACTTCTCCTCCTGTCTCTCTGTCAGTGCCAGTGTTCCTTATCCATACACAAGTTGACATCATGTACGCTTCTACTCCGTTCCACTTAGAATATACAACTTTCTTATCTGCATAATACAATCAACCCTCCTCCATTCGTTATTCAATTACACACCCGAATCATGTGTTCCCAGGAGGCAAGTACGTGCCCCGCGCCATCTTGGTCGACCTCGAGCCCGGCACCATGGACTCGGTCCGATCCGGACCCTTCGGACAAATCTTCCGACCGGACAACTTCGTGTTCGGTCAGAGCGGTGCCGGTAACAACTGGGCGAAAGGTCACTACACAGAGGGAGCCGAGCTCGTAGATTCCGTTCTTGATGTCGTCCGCAAGGAGGCCGAGAGCTGTGACTGTCTGCAGGGCTTCCAAATGACTCACTCACTAGGCGGCGGCACCGGCTCCGGCATGGGAACGCTTCTCATCAGCAAGATCCGAGAGGAGTACCCCGACAGGATCATGAACACATTTTCCGTCGTGCCATCGCCAAAGGTATGTGCTGCATCAGTAATGTGTAGCTGTGGACGAGAAAACGTGTTTGGTTGACAAATATATGATTCAGAACCCGGCTACGTTACGTTATTGTACACGTTTCATCGATGTGTTATTCATATATCTCTAGTGTGTATAGCTAGACTTAAACAAAGTGTAGATAATTGTAGACAGACCCGCTTGATTTTTGGTTAAAAAAGTATATCCTTATTTGTTTAATTTATGCTGTTCATTAAATAAACGATTTGACTTCTTTAACGACGATTGTGATATTGTCCATTGGTAACACAATCACATCTAAGCACAATATTTTAAACAGTAGAAACATTCTAAATCGAATCAAATGTGGAGCCATCGTGCCACCTTACGCATGCGGTTTTATCTACTGCGTACTATATTTATGTACCTGTCCAAACCAGGTTTGGAGTGGTATATTGTATAATTGGTATTTTGGATAAAAATGTATTGTTATGTTTCAGGTATCAGACACAGTTGTCGAGCCTTACAACGCCACATTGTCCGTCCACCAACTTGTCGAGAACACAGACGAAACATACTGCATTGACAACGAGGCTCTGTACGACATCTGCTTCCGCACACTCAAACTGACCACACCAACGTACGGTGACCTCAACCATCTTGTCTCCGCTACGATGTCCGGCGTCACAACCTGCCTCCGATTCCCCGGCCAGCTGAACGCCGATCTCAGGAAGCTCGCCGTCAACATGGTGCCATTCCCACGTCTTCACTTCTTCATGCCCGGCTTCGCTCCACTCACGTCCCGAGGCAGCCAGCAGTACCGAGCCCTGACCGTGCCAGAGCTCACCCAGCAGATGTTCGATGCCAAGAACATGATGGCCGCCTGCGATCCACGCCACGGTCGCTATCTCACGGTTGCAGCCATGTTCCGTGGTCGCATGTCCATGAAGGAGGTCGACGAACAGATGTTGAATGTGCAGAACAAGAACAGCAGCTACTTCGTTGAATGGATCCCGAACAACGTGAAGACCGCTGTGTGCGACATCCCACCCCGTGGTCTGAAGATGTCCGGCACGTTCATCGGCAACAGCACCGCCATCCAGGAGCTGTTCAAGCGGTTGTCAGAGCAGTTCACGGCTATGTTCCGTCGCAAGGCTTTCCTGCATTGGTACACGGGCGAGGGCATGGACGAGATGGAGTTCACAGAGGCCGAGTCGAACATGAACGACTTGGTGTCGGAGTACCAGCAGTACCAGGATGCGACCGCCGAGGAGGAGGGAGAGTTCGACGAGGAGGAAGAGGAGGGAGAGGAGGCCTAGTTGCTTGGGAAGACATGTAGCCAGGAACCTGAACATTAATTATTTTAATCAAAAAACATTATTACAAAATTACTAGAACGAAAAGTACACACCAAAAGATGCTACGCCATAATTTTAACGTTTTACTCGGAAGATACACTTAAAAAGTGGTTCACAAGTATTGTCAATGATTACCATGTAATGTTCAAGTGAATGTCAAATAGTATTGTTCAAGCTCATAGTTATTTATATAGAATAAATTATATAAACACAGCATTGATTTTGTATGATTATTCACACCCGCATACAACCTTCTACCAATTTGTACCGACATAAACCCTAAATTCGCTGGTTATCTTCTAACAGCAACAACAACACACACACACACACACACACACACACACACACACACACACACACACACACACACACACACACACACACACACACACACACACACCCACACACACACACACACACACACACACACACACAGACACACACACACACACACATATTTACGTACTCACACCGCATGCACGCGCGAACACACACGCACTGGGACTAGGCTTACTGTTGGTCGACAGCAACGTGTATTAACCTATCGGTTCATTTCGGTTCTACGCAACGTATCCTGTATGCATATAGGTAGAGGTGCGTCGTCGGTTGGATAAAGGTAGAGGGAATCACGGTTTGCAGAAACGTTTTGAAAACGTTGAATGGGAAATGCCTGGATAGTCTTATGTTATCTGGGAGGAGAGAGAGCGAGAGAGAGAGAGAGAGAGAGAGAGAGAGAGAGAGATAGAGAGAGTGAGAGAAGAAAGAATGACCTCGAGAGGGAAGAGAGAGGGAGGCAGTGCAGCTGGATGGGAAGATTGGTCAGAAGCCGGGTGGATGCAGGGCACCAAGGACGCAGGAAAACGGGAAGGTCGCAGCTGACGTAGGAGGACTGCGCGAACAGGGATTTTTTTTAATCGGAGGAATAGCAAAGATGGAGAGACGTAATAGGAAGCAGCGGAGTGCAAGAGCAAATAGATATGTAAAACAATACAGTTGACCTTCACCCCTGGGCAACAGGAAACAAGACGGGACAACAGTGCATATTGAGCATTGACTGAATGTGTATTGTTGACCGACCATCGTACATTGCCCGACTCTGCGCGATGTCTCGTCTGACACCATCGTACATTACGCAACTAACTTTTGTTGCTGCGATTCAATTTTCGAATGGGTTCAACAACAGTTGCACCAGTCAAATCAACACGCGAGTCGAGTTTTGTTGAGTTGTGGGCTATTGTACATTGCACGACTGGTCGATCAAACACACAACTCTCAACAAAAGTTTAGTAGCAGTGTAACGGCTACAATAACTCACCCCTATCACATACCTATCAATTATAATATGTTAAACATATTCACACTGCTAGAATTAACATAATCTACAAATATTTTCTTACAGTCATTTATTATCCTCAGTGAAAATGATTTATTTCTCATATCCAACATGCACTTTCAAAAAATACTGCTGCATTGTTCCCCTGGTTCTACTTCATTCTTTCATTTAAAAAAATACCTCTATCAATATCAGCATAACCTTCAATAGTTGAACATTTTTATAGTTGATCTGCTTTTAATCTCCCACCTAGTCTCTAGCGTTGTCAACCCCCATTCTATTAGATGGTTCAAAACACTACCGCAATGTTTTCGAGGATGTTTTAATTAATTTTCTACCCTGACATTTAGACAAGAGCATCAGACAAATAAAAAGTCGCCCACGCTGGTTGCTATGCCAACGGCACGCAGAGTAGGCCTACCTGGGTTCAGTCGAGTGCCACCTGTGTGCGGAGGGCGTGCGGAGCAGTTACAGAATTTAGGTGTTATGCAATTTTGAAAAGGTGCTAACGTTGAACTTGACAATGACAATTTGGTAGTAGTGGCGCGTTCTGTCAGATCATGACGACTCGTTCTCTTTACAGGGCATTCACGTGTTTCAGCTGGCAATGTAAGCTGAGGAGTAAAACCTTGGCGAAGACGCGTAAATGTTTCCAGTGCGAAACTACAAAAATCTATTACTACTACTACTACTACAGTTGAAGACCCACAAGCACGCCTGTGTAAGTATAATTATATTGTTGTATAAGTATGTCGAAACATGTTTGAATATGGTTTGTTAATACAACTAGTGTAGATTGAATAGTGCATTCACGCAACCCAACGAGACTGCAACGAATATAAAAAAAAATGTCATCTTAGAATGTGAACAAGTACGTCAAAAACGTACACACGTATTGTCTGTCCGATACAGCAGTAGTTATAATCAGATATGCCAAGTAATATTGCACAAAAAAGCGGTAGGTGTACCACTTGTCATGGTGTGATGGCGGTAAATGTGGATCTGGCGCCACGAGGCTCGCGTGTAGTCGCTAGTGGGACAGGGTGCGGGAAATGGAACCGTTGCGTGGCCGGATTAACCGGATGTGTTTTTAATTTTATGGTATACATATTTACGTCACTAGAAAATACTACGACGTGAAATGTTGTTTAGGCACTCGCCAAATAAAAGTTTAATGAAAATCAAGCAATATAATGTATTATTCCAATATTGGTTGTTATATTGTTAGCCTATTTTATTTTAGGGTTTAATTATTATTTTGATGCAGTTCATACATGAAACGTTGGTTATGCAGTACAGTTGGATTCAATTAGTAATTACTTTTATACTGTAAATAATCGGCCACGTGGTGGGCTTTGTTGGCAGACTGTGATATTATCCAAACAATAAAGGAACAGCGTCAGTTCTACCCAAAATTGGTAACGTGGTCTTAGCATCGGTGCTACAAAGGTAGTGCGTTAGAGTAGACACATTACGAAAAGCCAAGGCAAAACAATACTGTTAGAAATGATGTTAAAAATACCCCCTCGCTCTCGGATATTAGCTTCCCCCAGATAATACCCACGGACATTTAGCCTCGATTACCCAGGCGCCGTGCGGTGGCAGCATTGGCCCCTCACTACGGCCTGGAACACTAAGGCCCTGGTAGGCTTTACCCCAGATTCAGGCCAACTATGAATTAACAAATTAAATAAGGACACACTTTTATCAGATAATACTATACTATAATAACTATTCAACATTAAACTTATATTGAAACATGCCACACACAAAAGTATGCCGACATTAAACTTTTTTCGTAGTTTAGTGCCTTTTAATCACATGCATATTCACTAGTTGGCAGCTCTCATGGCTGTCAACAAGGGGCAGTCAAAATGCGATTCTGAGCCAGACTATCTTCCTGGCGAAGTCACGCAGCCAGGCGAGAGTCGGTTAAGCGAGACTACCGGACATTATCCCTAGGTTTAAGACAATGTCGCCCAAGGCCACGACAATACCCAGGCTAGAGCCACGATAATACCCCACATATAATGAGAGTAAGCTGTTGGGGTTAGGGGTTCCAGCCATGGAGTCCATTAGCGATTACGTGACACCCAGTCTCGTATATTAGAAACGACCCTTGGCGGGCTATGCGCAACAACTGCCAGAAAGCGCGTTAGCGTCTACTGCAACCGAACGAGGGAAACAGTCCGCTAGTTTTTCAACTGCACAACTTTGACGTGCGACTAATGGACTCAATGCTTTTTTCCAAAAATAAACAACGAGACGATTCCGAAATAGTTGCCATATACCACGAGTATAATTTATTACGGCTCCGGAAAATCCCTTAAATATGTAATTCATGTCGAGTAATCATTGGTATTTTTGGCTAAGTGATCGTTTTTAAACTACAGCTAGTATTTGAATAGTAGACACCATTAGCTAACGCAATAAGCACAAACCTGACGCCAAAAACATACGCCGACCGCAAAGTTAATTGAGTTCTACGACACAGCTTTTGCGATCCAATCAGAGGTTTACGCCGGATCTGCCGTTCGACTTCGCGTACGAACGCCAAACATGGATATTTCGCGTAAGTACAAACGCCGACTTATTTCGTACATAAGTAGTTCTGGTAATTCAAATGTAACTACACAGACTAATAGCTACACCTTTTAGGAACAACTGCTTATAAAGAAAGTTGACATATAAATTACATATATGCAAGTTTGACGCCTTTTAAAAAGACCTTTTTTTCATCTGCAGCGATGCAGTGAGGCGCAATAACAGTGCAATACACATTTGTTTATTGGATCCCACATGCTTTGCTTAGACTTATGCATGGCTAGGCACACCTAGATACCATATTGTAACACATGTCTATCTAATGTTTATTAAGCCCACACATATAGTTAGATGGGCCTACTATGTATATTAACCTAAACTTATTTATTTATTTTGTATACGTAGTTGAGTCGTTGGTTGCATTTTGTCTACTTTGGCTATGTTGCAATGCTGGCATATCACGTTTTTTGCAATTACGAAAATAAATATCTTTAAACAGAAACCTAAGCATTGTATTTGGCGGTTTATATAAAATGTAGGTTTATGGCCTATTTACGTTGCCGTTGAAAAAAACTGCTAATGAAAAAAATTATTGAGCAAAGTGCGCTAACCAGCTGTCAATCAGTGTCAGCTGTGGCGTTTGTTTGCAATCTGTTCCCGTTGTTCATATTTAATAAAAAACAAACAACGTTTATAACCATTTTACAAATGGTAACGGAACAATTACCCCCGACACCCCTCCCATCCCATGCAACGTTTCGTCACATACACTCGCCACGCCTAAGCTTGACATAAATTTACTTTATGGATGTCCCCTAATACGTTAGACCAATTAAAGAAAATATTGTCCACTACGGTACCCCACGCTGTTGTATACAAACATCATGATTAGGCTATTGCATAAAAGGACTCGAAACACAATGTTTTGTTTGCTTAGCCTAATCGTACGAACCGGAATGATTGCATTGGGATTCGCGTTTGCCGTTCTTGCGTCCTAAATTATACTTTTCTGCGATTATCGATTGCGATAAAGGTTAAATAGTTCCGTTAACACATTTATACATATATCAGTATGTTTCGTACATGCATTTTACTGTAAGTAACACAGAGAAAATAACTACATATGATAAAATAATTACCTGTTGGAGCCGATCGTAAAACCGCTCACTGCACGCTTAGCTAATGGTGTTTTCTTAAACGTCGACGCGAGATCTGCGGTTTACTTCAAATTTGAGGTCGCGTTCAGATTTGGCGTACGGTCGCGGCGCTTAATTGCGTTAGCTAATGGTCTCTAGTAATGAATTGCAAACCGATGAACCGTTGGTAACTCGTTACTGTGGTGAAACACCCGTGCACCATACGCTTGTGCGTGGTGTTCGTGGGTATTGTGGGTGCGCGCGCGCTCATGTGTGCGTGCGTGTTTGCGTGCGTACGCTTCCGTAGGCGTGTACATGCGTGCGTGTCCGATTCGTGCATGCGTGCGTGTATGTAACACAAGTGAGATGCTATGATAAAAATAAAAAATATGAGACCAACGAATGTGTTTGAATACAAAATACTGTTCCTGTTTGTGACCTTCCAGTTACACCTAGGGAGTCATATTATGCCAGCATACAAACCGACGTGGTATACCATGAACTGAAGTAATTATGACACACATCAAACACAAAATAATACAACGTTTGTGAACATTTGTGTTAAAAGTCACAACACTAAAATCCACGTGTACTCATAGTATGTACAAATGTTACTTATAAGCCCTACTTTAACTTAGTTAGCGCAGTGTGGCTAGAGTATAGGACTCTCAGTCGTTAGAAACCGGGTTCATTGGTTTGAACTTTTTGAACCTTTGGCAAGTTCGTTCACTCATCTGTATAAATGAGCACCTTGGTATAGACAGTGGTGGATATTTGTGTGCGAATAGGCTTCGGACTGTGCGCATTAATTGCAGCGTGGCTGAATGCTTCCCGTAGAAGTCAAGATGGTGTTCTAATGAAAAGGTCTGCCAGTGAATAAAATGTAAAGCGCGTTGAGCCGGACACTGCGATTCATAAAAAGCTTACGTTACTTCAACATATTTATTTTAATCTTAAGGGCATTATTAATTAATATAAAACAAATTAATATTAATTAACATAAAACAAATCAATATTAATTAATATAAAACAAATCAAGGAACAAACAACCTCATTATAACGTCATTCATTGTTGTAAGCAGGCCATCATGGACGTGAGAGATTCTGAACGAGCGCTCTCTTGGTTCAGCGATGCGCCCATGGTGTGATGAAGTAGCGTGACCCGACAAACAAGGACGACGACGGGGCGATTGGTTATTGCGTTTACTCTGGCTGTGGAATCGTTCACCAATTGCATACACACGAGGACAAGAAATTGGACGATCGGCGATCACGTGAGTACGGTTATGTTCCGTATAGTTCATCGCTAAGATCAGTACAGTTCACATTGAGTTCCGTACTGTTCACCGTTCATTTCCGTACAGTTCACCATACAGTTCACCATAATGTTCACCATTCAGTACCTACAGTTCACCGCTCCATTCCGCGTTACAAACAACGGACACAGTCTGACTGCCAATTCCACACATTGCGAAACATATAGAGGCCTGTATATAACAGCTGTTACATCAGCATGTATGCACAGCCATTGTTCTGATCATCACTGTAAGTTCATCTTTAGTATCATTCGTTTATCAGTTACGCACATGGTGCTACTAAACGTTGAAATACTAAAGTAATGTCAGTTAGTATTTTTGTTAATATTGTTATTATGTTATATATATTTGTGTGAACATACACACATGCATTTTGATGCCGATGCATGTATAGGTGATAAAATGTGTTTTGTTGTTTCTCCTTAGTTCTATTTTTACACGCATATGTGTATTTTGTATACTATTTGTTGAATTATTTATATTACATTTAATATGTGTCAATCGTCGTCGAAAGGTTGTTCGTTGGTTTGAACGTTCTGGCCATTTTCAAGCAGCAGACAAGTATTCTGCATTCATGAAGACGAGATCTCGTGCCTTGCAGAGAAGTCCAGTCTTCGTTTGATTAAAGGTTCCATAATTTCTAGCTTCGTTCCTGTCAACTTTCATTTTGAGGAGAATACCTTGCGGCGCGTTTTGTATGTAGTGAGCCTTATGATGACTGGGCGTGGCTTACGTGTTGAGTCGTCGATGTCGTTGTGGCGGTTTCCCAGGCGGTGACTCCTGTCAATGGAGTCACGTGTTATTTGTAACCCCAGTTTTGTGTTGCAATCTGCCAAAAATGCTTCATTCGTGTCTGTTAGATTCTGGCACGTCGTGCAGCAACATGCAATTATGTCTTCTATGTTGTTTTGGGTGTCTATCGTGTCACACAAGGCTCTTTCGAAGACACACACGATTCACATGTTTCCTGTTTGATGTTATCAAATAATAATCTAAATATGATAATAATGTACAGCGTCACATTCACAAAATGCTCTATGGCGCTTCACAATGACTAATGATATCAATAATCACAATGATATCTAAAATACAAAATAAACAAACATCATGCTTCATCTTTACATACGTATTTTGGTTAAAACATAGTAAATAAAACCTAAAACAATAATTGACGTGTATGCCTTATTCCTGACGGAAAAGTCATATCCAAACCCCTGCCGTCAAGTTATCTTTGCAAGGATTGTTGACAAGTTTGGTCACGGTAACCTTGGTGGCGGAATCCGTGAAACTCTTCGTTGTGCTTGTGTAGTGTATGATAACTCAACAGGCCTATTGCAGCTCACACTGCGATGGTCAAACAGAAAATTACCTCCAACCGAGACCATATGACTAAATACAAACATCAACGAAATAGCGAAATGTATAAACTTAATGTTGGAATCGGCGAGTCCCCGGGTATAGCAATTTTGCAATTTTTATGGTCGATGTTATTTGTTTGTGTATTTCTAGATGCTCTCCAAATGTTCTCCTTGCGACGGCTACATTTTCGCATTTTTATACATACGTACATACATACTTTACTCGAAAGTGGCTCATTGTTCCTTACACGATTTCTCATGATTTGTGAATGTCAAGATCGTTTCTCTCGTGTATATAGAGGTTGGTCATAATTGAAATTGTACAGTTTAGCACATTATAAAGCTACATTATTAGTCTGACCGCTTCACACGGCTCCTACCGTGGATCTAAATGTTGAACCATTTCTACTAATACAGGTGTGTAAGGTTGCTGTGTGAACCTAGTCCTTGCCAGACTTACTTTTCCGGGTTGGAAAAGCGTGCAATCATTGTTTCTAGGATACATAATCTGATGTCAGCAGGTGAAGAATAGTTGCATCGTTATACAGAGATTAGTTCACCAGTAACCGCAAGAAAATGTAGAGTTCCGGAACGTAGTTTATGTGGTCCTTCACCTAGATCGTCTGCGTAGATCTTCATCGGGGACCACGTGTAACAGTTGAGGCATTCCTCCGCCAAATGCTTTTGTCATTTTTGGAACATAGGTCAAGGGAATGTGTTCCTTAGTGTGTTTATGATGGAGACGTCATTTCAGAGTTACAACTGGTATCCCAACTGAAACAGAACATCAGTGATCCCAGACGATGGGAATATTTGGCAATGCAGATGTCTAGTACATAATTATGCTGTGCCACTATTAAAACGGTTATTTTGTAAACGTTTCATAACAGGCTTCACATTCATCCCTGAACAATGGATGGCGTTGGTTTCCGCGACAGGATTGCTCAACTGGGGGGAGCAGCCCCAGGAGGTCCCGGTCGATGAGTTGCTGCAGGCGCTCTCGGTCACTTTGCAGTGCGAGAGTCGCCTGCTCGATGAGTTCAGGACAGACGCTAGCCTCTCCCGCTTGCGCTAGGATTGCCGCTATGATTGGTGCCCGCCAGTTTGGTACGTCTGCTGAAGTCTAATCGAAGTCCACTCCAAGGGCTGGGACATGAGAGGGCGTGAGTATCTCCCTGGTATTCCGTAATTGGGACGGGGTGTCCGCAGGCCCGGCGGCCGTGCCTGTTTGCCAATGATACGCCAATGATACTCCGGTCCTTCCGTCCCCGTGTCCCTGGGAGGAGGCGTACTCGGGGCAGCCACCACGACACGTGTCGTTTGTACCCCGGGTGACTGCTTCGCCTCTCTCCCCTCGTAATTCGTCTCTCTAGGTGGAGGCGTATACGGAACCGCCTGCTTCGCCTCCCTCCCTTCATGGTCTTGGTCAGGGCCTCTGGCGGCCGGAGCCGCGCATATCCGATGAGGCACCTGCCTGTCTGGGTTGTCCTCTCTGACCGCCATGTAAGTTTCCACCATCCCACGGTACTCGGGACGTCGACGTTGACCCTTGATGGCTTCCAGGGTCCTACCAAGCATGTAAGCCACAAGCTCGACATTAATGGTTCTAACGCCTCGGCCAGCGTTAGCCGTCTTGACGCCCCTCAACCGCAGGACGGCTTCCTGGCCGTCTCTTCTATTAACCACCGACTCTTAGTTTGGGCACGCATGGCTGCCCCGATGGCGGCCGTCTGCTTCGAGTGGTAGGCCTCGGCGTGCACATTCCGCGAATGAATCGCGAGGCCTCGCGCGCCCTTGCACTGCTTGCCACAGTGCGGCCAGCGTCCGGCGGGTGTTGGCTCGGGAGTGGCAGGGTGCTTCTTGGTCTCCCTTTCCGGGAGAAGACCCCCTGTGGGGGGTCTTATCGATTCATCGGTTATTTCTGTAACCCGTGAAGTTGGATCGGACGGCTGATTGGGCCGCCTGACCCAATGTTTTTTTAGGCCCCGGTGAGCAGGGCTAACTGCTCGGGCCGCCCCCAGAAGAACTCTAGGAACGACCAGTTTGGGGCTGTCTCGCGACTAACGGTTGCCCCGGCCGGAATAGGTGATGAGTCGCCCTCGGTGGGCGCCCACCTTCCCGGGGCTTATTCCAACTCCCGCCGTCTCCCTAGCGGTTATTTTTATTGTGGTTTTTCGTTTTGCGTTCCACTGGGGCGACGGGACCCCACTCCACTGGCTGTGGAACGGGGAAGAGACTCTGGGGGGGGTATCAAGAATTGACGGCTCCCCCGCCGGGGCCGGATGGAATGCTCAGGGGCAAACCTTCGGAGTCCGACCCTTATCCCTACTCGCGACGAAATCGCACGTCAGCAGTCTAGAGATTACTGAGGTTAGTTGTACTGGAAGGTTGATGCCCCAGGGCGGCGCTTTTCAACTACCCCTGGAGGGGAAGGCTATCTAGCTGATGAGACGGGGCCGAGGGACCAAGCTCGGTCTTATCTTGACATCCGCGTGTAGTCCCTACGGCGTGTAACTATTATTAGAACAAGAAAGTGGTCCGACTCAGATGAGGCCTCCGCACGCACATGTCTCCATACATGATTGACTATTGAGCTTGCAGCTTTTCTTTCGAGGTACCTGAAAGTCCAAAGTTATAATCGACCATATCATGAAAGAAAATATATAATATATCTGTACAACGAGTGAAAAAAATCGTTACGATGAATAGATGACGGTGAATGTATTAAATATGGAATGCCAAACTGTATCTCGATGTGGCAGGTGAAGAATATCATGGAATGTATGAGAAGTGCACCTTAGATCTTTTCTTTTGGTGATACCGATTCCCCCCAGGGCTTCGATTCGAAATGGAGATTTGTCGCCAATATCAATAAAATGTAAATGCAGCGTTAACATGTATAACCCACGTAACATATAAGAAGTAAAATATAAAAGTGTTCATGATACAATAGACCCCCATCGGGCTTCGATTCGCCGTCATGATAGGCTTGCAATTCGCTCGGTATTAAAAAGCCCCGGGCTCAGGCAATAGTGTCTAAGTACACCCAAGTGACAATACCAGGACCACAGAAGCTCTGTGGCTCATCCTCATGTCCTACAGGTCCTCCACCTGTCGTTGATGTGTGGAAGTGCGCCATACATCGCACTCCACCTTCGAGTATTTTAACACTCATAATCATTTCAAGGTTGGACAGTTACCTAATGGATTTCTGTGAGGGCATTCCCCGCCAGTTCAATACGCAGGTAGTGAAGAAGATATTCATTCTATTCACTCCTGATACCGTCTGACGAATCCCCGGCTGATCGTAATATACGGTCTTTCGGGTGTGGGCATCGTCTGTATTGAAGTTGTCAGCCACTATGGTAGTGTCGATAACTGAGCATAGGTCATCCTTCCATGCAACTATGTTTGGATACCTGATTCCGGCCGGATTCGGAATAGCTGGTTTCACTCGTGTAGTGAAACCAGCGCGAGAAAGGACGCCCTTAAGGTATTTGTTATCGTTGTCGTGATGGTCGATCCTCGGTCCATGTGTTCTAGGACAGACTTGCAGAATATGACCAAGGGATTCAACCATTCGGCATGCGTCGCATGTAGTAGATCTAGACGGCTGTCCTCGTGAAGCCCGCAAAGCGG
The DNA here is from genome assembly GCA_020002185.1 of Paraescarpia echinospica. Taxonomy (NCBI): domain Eukaryota; kingdom Metazoa; phylum Annelida; class Polychaeta; order Sabellida; family Siboglinidae; genus Paraescarpia; species Paraescarpia echinospica. The sequence goes on from CM034534.1 coordinate 11,319,673, forward strand.
TATGCATCAGATTCCCTTTGATGCGGGTGCCGTTGATGAAATTACTCCCGGACATTAGGGCGTTTCCGGAAATCAACCAGTTGTTAATAAAGCTGACGTCACGGCTATCTCTATGCCCCTTTCTATAATAATAATAATAATAATACAAGTTTATTAGCAACTCATCTGAGTTGGATTCACAGTATACAATAAAATACAACTATACATTGGAACGTCATACAGTATTAATACACTGAAATGTCATACAGTATAAATACCATCCTTTTGCCCTTCATTCGTTATTGGCAGTTGTGTAATCCCCATGGTATAAAGGAGTTACGGTATCTGTTTGTTCGGGTTATTGGCAAAGGGTACACATTACTCTGTCTGATGTCATATTTGGTATGCCTTTTGTCAGGCAGCAGATAGTTTAATCTGTGTGTACTAACTTTAATCTTATTGAAATATTTTTGGCAAAGGCAGTCCCGTCTTGCTTTCAAAGTCTCCAATTTAACATACATAAGTATCTCAGCGTAACTTATTGCAGGAAAAATACACTTTAATGCTCTTTTTTGTATCATTTCAATACTGTCAGATAAATATTCTGGCAAGTTAGTGTGCCATACAGGGCATGCATATTCTAAAACAGGTCTCACAACACTGACATATATAGTGACCAGATGATTCTGGGTAATTCCTACTCGCTTTAACTGATACAACATGTACAATCGTTTCCCGGCCTTTTTCACAATATTTTCGACATGCTTATTCCATGTCAGATCCTGTGAAATTGTAACACCTAGAAGTTTGGCATGGTCTACTTGATCTAAATCTTTTCCATCGATCGTTATATTCGGGATAGCGTTTCGAAAATTGCGGTCTTGTGCAAAACAGATGATCATCTCTTTTGATTTTCCTGAATTAATTTTCATATCATTCTGTTCTGTCCACCTAGCGGCAACGTCAACCGATTCTTGTATAACAGATACACCCTTTCTGTCGCATACTTCGAACAATGTACTGTCATCTATATATTTATATAACGGAACAGGCGTTTCAAATCATTTATGTAGACTAGAAAACATTTAGGTCCAGACAGTGTTCCTTGTGGTACTCCCCCATTGAGGTGACCAGGATGCGAATATTCATTTCCTATTTTTACTTGTTGAGTTCTGTCCAGTAAAAATTTTGCCATCCATCTTATAATATGTGAAGGCAAACCATACAACTGTAGCTTTTCTAGTAACAAATGATGATTAATAAGGTCAAACGCTTTGCTAAAATCTAGCATTACAACACGGACATAAGAATCCAATTTATCAGTCGCCTCATACCATTTGTGTATCATTTCGACAAGAACGTCTGTTGTGGAAGTTCCACTAATTCCACCAAATTGCTTAGCATCAATTTTTCCTTCAATTGTGTCATCCACCCATTTCATTATTATTGATTCAAATACCTTAGCAGCTATTGGAGTTAGTGAAATTGGTCTAATGTCTCTTTCAATCGACACAGGTGGGTTTGTTTTTGGTAAAGGTATTATGTTGGCCATTTTCCATTCCATAGGGAGTACACCTTCTCTTAGAGACTTGTTAAAGATAGCAGTTAATGGAGGAGCGAGGACGTTTGCGTGATTTCTTAACACCCACGCAGGAATGTTATCAGGCCCAGTAGCCTTGTTCACCTTAACATTCTGTAAAGCTTTAAAAGTAGTCATTACATCGATGACATACTGATCTGGCAGTTCCTCGTTTACTGTAAATATTTTGTGATCCTTATTTAAACGAGGTAAATGTTTACTTACATATACAAAAAACTCGTTCATTCTACTGGCTAGTAACGCGCAATCACCATTCGTTGTTTTGTTAGCAAGACCTTGCATGCATGAATTGTCATTTGTTTTAAGTCCCATTATTTTTTTCATATTTTTCCACCAATCGTGGGAACCTAATTCATTCAGTGCTGCACTTTGTGTTTGATAAAAATTGTACTTAAGTTTCGAAGCGGCGCGGTTAACCTTATTACGCAATAGTTTTGCTTGGTTCAAATCACCACTCATGTGAGCGCGCTGTCTGTTACGTACTAATGCTCTAAACCAGTCCGTAACCCATGGTTTATCAGCTGTGTGCCGCGTCACGACCTTAATAGGAAAGCATATTTCCATGAGGTTGCAAATAACAGTTTTATAATATAAATACTGATCTGTACATGACTCCAGCCTAAATAGTGGTTCCCATTTAATGGCAGACAAAGCCATAGCGAATGCGGCTTTTTCATTTGGCCCCATACACCTTACGGTTAAACGTGTCACACACCCAGTGTCAACTAAACGGTTACATTTTGGTTTAAGCAACACCATTTTGTGGTCTGATGACCCAAGTTCGGAAATAGTAACATGCGATGTATATACCTCCTCCATGTTCGTCCATATTTTATCTAATATCGCCTGTCCACGTGTTACTACATTCACTACTTGGACAAATCTATAATGCGTTTTCATAAAGTTGTCATGCAACTGATTGAAATCCCCAGTTACAATCACATCACATTCTGGATGTCTGCGTACCATGATATCTATGCACGTGATTATATGGTCACGTATTTTCAAATACTCCGTCTTTGGAGTGTAGTATATACATGCTAACAATATACATGAAAATTTCCTAGGCATTTTTTTCGGCATAATCTTAATCCATATTACCTCTAAATCGTGAGCCTCCATATCACTCAACCTCGTATACATTAAGTCATTTCTAATGTAGCAAGCTACACCTCCGGCTCGTCCATGACCTCTATCTTTCCTCTCCAAGCAAAACCCTTGCATAGTAAGGCTATTAGAATCCATATACTCTTTAAACCATGTTTCACTACCACATACAATCGACACATCATGTGTTACTACAGTTACTTGCAGTTCGTCCATTTTTTCACTGCTCAAAGACCTGGCGTTTAAATTAATTAGGGAGGGCAGATCCCATTTGCGTTTTATGCTCCCTGTAGGATTGGGAACACAATACCGCGTTGTATTAGAGTCCACAATTTGCATGTTCGATGAGTGTTCAATGGCCAGATCGTTTAGGCCCATTCCCTAATCACAGGTGTGGTGTTTTTCCTTATGTCCCCGTTCCCCGCACTGACGACACTGCACTTTCTCGGGGTGTCTGCAGGTGGCAGTGACGTGGTTCTTCTCACCACATTTGGCACACTTGCCCAGCGTGTGCCTCTGACGAGTACGCCGTTCAACCACTGTCCAGTTATTGTCAGGCGACGCTCTGCGTGATTGACCATGGTTCGCTGCCATGTGTCGGTGTTGTTGTTGACATTGGTTGCGCCTCGGTAACTGTTACATTACGTATTCTAACATCTTGAATGCCCAAATTGGCTAGTACACTATAAACTATACTTATTCTAACATCTTGAATGCCCAAATTGGCTAGTACACTATAAACTATACTTATTCTAACATCTTGAATGCCCAAATTGGCTAGTACACTATAAACTATACTTATTCTAACATCTTGAATGCCCAAATTGGCTAGTAAACTATAAGCTATACTTATTATAACATCTTGAATGCCCAAATTGGCTAGTACACTTTGTTACAGTATTGCCGTCGGCCGTCGCAAATGTTAATTTTCAAATGTGTTTATAAATTCCGAATTCGTATTTTCGTTTGACACTGTAACTTCCGGTAAAGATGGCGACCGCTGTATTCACCCAAATTGAATAAACACTTATAATTTATTCATTGTGTTTAATTAACGTAGATTCCGTAACATCTTATTCAATTTGTACTTTGTACATTCGCCGCTTGAAGGTCTGTTACGCTGGCCTGTCATTGTGGGTGGAAATTCACCGCTAGCCTTCGTTTTCCACTCTCAAGCTTATCGACGCCAAGCGTTCAGCGATTTCCGATGTATGGTGTGCCGTCATCGCCATAATTACCGACACCGAAATTCACCGCAATCATGTCGAATCACGGTGAAATAGAGACTGTTCCTAAGACTTTGAATAAAGCTGAGCGAACGTGCCAGTACCAAACGCAAAATTACGAATTTCATCAAGGAAGGTGATTCGTTATTGAAAGCTGATGAGGGACTTCCAAGTACTGAATTTCGATATCTCGCTGAACGTATTCGAAAAGAGTTGGATGTTCTACACGTCGACAACGAACATTTTATCACCTTGAAATGCAGTGCGTTAGTGTTAGATGATGAATCTACTGATGAGAGAAGGGACTTTGAAGAACAAGTAATTGCAGATATTGAAAGCAACTACCTTGATGAAGTTAGAGACAGAGCCATACCTATGATCCATGAACTCATCAAGAAAGCTGAAAGCGTTCTACGCCGAGACTTACCACCGATACCACTTTTACCAGCGCCGCTCGCCCCATCTCCGGCAGCCCAAATGCAAAAGCTCAAGTTTCCAACATTTTCTGGAGACATCCGTGACTACACGCGGTTCAAAGAACTCTTCATTCATTTCACTAAACACCTAGACCAAACCGAATGTCTGTATCAGCTAGTCGAATCCATGCAACGTCCCGTCGAGAGGAAGAAAATCAAGCCGTGTACCAACATCAACAGAGCTTGGAAAATTCTTGATGAAACCTATGGGGATGACGACCGCCTCGTCGATACTCTTCTACATGATCTTGAGGACTTGAACTCGTACGCTACAAAAGGAAAAGTCAATCTCGCTGAAATGGAAAAGTTCACTGAAGCCATCCAGAACTTTATCACTCAAGTAGAGGGCATTCATATGACGCAAGACTTAAACGGTCGACTATTGGTCACACAAATCCGCCGAAAGTTATCGGAAGAACACTGCCTGTTATTTCTACAAAGAGTTGCTGATGGAAAGTCGGAAGACTCAGTCTATGGTTTAGCCAAATGGTTGAACTCCCACCTTATTCTTCTCAAGAAGACAAAGTCGCAAATCGAATGTGTTAACCAATCTCCGGTTCTACCGAAATCGAAAAGTGCAGGACAGTCTACGGTGTCCTCTGGAGCTAGAGGAAGAAAAGGTTATGGCGTGAAATCTGACTTTGTGAATACTCGGAAGGAATATAACACCATATCTACACCGAAGTGCCCGATTCATCCTCAAATCTCGAATCACTTCTTGAAAGGCTGCTACAAGTTTCGCAATCTCCCACAAGCCGAGAAAATTGACTTGATGAACACTCATGGAATATGTCACCGATGTGGACATAACAACTGTGTCGCTGGATAACATCCATTCAACTATGATGACTGTCAATTCATTGCGAACTGTCAGATTCCGACTTGTGGTATGAACACTCACTTTTCATCGATTTGCCCACGTGTGTATGGTCTAGACGGTTACAACCACTTCGATAGGAAATCTATCAGTGCCAATGCCTTGAATACTGATGCTGAAAACTTCCATCCTTCGAAATCTCAGCCGATCTACAGAAACTAAAATCCTATGGTTGAATCCAGCAGTTCAGGCAAGGAACGTGTCACATGTGCTCTGCCAACCGTCATGGGATATATACGTTTTGGTGCAAAGAAGACCAAGGTCCGGATACTCCTCGACACCGGAAGTCAGATATCGTTGATACGTGAAGGAATCATCCCTCAGTCAGACACTTGTCACATGCAAGATTTCAACCTTACAACGGTTGGAGGTGATACTGTGAACCACAAACTTCGTGTCGTTGAATGTACCCTCGAAAGTCTAGATGGAACATTTAACAGAGAAGTCCGACTTACCGAGATGAAGAGACCTTGTGGTGATGCTCAGATTGTCACCAATTCACAACTCCGCCGCTATCCTCATCTTGAAGACATCGATATCGTTGAAGCTCACGATGAGAAAATTGATGTCTTGCTTGGTGTGGAGAATGGTGACATACTCACATCAGAAGAACGTGTCATGGGTACAGACTTCGAAGATCCAGTTGCTGTTAGATGCCCATTAGGATGGTACATTCAAGGAGGTCGTGGTACAGAGGACATTCTTGCTAACGCAATAGTCAACTTCACACAAGTGTCCGCTATCAGTGATGTAGAAGATTTCTTAGGCATCGAACGTGTGGGCATGGAACCGAGACACTGCAAATGTGTAACTGAAGAACAAGATCACCTAGCGACGCAAACTATGAAGGAAAGCGTAGTCCAACTAACCGATGGTACCTACCAGATTCGCCTCCCATGGAGGAAGTCACCGCAAGGTTTGCCGAACAACTACGATTACGCTGTCAAACGGTTCATGAACCTGGAGAAGCAGTTCCGGAACAAACCTCGCGAATGGGAAGTTTACTCGAAAGTGATGGACGATCAACTCAACCGTGGAGTTGCTCGTCTTGTGCCGACTTTAGAATTCGAAGCAGACATCAGCCAGGGCAAAAAAATGTGGTTCTTGCCTCATTTCGCAGTGATGAAAGACTCCGTTACTACTCCAGTACGTGTTGTCTACGACGGCAAGGCTAGGTACCAAGGACACTGTCTGAATGACTACTTTGCCAAAGGTGACAATCTCAATGTAAACCTCTTTGATGTTGCGCTTCGCTTCAGAGAGTACGAAGTGGGTGTGATTGCTGACATTAGTAAGATGTTCCAAGCTGTCAAAGTCACTACAGAAGATGCTCGCTTCCATCGTTACGTGTTTCGCAAACATCCAAATGACCCGATTCAGGTTTATGAACTGCTCACTGTTACCTTTGGTGACAAACCTTCTCCTACAGCAGCAACTGTCGTTCTCCGTCATGTTGCTGCAAATAATGCTACCGACGACTCCGAGATCCAGCGTATTGTCGCCAACCAGTTCTACGTGGATGAGAGAGGGCACTCTCCGCCTGAAACATAATCTTACCGTCGCTCTTGATAGAGGGAACTTCAAGATCCGGAAATGGTTGTCGAACAAGTCGGATGTTTGTGACACCGAGTACTATCCTAAGGATGACATCGCTATGGCACTCGGTACACGTTGGAACCTAGTAGAGGACACCCTTAGTGTCAAAGAAGTAACCCTCAACGAATGTACTCCGACGAAACGCAACATTCTCAAGACGACTGCATCCTACTACGATGTCTACGGAATGCTGTCAGGAATCCTCGTCCGACCAAAGATGTTGCTTCAGAAGCTCTGGACTTTTGGTCTTGATTGGGACACTCCAGTTAGTCCAGACAGTGACTTGTTTCAGATGTGGGAAAGTGTGAAGCAGGACCTGAAAGATGTTGGCACCGTCAAGATTGAACGCTGTCTGATCCCAGAAAAGTTCCGCGGAATGTCGCCATTGCCAGAAGTATCCCTCCATGGAGCCAGCGATGCTTCCGAAGATGCCATGGGGATTGGAGTCTGGCTGAGATGGTCTGCGAAAGAAGATGATGATGCTGAGCTATCGTTCGTTTGCGCCCGAGCAAGATTGACTTCGTTGAAGCAGACAAGTATGCCGCGTAAAGAGCTTCAGGCAATTCTTCTCCTGAGTCGCATGATGCTCACTGTGGAAAATTCTCTTCGGATTGAGATCGCCTACAAAAGGATATGGACAGACAGCATGACAGCCATTAGCTGGCTTCGGGGACAATCGAAATCCTTCCGTTCGTACGTGGCCAGTCGAGTCGGGGAAATAACGTATGACTTTGGTCCCGTCACTGACATTGCTTACGTACCGAGTGGTCAGAATGTCATTGATCTCGTCTCCCCTGGTGTTGATGTCAGTCAATTGCAGAAAGTCATTGATGGACCTGGCTTCCTGAAATTACCTCCCGTCTACTGGCCTACAACTCCAAAGAACGTCCCAGTTGACAAGGACGATGCTGAGCAAAAGAAGTTTCACATCCGCAATGCCAAAGTGCTGACGTTGAATGTGACTCGGCTTGATCCTATCGTCGATCCGACAAAGTTCTCCAGTTGGCCTCGTTTGGTAATGATGACAGCCCGGGTGATGTCTCTGAAAGACTTACCCAGGACCCAGTGGTTGAAGCAATTCGTATCAAAGATCTGTCAACTTCCGTCACGCCGAAGAATTAAAGAAGCTGAACTGTACTGGATTCGATATGCTCAGAAGGACCTTGACCTGGAAGATAAGCACATATCCAAGCTGAATCCATTCGCCGATGACAAACAAGTCGTCAGAGTAGGAGGTCGTATTCGCAACGCTCCGCTGTCCTTCGACATCCGTCATCCATGTCTCCTGCCGCGGAAAACTCACATCAGTTTGCTCATCGCCCGTGACAGACACAGGCATGCTCTTCACAGAGGACATCTCAGTACTGCCGCTGAAATCAGGAAGATGTACTGGATTGTTGGCGATACGAACCTCTGCAAACGAGTGGTTCGTGATTGCAAGGTTTGCAACCGTCATCGAGGAAAACCTTTACAGCAAAAGATGGCCGATTTGCCCAACTTCCGCATCAAGCCTTTTTCACCTCCCTTCCAGACGACGATATTGGATTACCTGGGACCGATCCAAGTGAAACTTACCAGAAACACCGTTGCCAAGGGATGGTGTGCAGTCTTCGTATGTGCTGTTGTCCAAGCAGTACATCTGACGTGTGTTCAAGACTTGTCGACATCCGCGTTCCTGCAAGCCCTTGAACGTTTCATCAGTATCCGAGGAGCTCCGGCTCTTATCATCAGTGACAATGCAACGTGCTTCCGTGGTGCTGACAACGAGATCCGTGATCTTCATCTTCGCTTGAATCACGACGAACTCTACAACCATGGTCTGAAGTTCGAGATCGATTGGAAGTTTGTACCTCCTGGTGGTCCGCATCATCAAGGTCTAGTGGAACGCATGGTACAAGAAGTGAAGAAGTCCATGAAGCACTTAGTACAAACCGACAAACTAACCTTCATTGAGTGGGAGACTGTTTTTTTCGCAAATCGCCGGTCACCTAAACAGTCGTCCTATCACTGCGTCGTCGTCGTCGCCTCTCGATGAACCGCCTATCACGCCCAACCACTTTCTCATTGGTAGGGGCGATCTTCCAAGTCCTCAAGTGCCTTGTGAGGAATATGTCGGCAACACACGAAAACGACGCGAACTTTGCACCTCAATGGTTGAAGGATTCTGGCGCCGTTAGATGATGAACATTCACAGGCTCTCCCCTCGGAAGAAATGGTCCAGTACTTGCGACAGCCTTACTGAGAGAGACGTCGTTCTTGTCGTGGATGAGAACTCCAAGCGTGAACTGTGCAAGATGGCCGAAGTCGTCAAGACGTACGTCGGGAATGATGACCTCGTGAGGGTCGTCGAGGTCAAGTTTGCAGATGGCCATCTATTGAAGCGTCCGGTGACCAAGCTGGTTCTCCTGATGAAAAGAAATGAGAGACTTGACATTCAGTGACATTTGTGACATTAATGATATTCAATGACTTTTGTTTGTTCGACATCCCTGTCGTGTTGGTGTCCCCTGGGATGTTACAGTATTGCCGTCGGCCGTCGCAAATGTTAATTTTCAAATGTGTTTATAAATTCCGAATTCGTATTTTCGTTTGACACTGGTAACTTCCGGTAAAGATGGCGACCGCTGTATTCACACAAATTGAATAAACACTTATAATTTATTCATTGTGTTTAATTAACGTAGATTCCGTAACAGTAACTGTTCCGGGAGAGCGAGATTTGACAGCAATCTGCCAATTCCACTCTCAGACAAGTGCAGTCCGTCCTTCTGGAAAGCAGCATCGTCGGCGGCCCCATTTCGGAACGTAAAGTTGGCGTCATTGTCGACGAATGTGACGTCGATTTCGTTGCATGTTGTCCTCACTTGTGAGTTGACGTCGGCACAACGTTCTGGATTGGCTAGGTGCTTCGACGGCAGCACGCTGCTCACCGTGACGGTTGGTGTCACGGTTTTTGCCTTTCGTAGTAGTCGTGCGATGTTTTCTTTGATGTCGGCAACGTTCATTTCAGACATTGCCTCGTGAGTTCCTCCGACGATGAATATTTCTTTGATCGTTTCCGTTTTGGCCGCGTCTTCAATCATCTCCCCAATATCGGTGAAGGTGGCGCCCGATTTTCTTCGTATTTTTATCGGGTTTCCATGGGAAGTTTTCTCTACGCGAACATCTCGTAGCAGGCTGCTTCCCACAAGCAGCGTCACTGCCTGCGGTCTCCTTTCGTCGGCGTCGGCGTCGGTGTCGGCGTTTTGACGTTTGCCTGACGTTCTTATGTCGTCTCGTAAACCTCGTATCTCTTGATGCTGCTCACCGACCAAGGTGACAAGCTGCTGGTTCGATCGCTCGAGTTTCACGACCAACGACTCGAGCAAAGACGTCTTCTCTAGTAGACGCTCTACAAGTGTTGGTAATATACGACAGGATGTGCATGACCAAATCCCTACGATGTCCTTATCATCTTCGCCCACGCACTCCGGATGCACCCACGCCTGGCACAAATGGCACTGTACCATTTTGTTGTTGCTCTTACCGTTGTGGATGCAATTCTTTACGCAGTATTTCCAGTTGTCATCGTGTTTTCCTTTTGTAGCTTTTCGGCGCACTTTTCTAGTTGTCTTTTCACTTGCCGGATTGCAGGTGGCGTCGACTAGTGGCAAGTGTACAGTTAGAACAGGTGAGCAGCAACAGTCATCACACGGACCGTTAGCCACCAGGCTAGGCTCGCTGTGCATGGCCGTTCAGGCGGAACCGTTGATTGTTCAAACTGGTGACCGGTAAGCTTTTACCTGCTGGTCCGTCACCTGTTAATCACTGGTTGGGCGATAACGGATCAATTATCCAGTTGAATATTAAAATAGTTAAAATATCTCACATATGTACAGCTTGATGCACGATACACCTTCTAGGTGTAATCGCCAAGTGTTCTGTACGTATGGTAGTAAAACTCACTGTTGAAATCGTATAAAACTGGCAGAAATAGAAGATTGAAACTTGCGCACTGTAAACACGTCGATCGCAGCATGGACAAGCAGAATTTCTGTCAATGGAATTATGCAGGCCCACTCCCATCGCTCGCTTTATATCTGCTCCGTTTCCTATCACGCAACCAAAGGTAGACAGAGGATTCGACCAACGTCGGAAGTCCTCTTGAAAGGCTGAAATCTCCGCAGTTGCCCTCACAATTGGATCCGGCGAATCGACCATTCTGGCCATCAGTGCACAAATGCGTTATGCGTTTCTTCACAATTTCTCGCAAACTCGCCCAAAAACACAGCTGTCCTCCCTCGTTTCGTGGGACATTAGTGACCAGGGTGTCTAGATTTGATGTGGCACAGACTTTCATTACCCAGTTGGAAACCTATGACATTTTTGTTTCTAGAATATAGAATCAGGTGTCAGAAGAACAGGAACATTGTTATTGACGGAATTCCATAGTAACTCCAAGAAAGGTTTTTAAAGTTCCGGAAAGTAGGTTCCGTTGACATTCACCTAGACTGACGGAATAGGTCTTCATCAGGGTCCACACGGCACTGTTTAAACATTCCTCTGCCAAACGATTTCTCGTTATTGATACAGTGACATAGTGCCTTTAGGAATACAGAATCTGGTGTCTGATAAATGAAGAACAGGAGCGTCGTTGTTTACAAAAGAGATCGGATCAGTTGTATTTGGAAGAAATGTTAATGGTTCCGGTGAGTAGTTTTCATCGGGTTGCAGCAGAGCTGGCTCGTACGGGTTCACATGTTTCCGTCTATTCTACAACTATGATAGGATAGATATATTTAATGCACAGTTTAATGGCTTATTTTGTTTTTACAGGTTTACCATCCATACAAATTAATTACTGAACGCCCATGTATAAAGTATTAATAACAAGGACACGTGTTTGTGGAGATGTATGGTGGTCAGCATTAGCGGCTCTGTGGACAGCACCACACCTTCGCAATCCCGTATTTAACTTAATTTCCCTCATACCTTCGTACGGCACACCGTATGTTTTTTTTTAATACAGCATCGTCCCCCTCTGATTTATACGAACACCATCGTGTCGCAAATACTCTTTTCATTATGTAGCGAACCCTCTGTGATTGCATATAAAAATGTTACCGAAACTGATCGTCAATCAATCCAGTTCATCGTTCAGTACGAATCTTACACGGTTAAAGTCCTCCCGCCTCCGATCCGCTCGCCTCATCACTTCCGACAATATCACTTGCTTGGCACCAGGTATCTGCACAAGAGTTCACGCCGCATCCATGATCTCTCGTGCTACCCGTTTGGGGTCTTTCTTCGGGTTGCTTAGATCATTTGTTCATATATCTAGTAAGACAATTGATGGTGTCACCCGGCGAACAAATAGCAGTTGCTTGGATACCCGCATACCGCCAATGCCCCGCACTTCGATTCGTTCGACCTGATCTCCTAGATCGAGGCCCACCCGGTTGATTTCATCGGCCACACGCAGGAAGATGAACAATGTCTTAATTCTAAAATATATATTATAAAAAACATTCACCGCGTATCTAGTTCATTGGACATCTCACATCCTTTTTAAACAAAAACAAAACAAAAATATGTATTCATCTATTTTATTTAACAGGACAGGAGGGTTTACTATCCTCAGCTTTGTTCAACTGGTCATTGTTTAATGGGAATGTAACGGCTGAATGCATCCCTGTGTCATGACTGGATAATCACGCATTCTTGTCTCCGTTGTAGACCGATAGTCGTTATTTGGACGTACTATTAATCATACATGTTTTTTATTTTTTATTTACACTTTTTTTGTAAAATAGACCATCTACCCGAAAGGACTGAACTGATTTTTATCAGATGACATTGTTTAGGGTTCACTTTCGCCACATATACTCCATTACCAGTGCACTACGGTCTTCGTTCATGTTCCAAATCTTTAACAGAGGATGCTTGAACCCAGTATGCCCATTTTCCTAAAATACACACATACGTACATACACACTTTACTCGAAAGTGGCTCATTGTTCCTTACATGATTTCTCATGATTTGTGAATGTCAAGGTCGTTTCTCTCGTGTATATAGAGGTTGGTCATAATTGAAAGTGTACAGTTTAGCACATTATAAACCTACATTATTGTTTTGACCGCTTCACACGGTTCCTACCGCGGACCACAATGTTGAACCATTTCTACTAATACAGGTGTGTAAGGTTGCTGTGTGAACCAAGTCCAAGAACCAGACTTACTTTTCCGGGTTGGAAAAGCGTAACATTATTGTTTCTACGATATATGATCTGATGTTAGCAGGTGAAGAATAGTTATATCGTCATACGCAAGAGATTAGTTCCCCAGTAACTGCAAGAAAATGTAGGGTTCCGGAATGTAGTTTATGTGGTCCTTCGCCTAGATCGTCGACGTAGGTCTTCATCGGGGACCACGTGTCAAAGTTGAGGCATTCCTCCGCCAAATGGCTTTTGTCATTCTGGAAACATAGGTCAGGGGAACGTGTTCGTTAGTGTGTTTATGATGGAGACGTCATTTTAGGGTTACAACTTGTATCCCAACTGAAACAGAAAGCCAGTGATCCCAGACGATTTGAATATTTGGCAATGCAGGTGACTACTACATAATTATGCTGTGCCACTATTAAAACGTTTATTTTGTAAACGTTTCATAACAGGCTTCACATTCATTCCTAACATTTTGTTGTTGTGCTGTACTTTGTTATTTTGTTGTACAGGTCGTCCCGAGCAAGGTCCCTGTCCTTCTGCAACTATATGGGGATGGTGTTTACATCATGTTTCTCAGACCTTTATTAGAAAAAGAAAGTCTTAACGATGTCGGTGTTTAATCGGGATGCCATAGCACAACTCCCAGACATTATACGTTTCTTCATAATTTCTCGCAAACTCGTCCAGTAACACAGATGTCCTCCCTCGTTTCGTGGGACATTAGTGGCTAGGGTGTCTAGATTTGATGTGGCAAATACTTTCATTACCCAGTTGGAAATCCGTGGAATTGTTGTTTCTATGATGTAGAATCGGGTGTCAGCTCGGAGAAGAACAGGAACAACGTTATTTGCGGAATTCCATAGTAACTCCAAGTAAGGTTTTTAGAGTTCCGGAAAGTAGATTATGTTGTCCTTCACCTAGACTGTCGGCATAGTTCTCCATTAGGGTCCATATGGCTAACATTTCTCTGTCATTGATACAGTGACATAGTGGCTTCAGGAATACAGAATCTGGTGTCGGATAGGTGAAGGACAGTGGTTGTTTACAAAGAGATTAACTGACTTGTAATTGGAAGAAATGTTATTGCTCCAGTGAGTAGTTTTTGTGTTGTCTTTCGCCTTCACCGATAGACTGTCAGCATAGCTCGTCATCGAGGTCCACGTGGCCGTTGAGGCATTACTTTATCAAATACTCTCTCATTTGAAAGACGATGGCAAGTCAAAATCATCTTTAGTTAAGACATTGCTGCCGTCACACTTTGAACATGTCGACCGGAGATCTTTGCTCCATGTGTTGTCACAGTGAACAGCCCAATGCATGCAGCCAAATATCACAGTTCTGAAGACAGTTTTATTGTAAACATTAAACAACACATGATTTTACGCTATGCGAGTTGGTATAACTGAACATCTGTTTCAGTTCTTATATAAACGCTTGACATATCCAATACCAATAATCGTTTAACAACAGTAATGTGCCATGCATGATTTTAATAATAATAATTAGAGCATTTATAAAGCGCCGTGACTCCAGGTTACCCTGTTCGAAGGCGCTGAGACATAGAATAAAAAATTCGATACTTTATTAACATAAAACATAGCACTAAAAATCCAAGATCATAAAACGTGGCACCAAATGTCCAATTAAATTATCATTAAGAAACTTATAAAACATTAAACAACAGCATATATTATATATTTAAGATCATAAAAACATAGCATAGAATAAATAATAATTAAAAAGTCCAATCGAGCGACAACATTAAACAACAGTGAAAGTTCAGGAGTAGAAGGCTCGTTTGAACAGGTGAGTCTTTAGGAGTCTTCTGAAGTGGTGTAAAGAGTCAATACGGTACCAGGCGGGAAGCCTATGGATAATATCTAGGAGCGATCTCGGAGACCGAAGGGCAGACGGGACGACGGCTCTTCGGAAAATGAAATGTTCAATTTACAGGCGGATTCGATCTCCGATTCTGTAACCCTGACATATGCTGACACGTCTGACTTATCACTATCAGCATTGTCGTTTGCCCACTACTCCAGTATTTCCATCGGGCCCCTGACTGTTCTCCCATAAAGGAAGAAAAATTAATAGTCTCATGAGGAGTTTGCCGATAAGCAAAAAATAAAGGTTCGACATAACGGTCCCAATCTTTGAGCCGTTCTGCACATATCCTAGTCATCATCTTCAAAACCCATTACATTTTGGCTTTATGACCTATGCAACAGAATCTGCGCACGAGACACCAATTGGACTACTAACCAAGACCACGCTTCTTGTAATTCTCGGCATTGGAAGTGTCGGTTTAATAGACCGCCTTCACGAAGAACTAACTCGATTTCGAACTTTCAAATTGAGGACCTTGTACCTTAGAAAACATGCCTTTAACGTAGCGTCTTCCCCTTTCGCCACGCAAAATGAATCTTCGGACACATTAAAAGAATTTGCTTCGGGAACGCAAAGTGAACGTTGGTCTGTATTCCGTTGCACCTTCTGATTGCGTGGGTCTACTACACATGCGATCTCGGTTTCAGGGACAGTAGGAGCTGACACTTCTACCTTTGTTACCTCGGAGAATATCTCCGGAATTACAGGGCACATCATACATGTAATTCCTCTAGCATATTGGCATTCACCTACACCGAATTACTGGTGTCGATATGGTGGAAAACCGACATCAACATTTTCAATACCGCTTTATCGCTACATAGATGATTTGATTTGGTCTCGCGAGTGCAACGCAGAAGTTCCGAGCTACGTGTTTTGGAACCCACCGCTTTTCAGGTTTTTGGCCTATCTGTGTGTATAAGAAACAGCACAAAGGTTCACGGGAACGTACATTAGGTCATCTATATTCTGAAGAGCGAAGAAACAAGATGACATGACTGTCGGATCATAGCTAGGACGAGAGTTATTATGCTCATCATGCCTCTTGTAGATTTCATTAACACCCACGACCGAAAGCTGCATAGACTTCAGCTAGTTCTTTAGTGGCTTCCATGTTCGGGGGAAAACGCTCTCTAGTGGACATGGTTAACACACTCGCGCAAACATAACTTCTTTAAATCATCACGTGTTTCCCTAATACCGGGTAATTGTATCCAATGATCCAGACAATGATCAAATATATATCTAGAGAGTGAGTCTCATATATTTTCCTTCTTGATATTAGTAGAACGTTCCACTGTAATCCTGGTTGTTAATATAATCTTCGCCAAGTGGACTTATTTCGTTTGGAATTGTGCTGCATATCATCCATACTAATAAACAATATTATGGTTTAATAAGTTTTCTGTATTTATTTATTTTCATTGTTGCCTCTTCCTTATTAATACTGCCGTTTCACATTATGACGCAAGGAAATCCTCACCAAATTTGAAACCGGTGACCTCATAGTAACATGCCATGTAGAAGAGTCAGATGCTCCTGTCCACAACATATGAGCCTGTCCCGCTCCTTGGCTTCAACTCTATCTTTCGTCTCTCATTGGGATACATCGTACGTAAATACCGCAGCGTCTGTTGAGTGTACACAACAGTATAATATAATTTATAAAGTCAATATTGCAATGCTTTTATCATCTATTGTAAAAAAAGTATCTTTCGTGTGTACCTTCCCCTGCTCATATTGCAAACATCGTCCGTTTTGCTGTTTGTTTATGTCTTCTTTGCACTAAGTTGTTTACCAGATGTTGAATGTTTTGTTGATCTTTAAAGTTTCATGTCTGCCGTTTTCATTGTGCAGTGAATATGGATCAACGATTTAGGAAACTGCTTATTGCTCGAACCGAAATACCTCCCAGCACATTCTCTACGTAATGTATTGATGACAGTGCAGAACGCTATTTTCTTCGAAACATTCTAACATGTCATGTGTCAGTTTTGAAACTAATCATCTTGGCTTCGATCTACTGTGTATGTAACTGTTTTTATGTTCGTTTCAACTAACCCTTATATTATATTCACACCTGTCCTCAATTAGTTTATCAGTTTGTGCTGCCTGCATCGCTAGTCTTCGGCATATGGTGCAAAACCATCTCATGTCGTTATCGTTCAGCAGTTTGAATTTGGCTCAAAGCATACACCGCCAAAGGTGTGTACACCACTGATGTTTATGATTCGCCAACACTGTCGCTTTTAAATGCGCCATGCTTCGACATTGACTGTTTTTGTTTGGTTTGTTTTGCCGACGCTATCGCTGAACTTTAAAATTGACAGGAAAGTCTGGACAGGCGTGTTTCTTTGCTGATATTTCAGCCCTTTGGCTCACGGAAATTGGCGGCATGGAAATTGGCGACGCCAAATGTGGCCAAATTTGACCAAATGTGACGGACTCGTGACAAGGTCCAGGTGCAACAAGGAGGGTTGAACAAGAGTATAACGCAACACAGGGGGTTTTAATGTGGGAATCCAAATGAATACCCATTTAATAACTATATATGTATATAACAATAAACCAAATAAATCATACAAATACACAGTTTGCCAACTATTGAACGATTATCACATGTACAAGTATCGCAAGTATCTCACATACAGAAACATATATATATATATATATATATATAGAAACATATGTAATAGGCAGTAATTAACAAAATATTACTGCTCACCCAAGAAGATTCGTATAGTCTGGATTAATTGATCATCGGGATAATGACTTTGCACCCGATCGTAGGCGTTTGCCAATAGCAAAACATAACACAAACTAAACCATCACAGGAACTGCGCTCCCGAATCTCTAGAAACGTCGTCAGACTCTATTCAACTCGTCTGGTTTAAAATAAACGTAGTTGCATAATAGACACCGAATCGTTAGCTCTTGAAAATCCTCAAATTACCTCAATCACACATACATTTAATATCACAAGAATCCCTCAATCATGACGGCAATAATGATAGTAATAACATATCGTAACGTTCACAACTTAATACGTTATTTTTGTAAAACAAATGTTCTATTCAGGCACGAAGGGTGAAATATTTTCTCGCACTTGCCCGGCGCAAATAAACAATCTTCTTAATCCACGCTACTAACTTCTTCAAATATTCAATGATAGTGACTTACAATAACACCACCTTATCAGTTAGGTTAAACCCTTTTTATTCCTATCAAATTTGACTTTCCTAGTCGTAGAATTAATATAACTAATCAAAAAGGATTTGTTAACCAGCCAACTAAATGATTTGCGCTTTGGTCGCAAGATGACCATAGTGTAATATTTTAATCTTCAAGCATCGAGTGATGGCAGCACCATACAATGGGGTTCCTGCCCAGTTTAACTCTACATTTGAGCCAGACTAATTCTACTCAACCCACTTCGTGACAATGTAACTCTGGCCTCCATTGCAGTATTACGTAATCACACGTCTCGAAAACACCTTTCTCACAGTGACCGCCATAACACATACCACGCACGTTGAACATTGCAAATCCCAAATTCATAACATTCACAATTTCCGAGAGAGGATACTTTACCTCGTAGTTCACAATTTCTTCTTCTTTCGAAAATATCACATCTAGTAAATATGGGAATTGGCTTACACTACAATGTGTTCATTCCGTGATATATTGTATAATAAATTAATCTCTCATGCTTACTAAATTCTGCTTCTTTGTTACCAATGTGCTATTTAATATTATAAAATTGTCTCCTCCCGTACGCTTCTCCTTCTCCCTCGCAAATCCTTCCTGCTCGTCCCGTTGTCTTCCATTCGTGTCTGGAGTAGTGTATATCTCTGCCAGGACCTCTGCATTTTCCTCCTGTTGATATATTCCGAGTGTTTTCATCCTGATCGTGATGGTCGGTTTCTCAGTCTCACTGTGAAATAATAAAACAAACACGATCTAATCACTCAACTCTCTGTGTCAACTGAATGTATCAGAATAAGAACTAAACTAATGAATAAACGTAACATACGACAGAGAGGAAGATTGGTGGTGTGCTTGGGTTTAGTCAATCCAGTCTTTATTCCATTGTGCCTTTTCATTTACTTGTGTGGCACAACGGTGGGCTGCGACGTCAGCTGAAACTGAGGTCGAACACCAACGGGAACTGCTCCTCAAAGAGGGTGACTAGCGATCTCGGCGGCGGCAATTCAGACTGGTGTGTCTTGTTGTATCAGGCATTTATAGTGTGGATGTTTATTGCTGGTATTTATGGCGGCTGTGTGTACTTATCTTGCATGTGAATATATACATTGCAACTCCGCATTACAAAGTCACTCTATGCAGGCAGATGAACAATGTGGACACGACCACTTCTGATATAGAACATTGCTATCTAGTCTAACACATAACTTGTGGTGCCATGCATCACATAGAACACTAGCCATGTAGTCATACAGTATAATATTTGTTATTCTAAATTATAGTTTTCCAACCTTTACGATTTGTAGCTTTTAACGTTTTATGTTTTAAAACCATGCGAACCTCCATAACTGTGGAGTTATTCATCGACTTCCGGGGTTTCCACAACGACATGAAGAAATGGAAGTAAAAAATGGGAAACCACAGTGACATACAACTTGCCTTACATGTGTTGCTGTCGTATTTTTTCTCAGGCAAAGAAGGAATTCTTATCTCTGAGAAAAATAGACAGGTTGCCACTGATGAAAGAACTGATCAAGTGGCTCTGCGAATAATTTTGTTGACATTTTTAGGTCAGCTTTCGTTTTGTATGTTGTGAGAACAACCTTGGCAGAATTCAGACATGTTTGTGAAGTCTTACAGACCGCAGTCAGATCCCGTTACCTGTGCGCTGAGAAAGGGAACTAGTATCACGAGCTGCCCCTCACTGGATTCATAGATCTGGGCCATCTGTATATGAAGTGAGGCTGTTGACTCAGGGCATCATAAGAAAACATGATCATACAAAGACACACTACTGTCTTCGGCTCTCTGGAATGAAATGTCCTAGTGAGAATGTCCAGTGTCCATCTATAATGTCTTTATCGTGCACACCATATTCCAATCTCTTGCTTCTTCCCAAAACAAAGCATCTAGCTACTCTGCGTAATCTTCCTATCCGATATGTTCATTGGCGTTAGTGCAGATTTGATACGTGGGGGAGAAGTGCCAAGATCACTAAGCAAACCGCCTATTAGTGTGTCAAATGTTACCTGATGCGTCTGTATCTCTGCATCAGATTAGTGTTGTGTCTGATTGGGTGTAGGATATTTGACAGGGATGACTAGCGTGTCTGACTTGTCTAATAAACTGACATCTTGTGGACCATCATGTTGTACCCGCCTCTATACATCAACCGGCTCTTTGCATAATAATGAGAAAGGTAAAATAAGGCTGCACATTATATAAAGAGGAACACCAATACATCAAACACAGCGGTATAACCTATCAATATTATTTATAACATAATTATAATAATAATAATAAATAACGTAATCGTGTCACTGTAAGCACTATTAACTAAAAAACACGCACGTGATTAACTAAAGTAACTAAACAAGTGAGCAACATAAAGTTACTTAGTTCTGAGGATTGCGATTATCACATATTATCGTACAGGAGCTAAAAAACATTACGTCAAGTCTAGTCCATATAACTAAATACAAACATTAACCAAAACGAATTGCATCAATTTAATAGTAGACTCGACGAGTATATGATTTTAGCTAGAAATATGAGCGGGTCATACTCTGCCAGGTGGGTCCGTTGCCTACTGTACTTCATGTAACTCATGCTGACCGACTCCTATGGTGGAAGAACCTATAAATCCTCCACCCCCATTCGACGACGCAAACCCTAAATATTTTCAAATCATTCAGATTAATGTTCATCTTGCGGAACATGCTGGCGGAACGAGCCGACATGGCGCCCTTCAAATTGAAGATGAGGGCACCGAACAATACGTCGTCAGATACGTCACGGAAACATTGTTCGCATCGACGACCCAACAGTGGCTTTGCAAGTACAACACCACGTCACGTTCCTATGGGCTGCCACCACGCAAAGGAATCGACGGAGCGCGCATAATCGACCATCCACGCAATTCCATACAGCGTAGAAACTTCTCCACGACAATGTCATGCCGCATTATCCGGTGGCCCCAAGTTCGCGGGCATACCTATGTGCCCAATCGATTCAGTGCACCAGCATGCATCGCACCTAGTATTATCGCCGGACCTCCCCCGAGAAGCTCGGAATTTCGTGGAGATTGTCCCGGCACGGATCGAAATATCTCTTTTGCAAAGTTAGGAGAGTTAGTTGCAATGGCAACTATCACAGGATCTAGCGACCTGGATAGCCGCGTCAAGCGCATCGCCTTCATAAAAGTGATAATAAGCCGTAGCGAGGGAACGCCGACTCCTTCCGTAACCTCATTGTGGAAGTACGCGTTCACCGTGTCGTGCGGCAGTCGAAGCCTTGACCTCAGGCCTCTCCGGGTCAGCTTGTCTACTCATCTCAACACGGAGCAATTGCTCCGTTAGAGGACTACACGGTGATATAACTTAGAGATTAAATGGGTCTTTAACATATAGAAACGTTGTTGGGTTTCAGGGAAGCACGAGTGAGGTGATTTAGACCCCGGGTGAGAAACTCCTCCACGTGGATAATAAATTAACAAACCAAACAGGTGAGTAAAATAAAGTGTAACAACTCTTCTAGTACACGGGCGTGGTAGTGGCACCTTGGCGCCACGAGGCTGTGCCCTGGTGGAAGGCCCGATAGACCCTCCACCCCAGTCTACCACCCCAACCGCCATCACTTTCATTTCCCCTTGAGTTATGCCCAGCATGTGACACATGCGGGCGGACCGAGACGACATGGCTCCCCTCCAAATAAACACGAGGGCCCAGACTGAAATCCTCCCCGGCTCCTCAGGAGAAAGCCAGTTTGACTGGCTCCAGTCACGGACAGCGGGAGTGTCGTACTTGGTGCATTTGGGCTCAGCACACTGTCAGTTTTCCCATTGGCGACCATGTTAATGTGTTATGTGATTATAAGAAAACGTGACATATAAAGTTTCTTAAACTTCCCACCTGCTGTTATTATCATCTCATTGACATGCTGGTCGATTTTAGTCAACATCTAACATCTCTAGCTCTTGCAAAATGCCTGTATGTATGACATCCGTCAATATTTACAAATGCATGCAGGCAGTAATCCGGCTAGAGTGTCAACTCGCCAAATTGCTGCCAGATATCCTTCCGCTTAGTAAAATCAGCTAAAAAGACACCATTTTACTGTCAACAGCTGCTACAATCACATCTAGAAATCTGACTACTCAAATGCACTTATGTCAGAGCAAGTGAACATTATAAAAAATCATTTCTCAAAAATATAATGCACTTTTTTTCGTCTGTAATCAAGCAGTGTGCTGACCCCAAATAGGCATGGTGATTTTGGAGAATTTTTTTAAAAACAACAGACTTTATAGGCACCAATGTTACAAGCACTCTGCAATTTTTATTTTTGTAATCCCTCCAGGTGTTTGTGTTTTATGCACATTTCAAAGGTGCCACCAAACTTGGCAAGGCACCAGAAAAATCAGCACTTCGCTGTTGGACAATTTGTAATCCAGCACAATGTTCTCAGGTGGCACTATGAACTCCTGATACAGTTTTCCATTAAGTCCAATAAGTGTTTTATAAGAAAATTCAATACAGGCAGTTGTTACGTTACATTCAAATGTATATTGATTTGTTTACCTTGTGTCCTATTTACAAAGGTAAACATCAACAAAAAGTCACCTTAGGGTGTGAATTCCTCAAAGGCCAGACGTCTCAAGCAGTTCAATTACATAATGTTACACAGCTTAATTAGCAGACATTCAGAAAACAATGCCACTTGCTTAATTGGCCAGAAGGTCCAGTCAGTAGACAGATTTGATAACAGGCTCCGGCTATGGCCTACTCCAGCTAATCACTGTCCTCGGACTTCATTAGGGTCAATGACAACATATTAACTTGTGTTTAATTAGCTGAAGTAAACAAAAAACGATTGATGAATCACCCTGCTGCAATGTTATTGGTTCATTTTCATTCAAATTTTCAAATTGAGGCTTAACTACTGGCATATGCACCCCACCCCCCTTATAAGACATGTGTTCCGTCACTGTGATTTTGACTTGCAGACTGATGAGAAGTTTGTAATATCCCAAAACGGTTTGTCCCATTCAACTGTAGTTTTGCCATACACGTATTTTCAGTAATTGTTTCAAGATATTTGAAGTACAACGCGTCCTCCGACATTGTGCAATGACTATAGCGTGCTTTCGTTGCCAGACTCTCTACTTGGGCTCAGCACACTGTCTGTTTTCCCATTGGCGACCATGTTAATGTTTTATGTGATTATAAGAAAACGTGACCTATAAAGTTTCTTAAACTTCCCACCTGCTGTTATTATCATCTCGTTGACATGCTGGTCGATTTTAGTCAAAATCTAATATCTCTAGCTCTTGCAAAATGCCTGTATGTATGACATCCGTCAATATTTACAAATGCATGCAGGCAGTAATCCGGCTAGAGTGTCAACTAGCCAAATTGCTGCTAAAAAGTCAGCTAAAAAGACACCATTTTACTGTCAACAGCTGCTACAATCACATCTAGAAATCTGACTACTCAAATGCACTTATGTCAGAGCAAGTGAACATTGTAAAAAATCATTTCTCAAAAATATAATGCACTTTTGTTCGTCTGTAATCAAGCAGGAAGTCCAATAGTGTGCTGATCCCATTTGCTAATGTGGGCGTCGTCGAGTTTAGCGTCAGCTGTAACCACCGACGCATCGACGACCCAGCAATGACCTTGCTTGTACAACACTCCATCCGGGATGTGTGGGCTGTTACCCCGCACAGGGATCACCGGAGCGCGCACAGCTTGCCAGCCGCAGTTCTCCATACAATGGAGGAACTTCTCCATGAGGGCGTCGTGCCGCTTTATCCGGGACCCCCGTGTTCTGTGATACACTTGGAGCACATGTCCGAGTGTCTCGGTGCGTCCGCATGCGTCACATCTGTCATCTGCCTGGAGTCGACTCCTGGCCGCCCTCTTTCTGGTTGACACTGTCGCACCTCTAATTTGGAAGGCGTGGATGAAAGCACTTCCTGATAGTAATATTGTGCCGTCGTTAACCCACGAATTTACGTGTGGGACATCCGAAGAGGCCTTTAGGCCGTAGTCATCGGCTGACCTGTAAATGGCGTTTTTAAATGCCCTCTTTATATTGCCCTCTTTATATCGGCTTTATTGTGTACGACCAGCCCGTATAGTGGGCGTGAAGCAACTGTTGAGCTCTCGGGAGAAAGTCCGGGAATGGGTTACCAAGGCTTTGATCACCGCATCCCCGGACTTAGCCAGGCGTAGTAATCTGGCGTACTTCATGGATGGTATCATTAGTCGGAGGGATGGAATACCCAACCCCCCATCCTTCACATCGGCATGCATAAATGCATTCGTACAATCGTGGAGCAGCCGTACCCAGGCCCTCAGACCCCTTCGGACCAGTTTGTCTAAGCGTCTCAGTACCATACCTCTCGTTCTTGAGAGTACCAACCTGTAGTAAAGCTTAGTAAGTAGATGTTTACAAAGTATGTAACATTTTTGCTGAGGCTTCAGCGGAGCCTTGGTAAGTTGGTTTAAGCCCCTAGTCAGTATTTTCTCCGGGGTAGCATCTCTTTCCCGGGCACTTATAGAGATCCCAAGATATTTATAGCCGTGGGAGATCGGCACCGCGGGTAGTAATCCGCCTGCGAGAGACAGAAACGGTGTTGGGTCACATACCCACTTCTTGGCCTTCCCAATGACCGCTATCCTCAACGTCCTGGACTTGCCCGCGTTAAGTGCCAAACCACAGCGTCCCAATGCTCGCTCAAATTGACGGCAAAGATGCTGACTGCCAATCGGACTCTGGGCGATCACAACAATGTCGTCAGCGAAAGCCAGGTGATTGAGGCGAGGGCCACCCTCACCAATCACGACGCCCATCTCAGGGTCCAGAGACTCCAAAGCCCAGTCAACGACACAGTTAAACAGCAACGGTGAAAGAGGATCGCCCTGTTTCACTCCCTTACTCTGGCGCAGGGGGTTAAAGTGGTTCAGTGACCTTGGGTAGCATTACCGTTCGGCTCCGACGAAAGTCGGCCGGCTGAAAGCCCACAAACAACCAGAGTTTAAAGTGCGCGAGGAGTCCAATTCCCTCACTTCGGACAGGGAAATCTTATCAAGCCCGGCAGCACCGCTCTGCTTTCTGCGGATGGTGGCACGAAGATCCTCACATGACTCTTCCCTGAACATCCGATTACAGAAGAACACCTGATCCTCTAGAGGGATGCCCGGGTTCACCTCCCTTTCTCATTCGCCTGATAACACTTGGTTAGCGGTCCAATTCTTGCTGTACAGATTCTGCACTCCAGCAAACAGCGTTCTCCGCCACGCCCTCCGACCTCCGGCCGGTACCGAGCCAGTCGCTTCCTCCCGCCGGGCTTCGAGGCGCCTCGCCTCCGACGCGGTCCCTCCCAGTCGGGAGCAGCCAGGTGCTCTGAGCACAAATATCTCACATTCTCCTGTCTATCCTTATTTCTGCTCCTGGCTCAATTGGCCCACTGCGGAGTCTCCGAACTCCGTGGAGTCCAAATTGCAGAGTTACCCCTGCGAGAGAACCAGCTCCTCGAAAAAATGTTATGTTGCCATTCGGCAAATCGGTTGCTATTGGTCTGCATAGGAGCTTAGCCTGTATAGGAGGCAATGCTGCGCTAAGATCTTAACCTATATCTTCACCGCCGCCGGCGACTGCGGATCTTCTTTGAGCCAGCCGTGGATTACAAGGCGGACTGGTAATGGTATCGGAACTAAGTTCCATTAACAATGACACTAACAAGCTATTCGACCAGCCCTAGTCGCAAAACCGCCATCTCTCGATTACACGTCGATATGGTCGGGACACCTTACCGCCACGAGGCCGTGATCTGGTGGAAGACCTTCACCCCCACTCAACCACACCGACTGCCGTTAAGTGTGTCTCCTTTGGTAACCCCCATATATAAACACATACTGGTGGTTCGAGGCGACACGGTTACTCTCCAATTGAATATAAGGGCCCCGAATGAAACACTTCCAGGTGCATCGGGAGAAGGCCAGTTCGACTGGTACCAGTCACGGACGGCCGAAGTGTCGCACTTTACGCATTTGCTAATACGGGCAACGTCCAGGTCAGCGTTGTTCGCAACGACCGACGCATCGACGACCCAGCAACGCCCTTTCGAGCATAACACTCCTTACGGCATGTGTGGGGAACCGCAGCACACAGGAACGACCGGAGCGCGCAATACTTGCCAGGGACGGTTCTCCATAAAGTGGACGAACTTCTCCAAAAGTGCACCGAGTCTTTTTATTTGAACCCTCCAAGTTCGATAGCAGACCTGGAGCACATGTCTCGATGTCTCAATCCGTCCGCATGCGTCACCAGCCTGGGGCTTGCCTCGAGCCGCTCTCTTTCGTGTTGCCACATGTAGGACATGTATAAACACAGCCCCTGACATGAGCTTAGTACCGGCGTTCACCAGGGATGGCACGGGACACCAAAAGAGGCCTTTAGGCCATGGCAGTCGGCCGACCAAGGAAGTGCACATGCCAAGGCATCTTGTCTCGGCCCGGTTACGGATCACCAAGCCGCCTTCCCAGATAGGAGGGTTATAGCAGAAGAAAGTCCGGGAGTTTGCAACCAGCGCAGCAATAGCTGGGTCGTTTGTAGTCGCTAAGCAAGCCAGCCGGGCATATTTCATCACTGCCATGATAATGCGAAAATATGGAACACCCAGCTCCCCATCTATGACGTCAGCATCTAAGTAGGCATTTGTGCAATCATGGGGCAGCCTAAGGCGAACCCTCAGGCCCCTTCGTACAAGTTTGTCTAATCGTCTAAGGACTGCACGGCTCGGACTGGACTGCACCTGTCGGTGATGCAATTTCGTTATGAGATGTTTACAAAGAATGTAGACTCTCTTCTGGGGTTTCAACGGAACTCTAGTTAGTTTATTTAACCCCCTAATAAGTATATCCTCTGGGGTGGACTCACCCACGCCCGCTCAAATCGTAGGCAAAGATGCTGGATGCCAATCGCTGACCGGGCAGTCAGGACGACGTGGTCAGCGAAGGCCAGGTGGTTGAGGCTAGGGCCGTCCTCACCAATCACGACGCACATTTCTGTGTCCAGAGACACCAACGTTCAGTCGATGACGCAGTTGAACAGCAGCGGTGAAAGCGGATCTCCTTGTTTCACCGCAAAGCTTTGCTCCAGGGGTGCTGTCCTGGCCATCGACGTACACGGCACAGGAGTTCTGCCCGGGCCTCCTCCCACCGAGGGAATGGTCAATGTGCCTAATCGTTGCAAGACTATTTCGAATGCTGTGGGCCTCATGCGGAACATGGCGATGAAGTCAGCAGTCGTGTGTGTAGTGCCGAACAATACTTGTCGCATACACAAGAATCCATACATGATTATCACAATAACGCTCTGTTGGGGGGTCAGAATAAATAAGCACATGTTTGGGTAAACA
Source organism: Paraescarpia echinospica (assembly GCA_020002185.1). Classification (NCBI taxonomy): domain Eukaryota; kingdom Metazoa; phylum Annelida; class Polychaeta; order Sabellida; family Siboglinidae; genus Paraescarpia; species Paraescarpia echinospica. Next base: position 11,347,255 of record CM034534.1, read on the forward strand.
TCATAGCATGAATCAGTTGTGTATTTGTGACAGCTATAATGCATGGTATTTTTTATTAAATTTACAACATAACCGCAGATGGTGTAAACTCGTTGGCAAAGTTGGAAATGGCGTTGCTATCCTCTCCGAAGTGCTCCGAAGTCTGTTACATTTGACCCTCTCCGCTTGTTCGCTTCTGGTGGCTCCTTGATGGGGAACGTGTCATGTTACAGTCTATTATGACATCAAATATTAAAATGGCGTTAACATTAATATTATGAATGTCGCAATTTTTCAGTATTCTTTGTTTACTATAAAAAAATCATTTTCATTTTTAGTGAATGCTTGTTCATTGCTAGCCAATCTGTTATTGTTGGTTAATTCTGCATTTATTTGATTTGATGTTGTATTCATTGAATGGTTACTGAAGTTGCCCAGTGTGTTTAGCTTAGTGGATGGGCGTAAATTTGGTACTAGCCAGTTCAAGATCATTGATATATATTATAAAAATATAGGTCCTAGTATTGATCCGCCTGGAGGAATTATGTACTTACTGTTCCTGTGGTTGATTGTATGTTGTTGAATTCAACATGTAGCTGTCTGTTATATATGTAGCATCTACACCAATCTAATTCTACATTTTTTTGCTGTAATGTTCAACCTTGTAGATAACAATTGCATGGGCAATAGTGTCAAATGTTTTTGACAAATCTATGAATATTGTAGTGTGTTTTATCATGATGTAAATAAATTCGATCTACCTTTTCAGATAGTGCTTGTTCAGTTTAGAATCCTACTCTGCATCCGTTTTGTTTTACATGTAAAAGTGTATTAATAGAAACATACTGATAGTTGTGCATAGACTGCTTTTTCAAGCACTTGATATTGAGGGCAATACTGATATAGGTTTATAATTATTCAATTCATGTGTACCTTCCTTCTTGAAAATAGGAATATTCTTCGCTGTTTTCAGTTTATTAGGAAATATTCCTGTTATCAGTGATTAATTAATTGTGCCGTCTGAGATAGATGACAGTCGCATATTTATAATAATAATAATACAGACTAATTCAGACAAAAGTCTATAATTATACATACTTACTGTCACAAGATTTATGTATTTAGTTTAGGATTGGCAGCATTAAATGTGACTGACTCGTGACGAAGGTCCAGGTGCATCAAAGAATTGTTGAACATGAGGCACAACACCTCTTCATCTAGATCGTTAACGGGAAGAACCCTTCGGTATACAATCCCGTGGTCACCCCACGGACAGCATCAGACGATTTATAATCAAGATATAAGGATATTATTTGTTGGAATTTCTCCTATCTCTTTGGATGCTGACCACAGATTTACCAATGCCTACACGAATATGTTATTTTCTATTTTGCATTTGAAAGTTGTGATATTGCCACAGTTTGATATTTCTGGGCTAACGGAATTCCAGTCTGTAACTGTGCGTGGAAAGAAACTATATTTGAACACGTCAGTTTTAACTGATGGGGGAATGAAGTGGTGACGACCGTTTGACCTGGTGTGACGAATAGACGTGTTGAGATAGTTGGTTGGATTGACAGCGATTTGGTGGTGTAGCGCTTTGTGGAAGACCGAGAGTCTTGCGACTTTTTTTCTGTTCCCGAGGGTTGGCCAGTTTAGAGTAGTTAACATCCTAGTGGCACTGGATTCTCTTGAGTAGATGGAATACGAAGCAGACAGCTCTGCGTGGGTTTTTTTCTAATTGGTTTATTTGGCATTAACGATATGGATCCTACAGTATTGATGAGTATTCAAGTTTTGGTTTGACTTGGGTGGTGTATGTTATCGCCTTTACTTGTGAGCATCTGTTTAGGATTCTTTTAATAACCCCGAGAGTTCTATTTGCGTTTGAGGTGATGCTATCAATATGGGTTTTCTATTTCCAGTCTCTCTGTAATTCAACCCCTAAATAGGGATGATGACTGACTGGCTTAGAGTGACGCCTTCCATTGTATAGTCCAGTGTTAATGGGTTGTGGTTTTGATATATGTGGAGTGTGTAGTATTTATCAGGATTAAAAGACATTTGCCATTTCTGGGCCGGAGTGACATCTTGTGTAAGTCTTTCTGTTCGGCTAATGTTCAGCAGTACTTTCTATTGTCTTGAACTGCAAGCAGTCATCAGCAAAGAGTTTTACGTAGGGAGTTATATCTTCATTAATGTCATTTGGGTACAGTAGAAACGTAAGGGGCAAGTACACTATCCTGTGGTACCCCTGAGGACATTTATATTTTGTGTGAGGCATCACCATCTACCACTACCCTTTGGGTCCTATTTATTAGCCATGCGTTGATCCATTTCCATGTCGTATATCATGATAGTTCAGTTTGTGAAGAAGTCTTTGATGAGGGACCGTGTCAAAGGCTTTATAATAGTCCAGGATGAGAACAAATGTATGTTTGTTATTGTCTGGAGGTTTAGCTAGAGAGTCAATGATTGTAATTAATTGGCTTTCGTAAGAGTACTTTGCTCGGAAACCTTGCTGAGCGTTGATAAGGATGTTGTTTGTGTGTAAATGTTCCGTGATCGAGTGGCATGGGACGTGTTCCATTAGTTTACAATACACTGATGTCAGAGTCATGGGTCTATAGTTACTGGGTAGGCTTCTGTCCCCTTTTTTAATATTGCTCATATGTCTGCTGATTACCAGTCTAGGGACAGTTCTCCTTTATGGAAGGAGAGATTGAGGATGAACTGGAGAATTGGTGCTATTTCGTTAGAATACTCCTTGATAATTCTGACAGGGATTCGGTCTGGACCAGGTGCTTTATTTAGTCGTAGATTGTCTAGGAGGTTCTTGATTACTTTACGTTAGAAGTTAACATCTGGTATAGCTATTTGCAGGCATTCTCCCTTTGAGGGCATGTTGCCAAGATCTTCTTTAGTAAAGATGGATTTGAATGGGTGGCTTAGGGCCTTTGCTTTCCGAACATTGTCAGTTTTGATGTAGTTGTTGTACTGTAGTGGGAAGATACTCACCTGTTCTCGTTGCAGGCTTTTTACGTAGGACCCGAATCGTTTAGGTTTCTCATTTACGGGAGTATCTAGTAGATCTTTAGCATAGTTGTCATGGGCTTTTACTAGTAACTGTTTTATTTCGTTTCTGACCTGTCTACACTGAGTCCAGTGTTCGTTTTTTTTTTTATGTCAGTTATAGAGTCGTTTACGTTGCCTCATGTTCCTCTCTATGGTTTTATTGATCTAAGGAAGTTGTGTTCTGCCAGATAATCGTTTTTGAGGAATGTGTCTATCTATAGATGCTAGTACTGAGACACTGAACTTGTTCCAGGCTGATTCCACTGTAGTCATTCTTGCATCTAGCTGTTGGAATTCTTTTGCCAAATTGTAAAGGTCTGCCTTTATGCTATTTGAATCATCTTTTGAGAAAAGATATACCAGCGTTGGTTTCTTTTTTGTTGGCCTTTAGATTTGTGTTTATGTTGGCTAGAATATGTCATGGTCACTTATTCCTGGAGCAACCGTTATATTTTGTACCACGTCAGGATTTGTAGAGAACAGGAGGGCAAGAATGTTTTTCCTCGTGTGGGTTTATGGACATGTTCAAAACGAGAGGAATCATTTGCAATGTCTATCAACTTGTTATTTATGCCCTCTTCCTACTGGGAAGATGTCCCAAGGGCATTATTTGACCAGTCTATGCTGGGGAGGTTAACGTCGCCCCCAAGAAAAATATTTGGGATAGTGTTATGGGCAAATATTTGTTGGAATTTTGAAAGGGCTGACTGGAGGTGACGTAGCATGTCTATACCACTATCTGGTGGATGATAGAAGGTTTGTAGTGGTTTGCTATTTGTGAAATGAAGCTTAACCCACAGCATTTCAGCATTAGTAGAACGATTATGTTGGAGTGAGACTACAAATGTATCTTTTATTGCAACGAAGACTCCACCACCATGCAAATTTGTGACTTTTGTAAATAGTTCATAGTTAGGTGGGAATATCTCGTTTGAGCATATGGTGTTATCAAGATGGCTTTCGGTTCCTATAATGATGTCTGGTTTATCTTCCTGTGACTTGTTTGACTGAGAACTTTATGATGTTTGTGGGTTCTGTGTGTGCGTTTAGTGTTTTCATTATTTGGGTTTGTGTTTCCAGTTTCAGACTCGTGAGTCTGAAATAACAAGCCATATGGGTTGGGATCACGGTGCTGTCGTTGAAAAAGCGTTTGAAAAATTTGGCAATGACCAATGAGTGCAGTACCAGCTGACATTTGAGTTGTGTAAATGGCAATACTCCTAGGGTGATACCCCACAACAACCAATGTGTATCCACGTGTCGCATTCGTCACAACACACGGCTCGGTGATTGCAAGCAACAGCCTTTTTGCATACGCCACATGGATATTTAGCAGGCCCGGGGTTCAACTGGATATCCCCAGTATCAACATTGTAAGTAAAAGCAGATACTTGATGCGCATATCAGCTGCAAACAACAGGGTTGTCTGGATGTTCCTCTCACCCACAAACTAGAAACCGGCATTTATGCAGCTGGATAACTGTCCGACATAAACATCCAGAAACCCTGCTGTTTGCGGCTGATTTGCGTATCAGGCGTGTTGTAAGCAGACGCTCGCGATATTCCTATGAAAATCTGCGAACCATTACTTACAATACTCAGCTGTATGGATGAGCACCTGACTATAGAAAGTGGTGGATATTAATTTTGTGTACGAATAATCTTCGCGCATTAATTGCAGCGGAGCTGAATCCTTCCCAGATAAGTCGAGATGGTGTTCGATTGAACAGGTCTGCCAAAAGAGACTTTTTTGTTGGAAAAGTATCAAGTTCCAAATGCACGAAGCACCACTACGTCTTGGATTGTGCTTGGGCTATGCACTTCTGTTGCTTCCTGGGCCGCATTCTTATATGGGATACTTTTAATGAAAGCTGGCACAACAAGACTTTAGATTCGTACTCCTTCATTTCAAGACGCCCTTGTCCAGTTAGGGCATACACACGACAGCCAAATGAATTCATGTTCTGGCCATCATCTTGATGTATGGTTGTCAAGTCTCCACGGCGTGTCATCTGTTCTCTGGTTGCCATATGTAATCCGGTATTCGAATTTGATATGTATACTGTTTAATTTCGCCTTTTCAAATTGACTGGTTTACAGCCGTGCTCCAACACCTAGCATCCCGGGATATACCACTAAAGCTACGCCGGTCTCAACTCGTGTCCATGTTTGGCAACTGCTGATAGTTTCCTCCTAGGTAACACGCCTAAAAAGACATGTCCCAGAGATGTTCTATTGGATTCAGGTCAGGAAACCTAGCCGGCCAGTCCATCACCGTGAAATCTTCATTCTCAAGGAAGGTCATGGACATCCGAGCTGTGTGGGGACGAGCATTATCTTGCACTAAGATGAAATCATCTCCAACAGCGCCTGCGCATGGTCATACAATAGGTTTCAGGATGTCATTGCGATATCTTACAGCCGTTATTCCACTACGTACAGGTCTTTACGACCATCCAAAGACAGTGCGGCCTAAACCATGACTGAACCTCCACCGTATCGGTCAACTTCCACAACGTTACAGTCAGCATAATGCTCTAACTGGCGCCTCCACACCGTAACACGTCAACCATTAATTGACACAGAGAACCTGCTCTCATTTGTGAAGAGTACCGGCTTTCATTGACACAGCTGCCAGTTCTGGTGCTCACTCGCAAAGACCAATCGTGCTCTACGGTATTGCGCAGTAACAATGGGGCCTGCGGCAGGTAGTCTGGCTCTCATATCATCATAGTGGAGTCGATTCTTAAGAGTATGGTTGAATAAGTGAACTTCAGTAGCATGGTGAAAGCCAATTTCCATGGATCGAGCTGTACTCATGCGATTGCGACGAGACAAAATTACGAGATAGCGGTCTTGTCTAGGGGTTGTCATCTGCAAACGACCTTGACTTTGTATCCTGATGTACTGTCAAGTCACTTGGTAATGTCTCCATAGTCAGCTGACTAAACGTGGGAACACATCAAACCTCCGAGCTACCACTCGAACCCGTTCACCATATTCTAGCAGTTGCACAGCCCTGGCAACCTCAGCGTGCTACAAATACCGCCTACAGCACGCCCAAGCGACCATCAGCAGACATTCAGCAATTACAATCCACGCAGAAAACATCATGACGCCTAAGGAAATGCAACTAACGCAAGTACCACAAAATCCTTTCCTTGTGTAGGGGTGTTGACACGCAGCCACACCTACACGTGGAGGTATTGCCACTACGCTTGAGTCCATTCTAACATGAGCAGTTTTGTAGCTAAGCCAATCCTTAATCACACATGGAGTGCACAAAGTGTAATTTGTGTGGTAGATCAGGTGTGCCATCTCCCTTAATTATTTGAGTAGCGTCAGTACACAGCATTTATATTCAACTACTTAAAGCTGCCATAAAATAACCTCGGCTGCATATAATTGATTGACACTCGTCGAACACAACAAATCCTCAAATTACCCCAAATTCATCAAACTTTAACATCATCGGAATCCCATTATAGATACGGCTATACGGTTAATAATTACATAACTTAATTCTCATCAATTAATACATTAGTTTAATAAAATAAATATTCCATTCAGAACCAAAGTGTGAAAACAGTCGGTCGCACCAGTTCAGCGATAATCAACAACATTTTAAATATACAACACTAATTTCTAGTATCATTAAAACATGACTCACTATACTACCATATTATCTGTTAGGTTAAACCTTTTCTATCCATGCCAAATTTGACATACTTACTCGTACGATTAGTATGATAATTTACCAAATAAAATTCAAGCCCCTATCGCATTAGCAATGGTTTATTGCTAATGCAATTTGCGCTTTGGTCGCAGGATGGCTTTAGTGTAAACTATTACTTCAAATACCCGCGAGGTGGCAGCACAATACAGTGGATTTCCCACACAGTTCAGTAATTTAATCATTAACCATGAACACACTAATTCTACGTAAACCACTTTGTGACGCTTACTGACATAAAATATGTATACGAAGAAATAATTACATTAACGAATTGCATTACATTCAAATGCAAAAGCATGTTCAAGAAATGGGCAAAGACGATTGTCGTCTCAATAATATCAAGAAATAACGTGCACGTGTGTGTTTCAATCTATGTCTGGAGTTACACAACGGTTAGTCTTGTGCAACCTCATCAGTGGTGTATATTGACTGTTGATTTGGTGGCGCAGATCCGCCCTGCACATCACCGAAGACATTAGTGATATATTCACCACCAAAGACGTGATGTTGTGTAACACAAACGCATTGGTGATTGCGTACACAGTGTACTTCATGGTCTTGCAATTGCAAAATTCATTCTCGGGAAACGCCCTTTAAATTACGACTCTGTGTCTCACTGCCAGTATCTTATTAAAGCATATTTTAATACGAGAAAATAACCATTGCTCCCGTACGTTGTAACTAGCCAAGTTTTCAGTGGGTATGCAACGTCTCCCAGTAAATGGTAGCCTGCTGCGAGGGATGTTCCCATATTGTTCTAGATATCTGAGTTCTTTAGAACCCGACTGTCATGGACCCTACCTGGCCACCCAGCTATGAAATGTGTAAATACAGAATTCACATATGTGAAACTCGCTAGCATCTTGGATCCCACCATGACCCGATGACTCGCCTGACTTTTCAATCCCGCTCAAATCGGTTGCGCTTAGGGAGGCAGCGACCTTATGTAACTTAAAGCTTGCCATGTAAACATATTGTTCACAGATCACGCGTACGACTCTGTTGGGAAACGCCTGCCCAGCAGAGAAGCCCAGAACGTTCAGCCTAACCCCCGAAGGAGTCAGTTACCAGGTCGGATCACAAGGAGGCGTTCTGAGATCGAATATCAGCATCACAAGCAGCTTGTAGCAAAATGGAATTTGTATGCTTGGTGTTATAGCACAGTATCCCGTCGACAGCTGATGTTGATATCCCATCGATGCATCCAATGATACATTCAAAACCGTTGTGTTGAACACGGCCGACATGTGAAGATACATGGCCGGTTCTGGCCACTTAGTTACTTGTGGCATCAAGCTCTCTGTCGTTATATTGTTTCAGCATCGAGACTAGCTCGAATCGGTCCGATTGAATCGGTCTGCTATAACCCTTGTCTTCTACTGGCTCCCTAAATACATCAATGTAGTCAGCAGCTGTTCTGACAACAGCATAGGATTTCTGACCTGGTCTTCTTCCACCAGAGGAATGGCTAATGTGCCGAGCTGTTGGAGCACCCTTTCAAATATGGTCGGCCTCATCCGAAACATCGCTATGAAGTCGGCAGATAACTAATGCTGTACAACGCCGAACTCATTTTGGAAGAGGGAGATGTAAGCAGGACAACATGTAAAATTATGGTCGGTATATGATCTTATACTTGTAGTACTAATAACAATTTTATATACACAATACTATTACTAATTTGCCTTTCGTCCGTTATAAGCCCGCTGTTTTTCTTTCGTTGTATAGTTGGCGTTTCCAGTACTCCGTCAGAATCTATCGACGATGTCGCGAGTCTTTTCCTGAATCCCTGTTCTACCTGAGTTTATAGAATTAGACTTATATGAAGAAACTTACGTTAATATGCATTACACAACTTAAGTACTAAATAATGTACGTTACAAAGAAAATATACGCACAATGACATGATATAGCTTTGTATAATACAGTGTCATATACAAAATATACGCACAATGACATGATATAGCTTTGTATAATACAGTGTCATATACAAAATATACGCACAATGACATGATATAGCTTTGTATAATACAGTGTCATATACAAAATATACGCACAATGACATGATATAGCTTTGTATAATACAGTGTCATATACAAAATATACGCACAATGACATGATATAGCTTTGTATAATACAGTGTCATATACAAAATATACGCACAATGACATGATATAGCTTTGTATAATACAGTGTCATATACAAAATATACGCACAATGACATGATATAGCTTTGTATAATACAGTGTCATATACAAAATATACGCACAATGACATGATATAGCTTTGTATAATAGTGTCATATACAAAACAACCACAACAACAACGCAGTTCCACGCCCGCCGTCTCAGTTCCACGCCCGCCGTCTCAGTTCCACGCCCGCCGTCTCAGTTCCACGCCCGCCGTCTCAGGACTTAAATAAACTGTTTATTTCTAACAACAATAACACATATTATTTTATTGTTTTACTTTTCATTTTATTCTATTGTAATCCTCTACATTGTCAGATGTATATACACACACACATACACACTCACACACACACACGCACGCACGCACGCGCGCGCACTCACACACACATTGTGAAAATACACCCAGCCACGATCATGATGTCCTTAGGAATGTGATGAGGAATTTCCCCTCGGCCGCCTGAAACGCCCATTAAGGTGACCAATGGCACGCTCAACCCATTACCTCTGTGATGATAGCACCCGATTGAGTGGTGCTGACGTGTCTTTGCTGTTCCTAAGTACTCTAGCGTCGGGTGTGCATCCAGGGTAACCAGTGAAAACACTGGCGATGACTCGCTCGTCATCCACAAACACCTCCCAGATGCATCAAAGGAAACCCCTTTCGATTGAAATAGTCTCGACCACCTTTAGGGGGTGCTGCCAGTCGGATTTGGGTTCCGTCCAGCAAAACCACACACCCTGTCATTGTTGAGGCCGCCTGCACCCTTCTATATGTGGTCCGTTGCTGGTCCAGCTGAGAACATTAAATGCACTGTTAATTCGAATGAAATCGGATAACCCTCTCTGATAAGTCAGTCACGTTCACTGTCTCTCTCACTGACTGCTTGTTTGTCGTGTACCGCAAGAAAATTAAAATAATTCTGCATCATTCACCAGGTTCATCACCTAACTTGGAGAACAAAACTAGTATGTATTGTGCAAATTGGAACTCATACATCAATCACAACTGTATAATATGTAAGTGTTATTATAAACGTGCTAATAATAATAATAAATAATCTTAACACCATACATAACAATATTTCTTAATACAAATATTTTATATCCATTCATAATAACAGTCGCATTATCAACCCACGGATGGGGATTACAAGTCGGATGCGGTAGTATGATGAGATGTAAAATCTCGTACACACACGACCTCGTCCTCCGGGCCGTTGTTCTTATTGTCGGGTCGGCGGTGTGTCAAACGTGATGGTTGCCACACAGTCTGGGGTCACGTTCTCCACCGTTTCCCTTGGAGAATATCGGTCTCCATGTGTTGCTTCAACTTGAGCGACGTGTCAAGGCAGACAGAACCGTTTTGTATTTCGGTAACTGCCTTTTGCTTTTTATTGTGCTCGTGGGATAATTTCGACAGTTCAGTATTGAACTTTTTACAGGCCGCCGCCACCATCATATCCTCCACCGTGCAAACACTCTCCATCAATTACTGCGACCATCGACGTGCCGTGCTCTAACACCTTAGTTAGTTAATGATGTATACGTCATTTCAGGGAAAGAACTGGTATCCCAACTTCGACAGTTCAAATAAAAAATAAATGACAAATACATCACATACATATATATTTATGCGGAATCCTTCAGGAAAACTTTGCCGAAACTGTCAACACACCTGTGGCTGACAACACGCAACTGCACCAGATAGAAAGTACCTACGTTGTTGGTATGTTATCCTGCAACACATGGTGCTGTGTGTGACACAGCAGCACAGAACTAGGCATGGTCTGCATGGCAGCGACGTTTCATCTCACGATCCAACGTTCAGGTCAAAACATTTTCGTTCCACAGCGCAGTAGCAGTGCTGCATTGTAGGGCGCCCCGTATAATCCGCAGTGTTGCTTGGCGTTCAGCGCGGTTCGTGCTGGCCGCATATTTCTTTCTCTTGATCATTTTATCAGCCAGATACTCGACCCACAGCACATTTGTTTATGGATGATGCCGCATCAATCGTGGCTGATGGTATATGCAATGTTCTGTACCTATTATATTTAACCAGTCATATCGTAACTAGCTTTGTTAATAAATGCTTCTGCTTTTGAAGTTGATTTGGAAAGTTGAATGCTTGAATGTGCAGCCTAATACAGCCGTGACAGTTTCATTGCATTTGCATCCAAGTAACCATTTCATTTTTGAAATGCAAGCATAATAGCCTGAGAAATGATAATTAATGTTATGTTAGTTTCTGATTTTCTTTTCCATTATTGCTTTTGGTGTTGCGATCGAGCAGTTGCCACTACACAGGTTTCGTCAGTCGTGGAGAGGCACAAACTGACCGCGTCTGCGCAAAACATCTGTTGCCGCTATTCAGAGTTCGAATCGAGCCAAACAGATAAATTAATCACCTGCCGTGATATGTATTGAGTCTTTATAGCATTGAATGATTATCAGTTTCAAGACAGACAAATAAGACCTGCAACCGATGTACTGCAGTGAAAGTTAAAGAGAAAAAAGTCAATTTTTTGGTGTTATGTCCTTGCATTTTGCTTCCCTGTAAATTATATAATAAGAAAGTAATAATGATATTATATTAATATAAACTGGTTGGCAAGTTTTGGAGAGCAGAAACAACAGAACATTCAAAACGAATAATAATTAACGATGTTTGGCCCATTTTATGGTATTTTTACATGTTTATCACCTACATGTTCATTCGAAATATTCTCAGTACATGGCAACTCACATCAATCATGTAATTATCAAACATTGATAACAGTTTTGAACAAACAGTTGGTCCCACATCTGTATCGGTAATATAAATTATTAATTGTAATAGTATTGCTTTGAAATATAACTGTATTTAAAATGTAATTGTACATAATTTTACATGATTTGTGTGTTTGGACCTAATCCAGACTTTGCATATATGAAGATGACACGTTGAAAGACAAGTTCCTAACCTGTTCTCTTCTTTCATGAGTCGATAGACATCAAACTGCCGATCGCCTTCCCCGGTGAATAATGTGGGATCCACTGACAAAATGTTGCAGTCATCTGCAGCAAAGCACACATACATATAACATTATATTTCCTTTTGTTCCACTCGACACCTCACAAGTAAGACCTAATCAAACTGTTGTATGAAATGGAAAAAGGTGCCCTGTATCAATAAGTTATAACAAAAGGCTAATCACACTTAGGCATATTGCCAGATCTAACAATCATAGTAAATTCTTTCTTTCAAGTATTTTCAACCTTTACATCCAATGCAATTTCTCAATATATCCATGATAATTTTGTAAAATCGGACAAGGATGATCTAGACTGCATTGGGAGGATTGGGTAGAGAGATTTGGAGGGATTGTGAGAGCAGTGATGAATAAGAGTAAAAGATAGAGAAGAGTGGAGTCGGTTGGTGCACAGCAGTGGTTGATGAGTGTGAAAGATAGAGAGAAGTGGAGTCGGTTGGTGGAGACAGCAGTGGTGAATGAAAGTGAAGAGGAGTGGAGACGGTTGGTGGAGACAGCAGTGCAAGAACATTGATGATGATGATGACTATTCTTACGAAACAAAAAGCAGCTGAAAATAATACAGACCTGTGCCTCTATTCTTTTCAGTGTAACTGCCAGATCAACAGGATCCGTCGCCTGACTAGTTGACGCATGCTGGAATGCCCGGGAGCTCCCTGTTATTAATAAAAATAATAAATTATATTAAAAATCATAATTCAGTAGTCGTACTGCGGATGTTGGCAAGGGGAAGGTGATTATCTTGTAAGGCACTTATGATGACACCAACAATATCATTCCCAGCTGAAGCCAATACCTTCTTCCTGAATGTTGCTTTTTGCATCAACGAAGCACATAACGCAAGTTGCTCTTGGTTGTGAAAGTTTACCTCATCGGCTAGTAAAACTTAGAAGCGGGTATACATCACCTCGTTGAGGATCACGCCCGGTATCTCTTTCTTCCGATGACCTCAATCAGTTTGTTTTGGCTTTGAGGAGACAGGTAGGTGGCAGTCTTCGTGTACGTTGCACTACATTGTACATTGCTCACGTAATGGTATCGGAAGAAGCTTGCTTCTTCAGAAATGCCAAGAAGTTACCTGGATTGCCCACATCTTCACGGAAAGCTATGCACTGTCTACCAAATAATATGCTATCTCCCTCACCACATGACGGTTGCCACCAATCCTCTATAACCCGTGCTGTCAATGTATGCTATAATCGTCTGCAGTGGATTCTCAACATCGTCCGTAGGAAAATATCTATCGCACATAGCCTCTCTGTTGTAGTTCTTTGTAATGTGACCTGCTTTCCGGCAAGAACATCGCTAGCCTTAAGCCACCTTTCCAGTGGTTTGTTCTCCAAAACGCCGTTACCACAGCGATCCCGCACAAAACGTGCACCTGTCTCACGACCGAGAGTCGGCTAACCAAGACTTTTTAAAGCCTCCTTCTGATACTTGTCTTGGCCTTTGACCGTACAGCGCATGACAAATTTTCCATACGCGTTCTTTTTCTTCCAGTTGGTCAATCAACTTCAACATTTTGAAGATCGTAGTTGTTATTGAGAGTTCCGAATCACCTACCGGTCGGCATCAGGATTCAAAGTCCGGTCCTCCGATCGTCAGTCCGACACTCTGACCGTTCGATCACCGCGCCCCTTCTGTTACATGTTCTAGTCTAGATCTTGCTATGCAGGACTGACTTTCCGGTCGCACCATCAAAAACTGTGTTCTCGCGCAGATTGGTTTGTCAAATGCATTCCATACAATGGTCTAGCACTTTTTATCCAGTGCCGCGGCGATATCGTTCTTGACTCGCAGGAGCGCCGTCTCCGTGGCCGTGGCGGTATGCCGATTGAAGTGGATCGCGCAAACTGTTCGTATCAACGTGATTGTTTATTTTTCTTGCGACCACGTTTTGAAAGCACGTTCGAAACAAGGCGATAGTTGCATAAGCGTCGATTTTGTCAGGTCTGGCCTGACGATGTACGCGGGTTCGACTGAGCTGTCGATTGAAGTGTTTATTATGCTGGTCACCAGTGCCAGTGGTATACGAAGGTACATTGCTTGAATGTTCATTGATCGTACTCCGTAAATGATGTTGTGCTAGTTAATTTCGGCCGGTCTGGTTATGTCTGGTTGTGTGATACAAGAAGAGCAAAATGTATGTCTAATTTCAGCTAATAAACTTCATTCAGTATGTTCAAATATAGCCTGGTGAACCTATATTTTCTGTGGAGCCATGTTGTATTATATATCAATCATTTGAGGTGAACAGAGTCAAAGTTCAACGGGAAATCTAGGCAGACTGCATAGGTTTCCCACTATTGTTTATAGTACCAGCCTAGTCATGAAGACATTATAATTATTGAGCTATTTTTTAACGGCTCGGTGTGGCTGTTAACACCCTCCATGTTGAAAACAAGGCATCGTGTTAGCATGTAAATTGATTCCAGACTTGTTACAATCATAGCGTTGAAAATATGGCAAGTACCTTTCCAAGTCCTATGTTGCTCTGAACGGAGCTTTCGACGTCATTATAACGTTTTCATTAGCGTTGGTCTGCGCCACTCTCGGTCGTCATGTGACTGTGTTGGTAAATGTCACATGACAGCAGAATACAAGAAGAAACTTATCAACATATTAAGGACATGGCAACAGAAGGACTCTATTCCTATGCAGTTGAAACACCGGATATACCCGACATCAGAAGAAATACCTAAGATCTATGGAACCCCCAAGATACACAAACCAGAGGCACCGCTTAGATCGATAGAATCTAGCATTGGCAGTATTTCCTACAATGCAGCTAAGACATTGGCTAACATTCTCACCCCTCTTGTTGGGAAAACACCTTACCACGTCAAGAACAGCAGAGATTTTGTGGACAAGATCAAAGACCTTTTTTATCAGAAATGTTGCTGATTAAAGTACCAGCTATTGATTTAAAAAGACCTTTTGAGAGTGCGCCTAGACAATTATCAATAAGCGTGCAATTAGTATTTGAAAAAAGTGTTGGTAAAGTAATTTTAGAAAAGAAACCATGTGCTGTGATTGTGTCAAAATATTCACATATTATGTTTTTTTCTTTTATTTTCAGTAGAACAATATTGTAATCTCTGGCTAGTATTACTTCACCAGTTAGGTTTCGCAGATGATGTAATTTAGGGCATAATTCTTCTATGAATGTTTGGTAATTCTCAATGACATCTCTAGGAGGTCGATATATATTTCCAAGGTTGATTTTTTACTTGACGGTGTTTAATGTTATTTCAATAAATTGATTTTGTATAAATAGCTAACAATTTATAGTTGTCATTTTTATCAAGATATAGTGTTAGGCCAGCGTGACCACTACATATTTTCCCTTGTGATATTAAATTGTAACCATCAATTTGTAATAAGGAGATACCAGAATCATCCTTAAGCCACGTTTCTTGTAAACAAAGAGCGTTGATTTTACAATTATTGTTTCTAAGTATGTCTAGCGTAATAACAATTTCGTCAAATTTTGCGTTTAAACATTGACAGTTTACATTTACTACTCTAAATTTGTTCTGTTTGTTTTTATGTGATTAATTAAGTCGTCATCATTAAATTATGGTGACTGGTGAATTAGATTTAATTCACCATCTTCATCATTTGTATCTATTCTTAAACTATGATTTAAAGAATTATTTTCTATACCACCGTAACGTCCTAAGAAACATTCAGTATTGATTCTATTTAAAACAAAATATTGCTTGTCAAATTAATTAAATTAAACAGCATGACAAAACTAATATTACTGTTAACAAAAACACATTTTGGCAAAATCATATATAAAACGCATATAACGCGCATGCGTCTGAACAGTACATTTAAAGGAGATGTCGCATGCTCCCCATTAGTGCATTTTAAACTTATCATAATTGAGAGAACTAAAAATGTGTTAATGAAGATTTCAAAAAGAAGAAAATAAAAGATGTGTAAAAAAAGAAAAACATTCATACATATTAAGGTCGCATAGAGTAGATTATGCAAGTGACTTTCCATTTAGGCGTAGTCCGTTTCAGTTAAAAATACTTGATGATTGCCAGATAACGCCCTGGCATTGATGCATTGTTCGCACAGTCACACAAGAAGAAGAGGTGGCAGAACACAGCGTGACTACTGGCTACTGGACGTACAAAGCAAGATTGTCAGAATTCAAACAACACTACAAAAAGCCAGTTCGATAAATAAAAATAAATGAAAAGCCTAACATGCTAACGCACACCCGTACGCACGCACGCACCCACACACACACACACACTTCATAATGCGCGCGTGCGTGCGTGTGTGTGTGCGCGTGCGTGTGCGTGGGCGCGTGCATTTGTGATGTGCGTGAGGTGTAATCTGATAATTATTAATATTGGGCGTTATTGCAGGTGGTGAACAGGACCGACATGTGCAGCTATTGAAGAAAAGGATATTCAACCCACATACCGAGTACGGATAATATTTATGCCACCTTTATTGCTTTTCGGGAATACTTATATTTACAAATGTTAATTGATTGTGTAGTGTGTGTGCGCGCGCGCGCGCGTGAGCGTGTGCGCGTTGCTACACTATGCATTGATAGTGCATATCTATAAATATAGATAAACGTACTTTTGTACATTTACTTGTAACAAAACAATCTGAACATATAAATATAGAATAGCCATGAGGAAAATATTATTTATTTAACAAAAACCACACTAAAGTTGAAGACGCGTGTGACTATTTTCTCGATCAAATTTTCAATTTTAAGCATTACTAACTTGTTTAAATACAATATGTGAGCATTTTTTAAATAATTTTTTTTATTGTTACCGTATTTTGTTTCTAATTTAAGTATAGAAAATGACAAAAAGAAGACACATTATAGATCCTATTCTAATTGTATATATTTTACACGTGTTTGAGATGTAAACGTACCTTTAATGTTAATTGTAGATACTTGTTAACTGGTTTTAATTGGTTTTGTTTGCAGATGACAACGCATTCCGGAAAGACTGCTAAGAAAGATTGCAACATAGTAATTAAGATTTTTAAATGAATGTGTTGCTCCAAGTTGTAAAAATAAATAGTTCTATGACGTGACGTAAGATGCAGTTGTTGTAATGTTATGTACTTAACGGAGCTGACAGGATAACATGAACTCTGGAATGTTTTATTGCAAGGACAATAAATATACTTCTTAGACTCAAATCAAATCAAACTTTATTTTGCAACAACATCAAACATCGACATAAACGAATACACAAAACAATCGTTTAAAAAAGTAATGTTATGTCGCATTGGGTCACATGGCATGTTAGATGCCGTCTTCCTGTGACCCCACAAGGATAAATTTAAACTACGACGCACATATACACATGTACGATAACTATATTACAATGATGACTGTGTAACAGCGGACTGGGGGTAGGATGGAATGAATAATAATAAAAAATATATTATAAAAAATAATTGTATGAGATTTATCCGGATCTAACGTAGACATAAAACACCTCTAACTGCACTCCACACATCTGGGATTTACGCAATGTACATAGTTGAGATAGCTGTCTATAAAATTTTTTTTATATAATAAAACTTTGAATTTTGATCTAGATTTAGTGTTGTGAATCTTATAATCAAGACTATTCCATTTTTTTTTAAATTATGTTTAGGTAACCTATATAAAAAATGTGTTCTGTGTTTCTCTGTATGTAAGAGGTTGTATTGTTTAAACCTGCCACACGTAACGTTTACCGCATTTTGGTATTTTGCGAACTTGTGCGGCCACCTGTAATATACCGTTGACACCATCGACAGCAATAACTTGGTGGAAATGTTTACTTTCTAAAAGCAAAGGAGAACCTAAAGAAACACGAAGATTAGGGCCTACGTGTGAAATGCTTATTTTGCTGGACTGAATAATGTATGTATATGTATATATGTAAATTAAGTAAGTAATTATATGTAATATGAGTTACTTTTACGCCAGATTTGACTGCTAACAAATGACGACGTTAGGACCAAACAAAAGCGCATCATCCACAATTATTTACGCTACGAATGTGAACCGAGTAAATTCACTGAATGCGTCACAAGTATCGTCAGTGTTTTTTTTCATGTTAAATGCGCAAAACTACCGGGTATGTTAAAACCTTGCACGAGTAAATTAGCCGTTACTTCGGAAATATTGCAGGTTTTCGCGTGCATGTTAAAACATTGCACGAGTAAAGCCCGCATACAAAATGCCAGTGTTTTCCGACCAGATAAATGAATGCTTAAAAATATTATTTGTTATCAGAATACGCATCCTAGTCAAAATGAAAGAAACGCAAGTTTCTGATGTAAATCATACATGTTATTTGCTTGGACGAAATATGGATAATGTAGGAAAATTGTGTTTAATATGGCCGATGGGAGTAGTCACAGTGCACTAATATTATCGATGGGGTATTGTCTCCATCGGGCAATAAAGCATGTCACGTTCCTGTTTCACTGACCTTCTTAGTCTCTGTAATCGATGGAGAGGCGTGGCTGTATATTCTTCAATAAGGGCAACAGTAGACTGGCGGATGTCGTTTGGTTGTTGTTATCGTTGACAAACCCGACTCCACAATTTGTCTCCGGCATGATCAGTGGGAGACATGTCGGGTCTAAGGACAAAAACGCTGACAGCCGCTGCAGAAATGCTTGCCCAATGCGTGCGACATGATGATGACGTCGGACATTGTCCTGCGGAAACAAGCTCAGATTCCGGTGATGGACCATGAACTGTTCTACTTTAGGCATTGCGATTTCATTAACGTATATGTGGGCATTGGGACTGCCAGTGTACACTATCACTTCTCTCCGTGGTACCAACAAAAGAATAAACGGCAAGAGGAACAACTCAGCCTAAATACTGGTCGAAAAGTGAAGCCACACAATTAGTGAACATTAAATTTATATCGAATAAAGCGACTACTGGTGTGTAAGTGTAATATGCGTAGTCGTAAACGTAGCCTTGGTACAGCGCACCGAATTGTTCAAACTCTAAGAAAAATGTCCGGAGAAGGGGTTTTATTTCGGTTTCAAAAATATACCGAGTGTATTGAGTGTTGTTGTGTTATAATTCACTGTTGACATTCAATATATTGTATAACTGATCAAATAAATCGAAGAATGTAATTGCTCAACGCACTCATCCTGGTGCTATCACAACTCGGCGCTATCGTGTATAGTAGTTCTCCTAGCTCGCTGCCTGGGGCCGCTGCTGAATGCCGGTGTAAGACGCTCAAAACACTACGATACTGTTTTGAAAGTACGCTCAAAACACTACCGTAGTGTTTTCCGCGTCCTACACCGGAACTCCATGGCAAACAAGTGGGTTATGTCAAAGTAAGTGAGCTGTGACAGTGTGCACGCCTTGAACACCAGAACAGGTGGGTTATTGGTCAAGTCTGCATAGACCAAACCTGCAAATTCAGCCATGCCTGACCGACCACCGAATGTATCTGAAGCCGTGAACCGTGACAAAGTGTTTCCAGTCGACAGTCTGTTTACAATCTGTACAGTTACATGCGCCATCGACACCACATGTTGACCAACATCACAACACCGTGGATGTCAAGACTTTGCTCGTTTCTGTCGTGCGTGGTGGTTTAGCCATTCGTAAAACCGGATTTCTCAGATTCACTATCATAATCGTCTAGGAACTACTTCATTTGTGACCATGTGATTTTGTGAATGATTGCTGAGATACAGTTCCAAAATGAAGTTGATATTGGACATTTCCACCTGTCTCCAAAGTCAAGCAGAATTGAACAATGTATTACTTTGGGTAACTTTGAGTTTGTTCTAGCACTGAAATTACTTTAAAAGCACGATTCTGGTTTATCCCTTGAATTGAGCTCTTTGATACAGTGAGATTCCCGATCTGATCTGATCTGAATCCGATCTGATCCGTCGATCCCAGATCTGATCCCGTCAATAAAGATATTGTGCAATACAACAATAACGCTGACCAACCCCGCACAGCTGCCTCCACATTGGGCTCACCGAAAGCCTCCAAATACACCCTCTTGCGACGGGTATGGTTGGTCATTTCATACGACTTACTTATGACTGGGTTTGTAACCCCAACGTGGT
Organism: Paraescarpia echinospica; assembly: GCA_020002185.1. Classification (NCBI taxonomy): domain Eukaryota; kingdom Metazoa; phylum Annelida; class Polychaeta; order Sabellida; family Siboglinidae; genus Paraescarpia; species Paraescarpia echinospica. The sequence continues at coordinate 11,367,375 of CM034534.1, forward strand.
TAAAATTAATAGAGTAGGTTCATTTCCGGCTTGGGATTCGTTGTGTTGCTGATACTTGCCAGTGGGCATGCAAAATGGCGAGGTTTGTTGCCGTGAGTATCGTCATACAGCTTGCTATGCTAGCGCCCGTCCGGTCTCTTTCGAACGAGGAAGTTCGATTTGACTGAATTTCCATTGTTATCCCATATTGGCAAAAGTTACATACAACAAGAAAATGAACATTATGTATAACAAGATGCGCCAGTCGATGATATTGGGTGAAATTTATCGCTAGTGCCTCCCTCATGCGGATGTGGGCGAACGGCAAAACCAGCCATGGGAAAGTCAGCGCATTTTTGTTCGGCGTGTAATTGTTCTAATTCCAGAAACAAACGGCCTGGTTTATCGTTCTTCAGATTCCCAAAGGAAGCAGAGAGGTGTGTTACTCATATATATATATATATATATATATATAGATATACATAAATTAATACAAATTGCATGAATATATACATATAATTGCCGTAATGACATGAACGATAATGGGGCGATTTCAAAATGAAGCGCGCACGCCCCCATCTGAAAACAAATTTATCCGACTTCAGTTGATCAATAGTACATCAACATTGGCCTATGTACCCATTGGTGATTAATCAGTGATTCAATTTAGAAGTTATGTTTGTCCTGAGCTATTAACCGATTTACCAATTCTAAATGATAGCGAATCATAGAAACATGGAATTCTCTGAAATGGTATCTCACATCGAAAAAGGTAAAAATAAAGATAAAAAGGTGATCAACCGTCAAGATGTATAATTTTATTAATTTATTGGTATAATTTAACAGGTGCAAACGATGGGTGATAAATTGCCGCCGTAAAGACTTAGATGACAAGAAGCCTGAGTATTTACATAACAACTGTCGATTGTGTTCATCCCACTTTGAGGATGGCCAATTTATGAATACGGCCTCCAGGAACAAATTGATCTGGACTGCAGTTCCAGGAATATTCAGCGTCCCTCACCCACCTGTTCTCGTAAATGGTAAAAGACCAGCACCGAAACCAAGAGATGCCGGACCAACCAAGAAACAGAAGGCCGATGACAATGACGATGTAATTGGATTTCTGAACAAGATCATTCAGATACACATTGTATAAAAAATTCTACATTACAAAATTCAAGATTTAGTTTATAATAGTGTAGATGTACATATTGGGTAACTATTTATAATGGCTGAGATATATAATGATTACCTTTTAATAAATGTTGTATTTGTTATTGATTACTACAGGTACCATTGGTACTAGGTAAATATATTTTAGTATTCTTTGGCATGATGGTGGTGGTAGTGCTCAGATTATACTTAATATGCATATAGTGATATATCATATTTGGGTTTTGGTGTGTCGTGTATCGATACCGGTGAATTTGTTGTTGAAATGTTAATTGGTCAAGATGGACTATTCTCATTTTCTGCAATTTATTAAAATATGAATATTTATTATGCATGTATTACTTAGTGGTGATACTTTGAAGCAACTCCCATTATGGCTAGAAAAATAGAGACAGATAACCCCTTTCTCTACAATAGAAAATATAATTTTAGAACATCCACTGTCCACTGATATAGTGTCTATAGCCCCCCTCTAGGTAATGGCACATATAGATTTACCCTATTAACCATTATATTCCTTTGTATACTGCATAAATAAATGACGACGGGTCCCATCTAGAAATATGATTTTGGTGAGTTTATCTACCTACTACATTTATATTTGCCGGAAGATGGAGTGTAGGGTGTGTCAGTTGTGTTATGACAGCATTGTTGGTCCTTTGGATAAGTAAAATGAGGATCACATATTTCTGGCCAGTAAACAATATTCCAATGTTCGTAGTGGCTTGCGTGAACCCAGTGTTGCATTCCTTGATATTGTAAAACAAATCGAAAATAAATTCGACGAAGAGTTGGAAGCCGTGGTACATCATGACCGGGTATGACTGAAAATTGTGACCGCATTGTCAAAGATGTCTTGTGTCATTTCATTGTATTGTTCTGCACATAAATGTCGACTTGACCGCATGGTCATTACCATGTTTGTAACTATGAGATCACACTTCTACCTAAAGGTGGCCAGTATAAATCTTCCCACCATTTCAACGAAAAGAAACCGGAAAAATCTGAAATTTAGCCATCAATAATTTGGTGATCAAATATACAATTTTTTTTAAGTCATGTGAGGATCACTTAGTTCTGGCTAGTCTTTGCCAGAAAACAATGATCCATTGTCATTAGCGTCTTGCAGCCAGTGTTACACGAGCTTCTTTTCAACTGGTGGGTTGATTTCTATGGCACTGCATCTGAGCGTAGTCTTGTAGTCGTTCATTGGATCATACAACATTCCATATATTTGCCAAATCGAGCACACTGATGATATGATCGTATCTTGGCTTATTGCTACTGTTATCGTAATTAACTGGAGGAAGATCAAAGGTTCTTTACACACTGGAGCCTTGCCAGTTGTGACATATCAAAATCATGGTGTAATGGCTTCTAGATAAACGTCGTATGTGTTATAGAGATTGTTTACACTAAACACCACGTTGTCCATGGTGCTACTAAAAATATATAAATTATTACCTTGTTTCTCTGCCAGCGAATGAAGATTCTGACGTCACATATATTCCCCAAAAGATATACGTGTGGCTGTGTCTGACCTTGGTTTAACCACATCCACGTAATAATGTTTACAACTTCTATAACGAGTAACGAGCTACTACAGTATAGCATGACTAACTTATTATAGTGTAGGACATCGTGGAAGCACAGTACAGGTGTGCGTGTGTGTGCGTGCGTACGTGCATGCGTCCGCTTACAAAACTGTACAACATATATGAAACTATATTAGACTACACTGTATACAAATGAAAACAAACACGATCAAGTAATTGTGATTGGATTATACAATTAATTAAACAGAATTGAATGAATAAATTACTTATTTGCTATAGGAATATAATTACATTTTAATATGTTCAAAAACCTTGACATTTCTTCTTCGTCTTGCGTTTGTCTTAGAAACTTAGCATAAGCCCTGCAGTATGTCGTCAACCAGCCAGGTGCACAATATCAAGATAAGCAGTGTCGATTTCTCCGTTTGAAACGCCGTGGCTCATAGGGTGCAAGCATTGATGACCTGTTCCGATGTTTGCTTATTACGAACAATACAATACATTATGTTAATACGCTAACTGACATATGATCTAACAATTGACGACGCATTTGAAGAAAAACAACATGCAAAGGCAGCTATTTGGAGTTATTTACATTTTTAGTTGACAGATTCAGTTATCAGGTATGTTCCCAGGTGGCACCATTGGTATATTATTATCATTACGATATGTTGCACGCAGTGTCATAATTAGTTGCAGCCTAAATTAAGTGGTCATGGGTAGGAATTTAAGTTCAAGATTTTGTAATGGTGATAACTGCTGCCTTTGTATTCGTTATTCGTTAATTAAATATGGACTAAGCCACGAATTTGAAATTTGGTCATTCGTTTGCCAAAACGTATCTACCATTGTTCACAATACCATTCACAACAAGCGCAGATCTTGATTGCGCTCGCGACAAAACTCCCGGCACTTCACCTAGGTATATTCTCGGAACCTCAGAACCGCAACAATAACCTTGGTCCACTATGGTACTGAATATTGTGGGCCCCTCAACCCCCACACGCGTCATATGATGGGATATATCCTTTCAGGTGAACTATCAAGCGTGTCTGGACTAAGAACCGCTGAAGTGAATCGAATATGTTGATTCCAGGTCCACCCACCAAAGAAAAGGCGCAACAACAAAACCGTGCCTTGAATAGGTGGCCACGTTCTGCCGACACATGAGCATTATGAGAAACTATTTAACGTCAGTTGTTCAAAGCAAGCTATTTTTGGTCAATCTATCTGTCCTGATCTGTTGCAATTTTCTGGCTGTCTATAAGTGAAGAAATCAAATGTCACCCTATTTGTTGCGTTAAAATACTAATCAATTACTATGTTAACCATTTATGGAATACAATCAACCATGTTTTATTTGGTAGACAAAAATTATCGTTTTTTATAAAAGTAGCAATGTGGATATCGTCATTTCAGGGGGTGGCGATCAACGTACAAAACGTGGTCAGGGACAACAACCTGTTTTACCTTTGTCAGAGACGTAGGTGTAACAACCTGTTCGCTTGTGAGCCTATACATACTAGCTTTAACATACAAGGATACCACATAAAACATTTAACTACAATGGGTGTTTATGTGGGCACATATTGGCAATATTCCCGCGACGATCATGAAGAGCTGCTGTTAAATCCGTTTTTCTTAATTCATTATTTTGTTATCCCTTGGGCTTGCATCGTAATACGATCATAGATAACAGCTAACGTAATCACTGTGCCTCTTACTCAACAATGCGCTGGAGACGACGCCTATCAATTATAGTAATGCACTCGTATAAACCTACACACGGAATCCGTCAGATCAAAACTTTGCTATAATATATGATATGTGGCATTCGTACATTATGTGGAGAACTCGCAACCAGATCACAGATGGTGCTTTGGACGAGAAAGCGATAGCAGATAATGTTGTTCAGCGAGAACGCATCTCGTCGTCTGCATGCCTGTTTTCACCCACGACGAAGCCTTTTAGAGTAATTTGTTAAACTGACCGAAGACATCGGGGCAATTGTTGAAAGCGGGAAGAAATAAGGTGCGCCCTCTCGGCCGAGTACGACCCTGTGTGGTATATTAATGGAGGTCTGACACTGAAGATTGTTTGTTTAATACCGAGCAAACACATTAATTGTTTGGTTTGCACAAGAAAAACGTCACAAATTGAAGATCTTAGCTAAACGAAGATACGTCAGACACTCAGCTCACCTGTCTCGTAACCGTGTGTATAATGGTCGTTCGGACACCCCTGTCGATAATCGCACCATCTGTTTCCACCTCGTCCGGTCTTATGCTGCCATTTGTGATTCGTATAGGTTTTGCACCGATGCTTTTCAACATCTACCCGTCGGATATCCCGCACTGAGCAACACACCACACGCGCGCGCGCGCACACACACACACACACACACACACACACACACACACACACCTACACGCGCACACACACACACACACACACACACACACACACACACACACAAACACACATACACACACAAACTCACACACACACACACACACACAGACACACACACACGCGTACACACACACAACCACTCAAATGAGCTACGGGAACTCGAGTGAAGAGCCAGTTTTTTTCATGACCACAGATGACCCCCACATGAACTCATGTGACTGCACATGACCACACGTGACAATACATTATTACACAAGACCACACATGACTACTGATCACCACACATTACCACAGTTTTTAGAACTGTAGACCACGCTATATAAGAACTTATATTTTACCTGGCAATAATGATTGTTACCCTTACAGGTTATTGAGTTAACCTAATCCTTTTGGGGACCCATCGTTCATTTTGTTTCAGTGTTTGTCTAATCAGCATCCGCAACTGCTTGGGCGAGAAAAATTTTAAACTCTTTAACGATCTTCCTAACGTCTCATCGTTGACATGTCATTGTTCAGGTAATGCCATTGCCCCCCCCAAAAAAAACCTATCTGGTGAAATGAGACCCTTCTGTCTTAGAGTGGAGTGCGAACGCACCAGCTTGACAACGATGCTACTGATACCATGACTTCGTGTAGCACTGATAACTGATCGCAAACTGACCATTCTAAGTGTTAGTTTTGATGTTGCGCTCGGACATTTTGTTCTTTTACTGTTTGTACCTACATCTTTTCTGAAATATAGAGCAGTACGAGCAAACGTCACTCTCTGAGCAGTGGTTTAATGTGGGAACGTGCCGCTGTGACCAATATTTGTCCACAACAAAGAGCACGAAATGGAAAAGCATATATTGGTAGAATGCCTTATCATGGTAGAAATCAGCTACGAAAATATTAATAGACGCAGTTTAATTATTCAAAGCAACCACAATTCAAACCGATTTTCACATCGCCGATCGAACCAAGAAAAACGCCAACAATCCCATAACTGCAATTAGCCAACACATTACTGAATATGTAATGGTCAAAAACAATAAATGCCAACATAACATGAGTCGGTTGTTCATTGTTCGCTAGTTAGTTGTTCAGCCACTACCACTGCAACGACAACGACAGATCAATGAGACCGGGAGTGACTCGTTGCTCTCGACCGCAGAAGATCCTTCATCTTCTCATAATTAATATCATAATTTGGGGTTAGAGTGCTGCGAACGCGAACACAGCTTCAGGCGCTAACATATTAAAAAACTGTACAGTACATGTCAGTGTATTTCCTTTGACCTTTCACCGATGGTGTGGTTTAGAACAGTCTACGTGTGTGTGTGTGCGCCTATGAATGTGTCATTCAACATGTACCATGCCGTTCGATTGGTTCCCCGGACTGACGACGACCGCCTCCGGGATATAAAGACGTGTGTCTGCGCGCAACGACTCAAGATGTCTTTACGTCGCCGATTCGTGTCCTAGTAGTGCGCCAATACCCTCATCGACAAACGACCACAAAGGCATTTCGTCCAGTTTACTGGTAAGTTCTAGACGTCAAACTTATGGTAATAAGAAACACACTGAAAACAGTATGGACATGTAGTAACTTCCATAATATGTATAAGTATATATATATATACATATATATATATATATGTATATATATACATATATATATACATATATATATATATATGTATATACATATATATATGTATATATATATATATATGTACATATATATATACATATATATATATATATATATATATATATATATATATATAATTTACATATTAATAACTTTTTATTTGTTGTATTTAGACACTAAATATATAATAAATTATATATAATTATATATATATATATATATATATAATTTACATATATATATATATGAATTATATATAAGTGTATATATATACATATATAATTTACACACACATATGTGTGTATATATATGCACATTTAAACAATATGCATACATACATACATACATATATTCATACATACATACATACATACTTACATATATACATGCATACGTACATACATACGATTAGTCATACATACATACATACATACATACATATATACAAATATATATACATACATACATACATACATTCATGCATGCATACATGCATAAATACATACACACACACACACACACACACACGCACACACGCACACACGCACACACGCACACACGCACACATGCATACATACACACACACCCATACATGCCTACATACATATATCACGGATTCATGGTGTAGTTGGTGGTCCTCTTTGTAGATTGGCGTGTCATACCCTGATGTACAGTTTCTTTTCAGGACATTCGCCTCCAAAACCAAGATGTTATTCGTCCATCTTGCCGTGTCCGTGACCCTGCTGGCGACGATGCATCAGGCTAGCGGAAGTATCTGCTTCTCGTATGTCATACTTTGCTTTGTAGCTACTTCCGACAGAATCTACTTTTTTAATGTTGATATTGAATAAGTATAGACTTACGTAATGGTGTTTACGTTTCGCAATACATAATACATTCGATGTGATACGAGTAGAAAGATGTCATGGTGTAGGAGCCAAAGTACACGTTGAGTCCATTTGTGTATTCAAATGAGCGTGACTGCGAGTATTAAAAATGTGCTGAAGAATAGTTTACTTATTGCAATATCTTGCTCGCATGTTCAAAGAAACATAATATTTTGTACCGTTCTTCGTTGATATATATTTTACAATTTGTTGTGTAGATTTTGCTATCATCATTTTGCGGTAACCTTGACAGTAATGTTATCTCAATTTGCAAATGTTAGAAGATAAGGAATTGTTTTTATTGTGTGACATATGATTGTGTTTATTTATTATTTTACCATGAAGACGTTAAAGTTCAATTACTAATAATCTTGCATGTGAATACATTATTTCATTGCAAACTGATAAATATATACTATTATATTGTAATATGCGTAGCAACTAAAGTTCAAACCAAACATCGATTCATATATGATGTGGTGTTCTTTAATTCAGTACTAGGAATGCTACTTTGTAGGACCTGCGAACTTTTGTCATGGGAGAGTTGGAGCGTCTGCACTTCATCATGTGGCGATCGCACGAGGAAGCGAGCAATATGTTGCAATACGGATTGGAGCTTGGATGTGTGCCTACTACACTGTGGTCGGTCACGCTCTGACCTCTCTGACACCCAGTCGTGCGGCTACGAGTGTGTATTCCAGCTATGCGTTCTACCGTAGCCATATTATTGTTGTACTTAAACACTCACCACTATATACTACTCGCGTGAATAGGCAAAGATTAACAAATCATAACTGTATTTATACTTGCATACATTTAAACTTGACTGAATAATGATGCGTAAATGAAATACAAAAATATATAAATCTACAGAAGATAGACAATTATTAAACCTCCAAGGTGGCCGCTCTGAAAGGCGGGGAGGCGGAGTCGTTCTATAATATTATATTAAAGAATCAAAACAGGCAAAGTAAAGTTCAACATTAACAGTAGGATTAGTTTATCGTAGTCCAAACATAGGACAAGAGGATGACACAAGACTGCAACATGCTGTAAAGACACGAGTAAGGGGGAATGTGAGTTTAATTACGGACATAATAGTATTCCATGGAAATCACAAGATAGTGTTGGCGGTGATGACCACCAGTTTCTATCCCTAATATACGATTACTTTCTTACCGTTTTACACCAACATATCCATGCGAAGGTATATTTTATAACCATTTAATAGGTCTTTTGTAGTGTCTGCGATGTTTACCCGTGGGGTAGTCCTTACAGTAAGACATTCCTAATGTCTATTTTATTACCATGTTAATAGGAGGTCTTTTGCAGTATCTGCGATGTTTACCCGTGGCGTAGTTGGGGCTCCTGTACCTCCAACTGTCGGGGTCAGCACACCAGATATCGCTCTATATGCTGTAAGGCGACCTGGGGTGTCGATTATTGCCTATCACACTGTGGTTACCCAGCTTCGCATCTCTCCCAGACATCTACATGTGGCCACGGGTATGTAATTGGTGCCTGTGCGATCGGCGCAGTTATCAGTTGCCGATTCCGGTCTTGATATGGTTTTTGATATACTATGTGCTTATAAATCATAAAGAGTTAATTCGTTGGTAGAATGACGAGACGATCATCGTTCGCCGTTGTCCGTGAAATCTTAGCCTGTTCTTCAATAATTAGCACGGCTACATGAATGTTAGATGTTTTGGAAATATTACTGTTTGTATTGTCTGGGACACCGTTGCGTTGAATGTGTCGTGTTAGTGCGAATAAAAGTGTTCGTTCTGTTTACGTATCACACGTATAAATACAATAATTATAAAAAAACAATTTAAAAATTCATTAGAACTATTTAGGATGAGTTGGAAATAAAATGGTTTCAATCAAATATCTATTCGTATGTGAGGTGGTGGATATTATTACTGTCTTTATTTATATGCACACTTTGTAGGCACTGCGAGCTGTTCGTGTGGGGAAGTTGGGGCTCCTGCAGCGCAAGATGTGACGGCCGTCACTCGAGACAGCGGCATGTTTGCTGCAGTTCTTCGTCTGACAGTGATACCTCTTGTCTAGACAGCTGTGGTCACACAGCATCAGACCTCACCGAGACAGCTTCTTGCAGCCCAGAGTAAGTCTTTGGCATCGACTCCGTTACCAGTTGATATATCCGATGTTGACGCGTTGAATGCGGAATTTCTGGTACAATTGATTGTACGAAGTTCCTCTTGTAATAGAGATACGTCACATCATGATTCGTCGGTCCCAAAGGCCCTACCACATGTAACGCACTTATTTGATTGCAATAAATGTAACAATATTGGTTACGAGATGTTGTGTACGGTGTGAACAACATGCTGGAATGCAACGAAGCAGTAACACGCCCGCACGCCCGCACGCCCGCACGCCCGCACGCCCGCACGCCCGCACGCCCGCACGCCCGCACGCCCGCACGCCCGCACGCCCGCACGCCCGCACGCCCGCACGCCCGCACGCCCGCACGCCCGCACGCCCGCACGCACGCACACACTCACATACACGCACACGCACACACGCACACGCACACACGCACACACACACACACACATACACACACACACGGTATGAGAGAATCTGCACTTTTTCATATGGTTCAGTTGGGCCCTCTTACATCAACTATTTTATTTCAAGTCTTTAAAAATAAAATATCCTTTCATGTCTGCGGTGGTATAATTAGAGGCATCCTTTATAGTGTCTGCGACCTTTTGCCATGGGGCAGTTGGGACACCTGCAACTCAGCGTGTGACGGACGGCATTCTAGACAGCGATATATTTGTTGCAACGAGAATCCGAGTGATATCTCTTGTCTAAGCAACTGTGGTCGCAACGAATCCGACCTCGCCGAGACAGTTCCGTGCGGCTATAAGTACGTCTTTCACAAGTCTTCGTCTTGCGCCATTAGCAGTTTGATCAAATCCGTTGGTGATTTGTTTAAACGTAAATGTATTTTCTTGTTAAACTGACTGGGTAGCAACAGTTAGTTTCCCATTAAAATTAAGTGCTACATATCTTGGTTGGTTTATAAATATTGTGTTGTGTTTATAAACATCTTACTAGTGTTCTAATACGGTGCATGTGTCCTAATTTCTTTTGTCTACGCGTGCCAACAAAATTATTAGGACACAATTATTAGAATTTGAATACGATGATACACTGCTTACATCTTTTTAGCGGGAACAATACGTTATTGTTTAGAGCATCGTTGTGTTGAATTTGTACTTTTAGTGAATATTTTAGTGAGGAAGTATGAACTATCACACGAATAAATACGGCAGTACTACTAGCACTAACATGTGTTAATGCTATTTTTACGTATTATGCAAAACTACATTAACTGATTTCAGTAAAATATCCTTTTGTATCTAAGGGGGTAAATTTTATGATATTAATTAGGGATATATTAATTAAGGATATATTTGTTAGTGTCTGTGACGTCTTCCCGTGGAGCAGTTGGACCTCGTGCACCGCCCAGTGTGACGGACGTCACTCCAGACAGCGTTCTATATGCTGTAGCAAGGACGCGAGTGACACCTCTTGTATGGGCAACTGCAGTCGCTCAGAGTCCGATCTATCGGAGACCGCGGCGTGCGGCATGCCGTGAGTAGTTGTCATCAACGCGCTTCCATTTACCAATTACGATGCTACCATACTCTTGTCAATTCGATTGTATAATGTACCAACGACCAACATTTAATTGCACCAGGTCATGCATGGTTCTTCGATCAATTCGTCATTGTTGTCATGACAGTCTAGTCATATTTCTAATACAATGTTGGGGTAAATTGATACTTCTACGTACAATAACATTGAGATCATATGAGCAGCATCATACCGCAATGTTCAATGTGCATATTAATCGCTGGAAAGATTACATCGAAAGTCTAAAAAAAGTCAGAGAGTCATACTCTTTTGATAGGGGGTGGTCTGTTTTAAATGAAATAATATGTTTTAGGGTCTGCCAATTTTATCCATGGAGCAGTTGGGAGTCCTGCAACTCAACGTGAGACGGTCGTCGTTCGAGACTACCTACACATAGAAAGCTAATTTCCTCTCGTTGGTGCATAGTTGAAGATTCGAAAATGAAGTTGATTGCATTAAACATTGCTGTGTATAATTCTCATTTTAGTGCGACTTAATTTAGTGGAACGTTTAACTATCACAATAGAAAACCTATTCATTGTTGTATCGCAATATTTGTATTTAATACGAGTAATTATATTGTTCTACGATAACCAATAGGTATATTTTGTAGTGTCTGCGACATTTCCCCTTGGGCTGAATGGGGTTCCTGCACCTCTGAGTGCGGCGGCAAGCAAAGGAGACGGTCTCTATGCTGCAGTGCGGACAACAATGATACCTATTGTCTTCACAAGTGTGGCTACAACGAATCGACCATTACCGAGATTGAGGCGTGCAGCCAGGACTGCGTCTTTGGCGAATATTCACGTTTCAAGTGTCATTGCGAACCACACGGCTACGGGGAATGTTGTCATTTCAGTGAGTAATATACCTTATTTGACATGCGTAAATATGTCGTCTACTAAAATGATACGGTATATGGTTAACCGGTCCGCTATAGGCCATGATATTTACGAAGTATATATATATGTGTGTGTGTGTGTGTGTGTGTGTGTGTGTGCGTGCGTGCGTGCGTGCGTGCGTGCGTGCGTGCGTGCGTGCGTGTGGAACCTCACTATTATGATCACCTTTGGGACTGGGCGAATGTTACCAGAAAAGCGAGGTGACCGTATCAGTGGGATTAATTCCATATACTTTACTCTGTGTGGAAATAATTTGGAACTGTACCTGTGTACTAGGGTGACCTTATTTGCGAGATAGTTGTAAATAGATGATGTGCGTATAATATATATATATATAGTTTATATATATATATATATATGTATATATATATGTATATATATATATATATATATATATGTATATATATATATAAACTATTCGAACCTGGTCTATTTGACGTGAATGAAATTGCCATGCTAATCCGTAAAGTTCAACAACACATATTAACTTTTTACTTTGAACATCAAATATTGTTGTATCCGTTAAGACCCTGACATCAGGACAGCTCGCAAGTGAAGCCAATCCAGTAGTACAGTGTATTTGTGAATATTTTCTGGGACGCCAATGTTAATTCAAAATCTGCAGCAACGAATAGTTTCTTCGGGTTCACACGATATTTGTAATCCAGTTAACTAACAAATCCACAGTTCGCAGAGATGGCAAACAAAAGTGAAGAAATAAATGTGAAACCTGCATTAATGTTCCAGGTACCTTGAAGTGCAGCGACAACCCGTGTCACAACGGTGCTACGTGTACCGACGGGGATCACCGTTACCTTTGTGTTTGCGCGGAAGGATTTTCCGGGAGCAGCTGCGAGTTCGGCACATGTAAGTTGCCGTGTGTTAATATATAAATTACATATGTAAACACACAGATAATATATATATATATATATATATATATATTGTTTTAGTCATATTAGAGAGGTTCAGCACACGTGTTCCCACAGCTGCTAGCGATACAAGTATTCATTCAAAATTCCGTTCCTCAAGGTTCATCGTCACTGGTAATCGAATTGTATTGTATAAAAACTTGTAGGTAAATTTCTCCTTACCTGTTCTTTTTCAAGAACCACAAGAACTATGAGGTTTACAAATAAACAATGCAAAGTGTTGGCATCCTTATTACGTTTGCTTATTGGTAATTTTGGTCTCTTATTTCGCTACACGTAACTCTTTCAAGACATTTTGACAGATTAGACTTAGTGATATCATGGCTGCCTTGCCAGCTATATGAGCGAAATGCAAATAATATTCTGTTATTAGTTTTGGTAGCGAAAGGCAAGATCATTCCCTTCTAAGACTCGTAATATTGCACTGGCTGCAGTTTTACCTTTATCGATTAGACTGATAGTTTATTATACGTACACAAACCTGAAAGATAAATTAGATGACATACACAATGTGCAATCCGCTTCTCATGCGACAATCATCAACATCTTGTTAACCAAGAAGTAACTTAGCCGACGTGCCAAGATTACACAACACACCTACCAATTTGGCATAGAACTAATTAATGTTCCTAAACTTCCTGGTTGACCGTAAACCATTCAAACAGTTTGATACGAAGATCTTCTCAGCATTGTTGTATAACCTGTGTAGTCGAAGGCACTTCACATTAGCAGTTTGATAGCAGTAATTACAGAGTACAAGAAAATATTAATCTTGTTGAACAAAATATATCCGCATCTGGCAGCGCCAGTAGGTGCATATTATGGTCTTGTGTTTGGCGAAGCAATTTGGACGTACCAATAATTTCAACCAGATTACTATTTGTTGTTGTACCCTGTCTGTTTTGCTGCAAGACATAAATAATTTCAAGACAAACCATATGTCAAAACTTTAACCTTTTATGCGGTAAATCAGTTGTTCGAAACATAAAAAGTAATGTCCGTAAAATGTATCTTAACAATCGCAGAAACCACGCGCGTGCGGCAAATACTTCGGGAAAACGGTCCGTGCGTCATGAACTTGGTAACATGAAATAACTAATGACGCTACCCTCATGTCAAAAGTATACCAGATATGCTACGGGTTTAATGTTGACTAACATAACCGTTGCTAACAAGATACACACTTCTGGTCGCAAATTGCTCACGGTACCACTACCGCAGTCTTGCGATAACTAATTACTTGTTGTACAATAATCCCATTGTAATCGATGACGTGTGTGGACAATGAGCTGCTAAACAAAGGATTGTTCTTGCCGAGTCAATTGGGACGACACAACCAGCATTGAAATCAATCGATTCGTATCATATCGTCCTAATCCAACCGTCGACTGTCTACCACAAAACTGAATTAGGCCATACAAAACAATTCTCTGATTATTGTCAGCGCACGCGAATTTAAAAATAGGTGCCGCAAAACTACATTTTATTCATAATTATTCCTGTCAATACTGGTGCAGCGAAATTATAGGTACATGGCCTTAAATCAGATGAAGTTATACAATCGCACTGTGCCAATCGACTCAGTAATTGGTTTTAGTTTCAGAAACGACGACACCGTCTTCTTCGAGTAGGATTGATGCGATTATAGGATCAGGTAATTCAACTAAGTGTATCTATGTTTTTACGATCAACAAATAATGCATTGGCATTTATTGAACATTTTAGACAAAGAAAGGAATAAATATCGGCAGCATTTGGAACACTATATATGGAAAAAAGGTGGGGTAATCAACATCGACTAAGGAATGTATTGATGGGCTACGGGTGTACGCCTCCATAACACCAGCATTTGCCTAGTATCTGTGGATATTAAAACTAACAGCTTTTGACACCTACTGCTATTTACTACGGATTCTTCGCCAATATAAGTACTAAGTACTGTGGAGCGCAGTGGTGCAGTGGCTAGAGCGTTGGACTCTCGGCTGAGAGAACCCGGGTTCGAATCCTGTATTGCGGTGTCGAACCTTGAGCAAGTTCGTTCACTCTACGTTGCTCCAGTTCACTCAATTATATGAATGAGTACCTGGCTGCAGACAGTGGAGGATATTTGTGTACGAATAGTCTTCGCGGACTAAAATTGCAGTGTGGCTGAATACTTCCCAGATAAGTCGACATGGTGTTCGATTGAACATGTCTGCCAGGGAGTAAAGTATAAAGCGCTTTGAGCTGTCCTGAGGACTGGAAACTGCGCTATATCAGAATAACTTTTACTTACTGGTAATGTTGTCTTACACAAGCACGCACTCACGTACGCACGCACGCACACAAAACATACACATACGCACGCACATTATAGCACAAATCACATACAATTGCTTGCAGTGGTTGGTGCCGTCGCTGTTGCCATTGCCGTCTTGGGCTAGGATGAGTACTACTGCAAAAGTAAACCGGCCGACAACCAAGGTGTGAATAGTGTTTTTAAAACGTTGTTAGATAGCGCAATATCGAGTCCTTAGAACTGCTTCACATTTCACTACCTGGCTGATAGTTTCAATCAAAAACCATACAGACGTTTCTGGGAAACATTCAGCCACGCTGCAATTATTGAGCGAACGCTATTGGTACAAAAATGTCCATCACTGTATATAGCCAGGAACTCATTCATACAGCAAGGTGAACTGGAGTAATACAGATTGAATTAACTTGCCCTAGATTCGCAACGGCAACAAGACAATTTTAACCAGGAATCTTTCAATTGAAAGTCAGATTCTCCAAACCCTAAGCTACCGGACATATCCGTGTGTATGTGCCTGTATGAGTGTATGTATGGATGCATTGTGTGGGTGCTAGCTGTATGAATAATCCAAAAGTACCTCAGACGGGCTCAGAAGATAACAAAGTTGCACTCTCGATAAGCCAAAACTGTCCTGGTCCAATTGTTTTTTGGAATTAATTATACGGGCGAAAACTTTTTAAATTGTTTTAGTACTTGTGTTAAACTTGTTAAATATATGAATGTATACATGTATGCAGCATCAATGTAGTATCGTTATATTACATATGTTCGTACACACTATTGGTCATTTGCGCCAACGAGTGCAGTAAGGAGAGCATCACTAACAGTCTTGTTT
This sequence comes from Paraescarpia echinospica, assembly GCA_020002185.1. Classification (NCBI taxonomy): domain Eukaryota; kingdom Metazoa; phylum Annelida; class Polychaeta; order Sabellida; family Siboglinidae; genus Paraescarpia; species Paraescarpia echinospica. The sequence goes on from CM034534.1 coordinate 11,383,661, forward strand.
GTGTCTCTACTCATTGTCATGCGACGGACAATACATGTGAACAATTTTATGATTTACGTCCAGGGAACGTTCAACCATCATCCACAGAAGAGTGTCTTGGCCGTTTCCAACTGATGACGTGATCTGGAGAAAACTGCGGACTCGTAGTTTCGACGCACCGACGTAGGACCACTTGCATGAGAAAAGAAATTATCTGCCAAGTGATCACCTACACGGGATATACCCAACTGGCGGGGTGTGTTTGGACTGGCATATTAGTTTAAACCCATGGACTTCAGCAACGCTCTAAGGACAGAAATACACTATTTACCAAATGGCGTTGTTAACAGAGTGATAGTTAATCTGCGCTCGAATCTTGATCTAATTACTTCGTGTAATAATTAAATGAGTGACCAGCTTTAATTTGTGTTTGTACTTTGCTGCTAAGACATTATATCGCGTGCAGGCGTAACGTCATGTCAGTATTGCTGAATTACACGTTCAGCAACTGTTCCGATTCTGAATGCAACTAGAGCTGTCATCTAAAGTAGTTTAGCCCGTTGAGAATCCATTTATTTGGTGTTCAAATATATATATATATATATATATATTTGAACATATATATATATATATGTATGTATATATATATATATATATATATATATATATATATATACATACATATATATATATATGTATATGTATATATATATATATATATATATGTGCCCCGTTGTGTCTATGGTGCAGAAACATACTGGACATAAATGGATCTACTGGAATGATGCCAAGAGAAGAGAATAATTATCAGCCATGTAGTTAGTGTATATCATGGAGTTAAAGTGCTTAATATATATTAATTTATATTATGCGAAATTTATGCAATGATATCAAATGATATACAATAATACAAGTATTGTAGCATCCCCGCTGACTGTTCGTTCTCCTGAAGTGTAGCCTATATTCAATATCTCTAATGATCGAGGCGGTGGATATAATGTCAAATCTGAACATAAATGTATAATCGTTGTTAACTACCGGTAATTAGAGCTATACAAAGGAAGACGTTCACAATGTAGACCATATCCCATTTGGGGGACGTTAACACGTATGGATACCTTGTATATGTTCACTTGAATCTTTCTCGGCGCTTCAGACAATGTGCAATCCGCTTATCATGCGACAAATATCAACGTCTCGTTTACCAAGAAGTAACTTAGCCGATGTGCCAAGATTATACAATACACCTACCAACGTAGCATAGAATTGATTAATGTTCCTAAACTTCCTGGTTGAATGTAAACCATTGAAACAGTTCAATACGATGATCTTTTCAGCATTGTTATATAACCTGTGTAGTCTAAGGCACTTCACATTAGCGGTTTGATAACAGTAATTACAGAGTACAAGAACATATTAATATGTTTGTACATTATATCTCCGCATCTGGCAGCGCCAGTAGGTGCACAATTATGGTCTTGTGTTTGTCAAAGCAATTATTTTTAACCAGATTACTATTTGTCGTTATACCCTGTCTTTTATGCTGTCAAGTTACTGATTAGATGTGTTTATTCGCAGATACAGTTATGCATCAAAGCTGAAAGGTTGTTTATGTCAAACAGTGTTAATCGGTTACGTTCGACCAGGAAGTTGGGAAAAATGTAATCTATACCAAATTAATAATGATACTAATGTATTTGTTTAGCGCTAATTCCCGCATAGCGGATCGATGCAATGTACAAGCAATAAAATAAATGTATATTAATATATTAAAAACAAAACATTAGTTTTAAGACATATAATACTAAATATTAAAATAGAAACACTATTTTTAAGACAAATAATATTACAATTATAAAATAATGTCCGTCACGACGAAACAATTTAAATTAATTAAAATGTATAATAAAAAGATGAGTCGCTAAGGAATTCCTAAACCTATTCAGTGTCCCTGATGCACGAATGTCCATTGTTGTTGGTAGTTCATTCCCTAGTTGCGGTGATTCTGCGCCAAATGCCAAGTCGCCGATGCATTTTTTCGTGATGTCTTGGTGCACTGTTGGCGCATGGTCCTGGCGTAGGCGTCCATCTCGCTCTCGTGGCTGCACCAGTTCTGTCAGATAAAACGGCGCCAAACCATGAATACATTTGTAAGTTACCACGCAACCGGCAGCCAATGCAGTTTCTTTAACACTGGTGTTATGTGGTCACGTCTGCTGGTGCGTGTTACTAGTCTGGCTGCATTGTTCTGTACTCATTGCAAACTAGCTGTCTGGGATAACGGTAGTCCAAACGAGGGATGACGAGTGCTTTGACCGCACTTTTCGCGGCTTCAGCTGTAAGATAGTGATGTTTTGATGTAAAGATGGTCATCTGAGTTTTTCATCATTTAATTTTAGTATGCGCAACGCCATTCATCGCCTGACTTCCCCAATGCAGTCTGTGAGTCGCTTCATTGTTTCCGCTTGGTCGCCCGGAATAGCTGGATTGTACGACGCATATAGTTGAATGTCATTAGCACATTTAGGGTACTTCATTTCATATCTTTTGAATATGCGCTGCATTGTTGTGGTGTATAGGGTGAAGATAACTGGCCCAAGGACCGAGCCCTGTGGCACACCACTCTGTAGCGGAATAGACTCGGATGTTATTGAGTCAATCTGGACACGATGGGCGCGGTCTTCCAAGAACGTCCGGAACCATGATAATGCCGTTTCGCGCACACCGTACTCGGCATGCAGTATTGTCAGCAAGTGTTTATGATGAATCCTGTCAAATGCGGCTGATAAATCCAGTATAACAAACAGCATTGAACGACTCTTTAATATCATGCTGGACACGCAATACGGCAGTCTCTGTACTGTGAAGCATCTTATATGCTGATTGGTATTCTTTATGCAGCCCGTTCACAGTGAGATGGTCAATTAGACGACGAACTGCAACTTTCTCTAGGACTTTGCCGATGAATGCTATGTTGGAGACAGGTCACGAGATAGGGAACGTGGATACATAGTGTTTTCTTCAGATGATCAGCGGGGCAGGAATCCAGACTGCATGTCTTTGAGGGGCATAGAGTCTGATGCTGTTCTTCATTTCGTCTTCACTGGTAGATAGCAGTCGATTGAGTTCGTTTGACACACGTTGGCTGCCAGCATCGGTAACGTAACCAGAGTATTCTTCGTCATTGATCAGCTTTTCGTGGATCTTCATTCTAATTCCTTGTGTTTTCTCAGCAAAATAGGTAGCAATGACATGCACAGTTTTTCAGTGTTAGCGGATTGTGGAAGAGTCATACCCGGTGGCTTCGGCAGGGTGTTAACCACACGAAAACATGTGTTCGCTGGTCAAGTGATGACAATACTGACTCATAGTAAGCACGTTTATCTCGCTTGATCATGTTGTTGACCGTTGTTCGGTGCTCAACAAAAATCTGGCGATGCACCTCGAGCTTCGTTGTTCTCCGTCTCTTCTCGTTTGCACGTCTCAATGCCTTGGCTTGGTTGATGTCGTCATTATACCAGGGATCCTTGCGTCGGCAAGCTTTCGTTCTCGACGTGACGGGGGCAATTATTATAACAATAATTAATCAGTATACAGGCACACAAGGTAGAGTAAAGAACCTTGGCGCGTGGGCCTAGTTATTTTATGAAACGTTGGTAGTATTGTGTGCGTGTGTGTGAGCGAGTATGTGCGAGATTTCATTCGTTCGATGAATTCTGCATATTTAAGTAGATAGTCATATTTAATCTCATATGAAAATATAATGTAAATTTAATTAAACATTGTTTTATGATACCACATATAAGAACACTATAATGTGTGCGTGTGTTGTTGTGTGTGTGCGTACGAATGCGCGTGTTGTATGCGTGCGCGCGCGTGTGTGTGTGTGCGCGCGCGCGAACGCGAGTGCGTAGGGAAAGGTGGGGAAAGATGAACCATTTATCACGTTTTCAGCTATAAACAAACAAATAATAGTTTTAAAATAGAAAATGCACTATGTTGTAAACGTTTATGTCCTCAAAGAGGGCCATGGAATCTTTGAGGATGAGATATGTCATTTTCTAAATATATGCAAATAAGTGGAGGCATACGAAGTGGATTTTAAATAGGAATCTTTCAATTGAAAGTCAGATTCTCCAAATACTAAGCTACCGGACATATACGACTGTATGCGTGTATGCATGGATGCATTATGTGGCTGCTAGCTGTGTGAATAATCCAAAAGTACCTCAGACTGGTTCAGAAGACAACAAAGTTCCACTCTCGATAAGCCAAAACTTTCCTGGTCCATTTGTTTTTGGAATTAACTATACGGGCGGAAAACTTTTAAAATCTTGTTAGATGTTGTTAATACTTGTATAAAACTGTTTAAATATATGCATGTATACATTTATGCAGCATCAACGTATTATCGTTGTATTTAATCTGTTCGTACCCACTATTGGTCATTTGCGCCAACGATTGCAGTAAGGAGAGCATCAATAACAGTCTTGTTCGTGTCTCTACTCATTGTCATGCGACGGACAATACATGTGAACAATTTTATGATTTACGTTCAGGGAACCTTCAACCACCATCTACAGAAGAGTGTCTTGGCCGTTTCCAACTGATGACGTGATCTGGAGAAAACTGCGGACTCGTAGTTTCGGCGCACCAACGTAGGACTACTTGCATGAGAACAGAAGTGATCTGACAAGTGATCACCAATACGAGATATCCCTAACTGGCGGGGTGTGTTTGGACTGGCATATTGGTTAAACCCCTCGACTTCAGCAACGCTCTAAGTACAGAAATACACTATTTACCAAATGGCGTTGTTAATAGAGTGATAGGTAATCTGCGCTCGAATCTTGATCCAATTACTTCGTGTACCACGAGCTGTATGTGTCGCTATGATATTATATCGCGTGCAGTCGTAACGTCATGTCAGTAGTGTTGAATTACACGTTCAGCAACTGTTCCGATTCCGAATCAACTAGATCTGTCATCTAATGTGGTTTAGCCCGTTGAGAATCCAGTTGTTTGATGTTCAAATATATAGGGTATGTAATTAATTAATATCCGCAATCGGTTGAATAAAAGAGGGCATTTTTGTAGATAAATGCAAAAGATGCATACCACATCAACATATAAATAAGTGCATAATAACGTCAGTTTATGATCATACAGTTTTAAATAAGTTAACAGTTTGTCATTATATATGCCCCGTTGTGTCAATAGTGCAGAAACATACTGGAAATAAACGGATCTACTGGAATGATGCCAAGAGAAGAGAATAATTATCAGTCATGGAGTTAGTGTATATCATGGAGTTAAAGTGCTTAATATATATTAATTTACATTATGCGAAATATATGCAGTGATATCAAATGATATACACTAATTTAAGTATTGTAGCATTCCTGCTGACTGTTCGTTCTCCTGAAGTGTAGCCTATATATCAATATCTCTAATGATCGAGGCGGTGGATATAATGTCAAATCTGAACATAAGTGTATAATCGTTGTTAACCAATTAGAGCTACGCAAAGGAAGACGTTCACAATGTAGACCAGATCCCATTTGGGGGACGTTAACACGTATGGATACCTTGTATATATTATCTTGTATCTTTCTCGGCGCGGCAGAAAATGTGCGTCAACTCACTATCTACGCAATCCGCTTCTCGTTCTAAATTTCCTGATTGACCGTAAACCATTCAAACAGTTTGATACGAATATCTTTTCAGCATTGTTGAATAACCTATCTAGCCGAAGGCACTTCACATTAACAGTTTGATAGCAGTCATTACAGGGTATAAATAAATATTAATCTCGTTGAACAAAATATATCCGCATCTGGCAGCGCCAGCAGGTGTACAATTATGCTTATGTATTTGGCGAGGCAATTTGTACGTATCGACTTTTTTAAACCAGATTATTATTTGTTTTTGTACCCTGTCTTTTATGCTGTCAAGTTACTAATTAGTTGTGTTTATTCGATGATATAGCTGTGCATCAAAGCTGAAAGGGTGTTTAGTCAAAGAGTGTTAATCGGTTACGTTGGACCAGGAAGTTTGGATATAGTTATTCTATACCAAATTATTATAACAATAATTAATCATTCTACAGGCACACAAGGTAGATTGAACAAACTTGGCGCGTGGGCATAGTTATTTTATGAAACGTTGATAGTAATGTATGCGTGTGTGTGTATGCGCGAGTGCGTGCGTGCGAGCGTACGCGTGCGTGCATTCGTTCGTGCGATGAATTCTACATATTTAAGTAGGTAACTATATTTTATTGCATATGAAAATATAATGTGTATAATTAGTTAAAAATTGCTATATGTTACCAGATATAAGAGCAATATAATGTGTGTGTGTGTGTGTGTGTGTGTGTGTGTGTGTGTGTGTGTGTGTGTGTGTGTGTGTGTGTGTGTGTGTGTGTGTGTGTGTGCGTGCATGTGCGTATGTGTGAGTGCGTGTGTGTATGTATGTGTGTGTGTGTGTGCGTGTGTGTGGCGTGCGCGCGCGCGTGTGTGTGTGTGTGTGTGTGTGTGTGTGTGTGTGTGTGTGTGTGTGTGTGTGTGTGTGTGTGTGTGTGTGTGTGTGTGTATGCATGTGTGTGCGTGCGCGAACCCGAGTGCGTAGGGAAAGGTGGGGACACATGAGCCATTTTTTAACGTTTTCAACTATAAACAAACAAATGAAAGATTTAATATAACCATTTCACTATGATGTAAACGTGTATGTCCTCAAAGAGGGCCATGGAATCTTTGAGGCTAGGATATGTCAATTTCCAAATATATGTAAATTAGTGGAGGCATACGAAGTGGCTCAAGGGATCCCAACCGTGGTGACCCTTGAGCCACTAAGTGGGGTCCTTTGAGCCATAACAATACTTTTACATTTAAAAGAGATCAGTGTGTTTAACATATGATTTTTATTACAGTAAACATCTGGCATACGTGCTATTAGTTATTCATCATAACTGAAATAAAGATATTATATTCAGGCTTTACAACACCTGCATGGTATGCATTATTACTCTTCCTGAGGAAAACATCCCTCGACGGACATCCATACTTACAGGAACCTTTTAATTAGTGTTGTTCTCTTTTATTGCTCACTGACCGGTCTGGATTCTGACACAACAGATGCCCTAAGCAACCGGCTTTTCACACATTGCTCCTCTTCTTCTTTAATATAACTCAACGAACGTTTGTAATTAATAATACTTATGTAAAACTAAGTCATCTGTTAATTACCAATCGATCAACAGCTTATTCATTGTTTATTTCAAATTTTCTCCACACTTTATATCAATTGTAGCATTCAGAATTTACAGAAATCTGTTTAATTTATAATATTCTAACCTTGACGGATCAAAATATACACATATTTGAATATTACCATCATGCCCCATTAAACGCAAACAAATGTCGAGAGTTCTTATAAGCAATTTGTTGGCATCCATGTAATGTAATATCCCATTTATATATATATCTTTATTTTATTTCAATCTTTAGAAAATAAACTTTATATGGATTATGCACCTGAAATAGTAAAAAAGTATACTTATTCAACAATGAGTTCAGCTTAAAATTGTGTTGAATGCAGTATGTGCGTTTATGAAATTATATTCACATCTGATGAGGTAATAATGAGAATACGCGGTATTTCGTAACAATTAAACTAAAAATAATTATAATTATACCTCTATGCGTTGATTCCATGCAGTTATAAGAACGACGAACGGTGGCGCTATATCGCGTTGATTGGGTAATTAAGAGACTAATAATACTGTTTGTCCGCTAGATGATAGCACCGTTATGAGAGAAACGCAGACAACATTGCGTCTCTTCGCGAAGAGACACAATATTGCACCAGTTTGCTGTTCATTTTTGACAAGACGAAGTTAGCGGATATGGTGTTACGTCTTGTTATGAACATGATGTTACCTACATTTGTGTTTGACAAAATAGACACTCGCGACCTTATGGGCCAATGCCCCCAAAAGTTTACAAATGGGAGTGTAGCAGATCAACAAATAAATGTTTGATTCTAAATAATCGTGTTAATTTTTTTATCATACGTATCTTCCATAGATATTTAAATGTAATATGATTTGCTTTTGTTATGAGAGTTCCTTGAAATCAAACATACAAGCAAATCTGTGGATAACATATAACACGTGAAATCTGCGGACATGTTTTTTCAATCCTGTAAAATGAGGAACATTTTTGGGGTAATGAAAGACCATCATAAATCATAGGCCCCTATTTATACCTACAATGAACAAAAACAAGTTGTTAATGAGTTAAACGTTACTGACATGTAAAAACAGGCAGTTTGAGCACCTTGCTTACGGAGTCTTATAAATTATCATACCACATATGAAAACCAACTACGTCCAGTATGGGTGGATGTACGATAGGACTTGGAACAACCAGATTCGGTCGATATAAGCTGTGCTTAGATAAGACACACTGCATAGTTCATCTCTCGTGCATCGTCTGAATGCTCTGATAGCGAAACAATTTCTCACACAACCCACGCGAACATTCTTTGACCGGGTGAATTCTCTGATGGACAGCGAGACTTTTAGATCCACCAAATGATTCCTCGCATACCTGACACACACAAGGCCGGTCAAGGAGGTGCACCGTTTCGTGCTGTCTGCATTGTCTGGTTGTAGGAAACGCCCTCCCGCATTCCTTACACGTACGAGACTGATCATGGGTGTGCATCCTTTCATGCCGATAACATTGCCGGGTTCTGAAAAATGTTTCCCCGCAAACGCAGCATGTATATAGGTATAGACGAGTGGTGCTTTTTGTGCCGATTGCATTGTTGCACCGTACGGAACGACTCCCTGCACCTCCAGCAAGTGAACGTTTTCGTCGTGACGTGTTTCCGTTTCCGTTTGTGAACAGCAAGGGAAGCGGAGTTGGAAAACGACTTTCCACAACGATGATTTATCTGATGTCGACGCAGGCTAGTCGATCTAGAAAATATATCCCGCGCAAGTCACACTTATACGGTTTCGTATCTGCGTGTAGTTTTCTTAGATGAATTATGCAGTGATTCTCAGTATGGAATAACTTCCCACACACGGTGCAAGCGGGTGGTTTGACATTCTGGAATGTCTTGTTGTGAGTAGCAAGATATTCGGAGTAGGCAAACATTTTGTCGCAGATATCGCAGGGGTGCGGCTTCACGTTCGTGTGCAGCGTAACGTGACGCTTGAGGTAAGTGGAATTCACGAACTGTCTACCACACGTGTTGCACGAGTGCGCCTTAGCTCCACTGTGGATTAGTCAGTGCACGTTTACGTTGTTCAAGTGACGAAACGACTTGTGACACACGTCATACGTGAGTAGTTTTTCGGCCGAGTGACACGCGTTGTGGACTCCGAGGGAAGTCGAATCAGAGAACGATTTGCCACAAATATCACACGCATATGGTTTCAAACCCGAGTGAATCCTGTCGTGACGCTTAAGATGGCGAAACCTTTGCCGCACTCGCCACACACGTGACGTTTGAGTACATACTGTAAACTCTTCCACCACGGCACGTGGTCCTCACTCACTAAAAGGAGAGTGTTTTAAACGATGAGGTGTGATCAAATTAACTTAGGTCCTTTCTTGGCACTCTTATTACAATTTCATATTTTATAATAACCCACCGAAGTGTAATCTGTGTGTGTGTGTGTGTGTGTGTGTGTGTGTGTGTGTGTGTGTGAGTGAGTGAGTGAGTGAGTGAGTGAGTGAGTGAGTGAGTGAGTGAGTGAGTGAATGAGTGAGTGAGTGAGTGAGTGAGCGAGCGAGCGAGCGAGCGAGCGATCGAGCGTGCGTGCGTGCGTGCGTGCGTGTGTGTGTTTGTTGAGTGCGTATGGTGTGTGTACATGTGTGCGTGTGTGCGTGTGTACGTGTGTACGTGTGTACGTGTGCACGTATGAGTGTGTTGGACAGGTTTTTATCCGGATACATTATTATGTGTGAGTGTGTGTGCGTGTTACACAAATCTAAGGAAACCTTCATGTGAAGAATCAATATTCTAAATTACTAATTATTTAGTTATGTCATCGATTGAGTACAAACAAATTGTTGAACAGTTGTCTTAATTGTGAAATAATTAGCATTATCTAACAGAAATAAACGTTGTTCGAATTCAGTTGAAATGTGTAATTGTTCTTGTATTATGTGCAATTGTGAAATAAGTATACATAATAAGGCTGTCAATATCAAACAGTTACTTTATCGTAAGTTCTCAATAATTAGTGTTGTCAACAGTAACTTTTTATAACCCCTATAATATATATTAATTCGATAGCAACACAAAAAACCCAAATAGGCCATTACATCAATACAATGCATCATACACGTAGTTTAACAAATTAACTCATTAATATAGTAGGCCACGCTGTGGTAAGGATGTCAACAGACGGAACATTTCGGGAATAATACATATTTATTTGCAACTTTAACGACTTGTAATAAGCGCCCATTGACGTTGCAGCCTCACTGGTCTCGGGCGATTTTATTCGTGTGCTATCGTTTCGACGCGAAATTCCGTTGCAACGCTGTATTGTAATGTTTTCTCAAACCTAAAACTTGCACTGAATGATGGCACACCAAACAGGTTTATTAAGACTGTAGCTGTCAGTTTAACATACACTTTCACCGAAGCAGTCAAACGAGACAACGTCCAAGGGGATACCAACAAATGGCGCCGCTGATTTAGTCGGATGAGAATCCGTTAATTTTGGCGACTTTCAAGCTGTTTCCACGTAACAACGCATTGATCATACATTTTGTTTATTTTGAATAAAATTACATTAACATCATTAGTATTTTTAGGATTTATTGATTTCGCTGCTACTTGAAACGGTTATTACATAAGCGTGCTTTGAAGCTGCTACCCGTCGGACGATTTGCGTCCGATCGTTTTATTTTACGCGGCCCGGCTTCGCGTTTAGGGGCATTCACTTCAACGAAAAATTGACACATGAGCTCGATATCTGACATATTAATGTGACGCATCAAATTAAGGGTAATATAATACGCTGTTTATACCTAGAACGACATTGTAGGGAGTTTAGTGTAACGTTGTGAAAAATTACAACGAAAACAACTGTTGTTTCGTTCCCATACTTTTAAAAGTTTGATGTCGTTTTGCCAAGATAATATATTACATTTCTACTTTTACAATACGTAAAGAAAAGCACAATTATTGGTCTAGCTCATGTGCCCCTAGAGCTTCGAAGACACCCACCCTACAATTTCGAACTTTCGGATGTTTCCGTGAGCGACTTCGGCTACTGTTGTCAATATTACATGATGATCAGCAGAGGGCAGCACCATATCAATGATTTTCCCGTTTAGAGGATGCTTCTCCCCAAAAAAATTGTACGTGAGACCAACATCCCACACACGTTTGTTACATACAAGTTAAAGCTAATTTAATATATTTATTACATCCTGAATTGCATTGCTGGCAGTTTCTTGTAACATTATGATATTATAATAAATGTGATCTGACATGTTCTGTTTTAACACAAGAATCACTTCAAAATAACTCGTCTCGTTCTATTAACTATTTAATATTGTTGTATTACCTGATTGTTCCATCTACAAAACTGTAATGCACATTTGATTACTGGGCTACTTAGCTTTCATTTGATCGATGATACGCTGTGCTCAGTGCAAATTACCTGCATAGTTCATTTTGGTCAATCGATTAATTGATAATTTTTTTAATCAGTTAATAAATAGTTGTATTGTCTACAAAAAAGAACACATACTAATTGATGACATCCTCAGTTTTCGATTGCTATATCACGCACTATGACCGTTGTAAAATAATCCATGTTGTTAGTAAGTAAGTAATCTTGTTATATTAATTAATTGATTAATTAATTAATTAATGTATTGTTCTGTCTAACAAATTGTATACATACATTGAATGCTAACCACAGTTTGAATTTGCTATATTACACTGATCACTACAAAATGTTATCTTGTTCTATTAATTAATTAAATATTTAATATTGTTATAGTAATTAATTAATGCATTTTTGTTTACTCGAATTGTAGGTATCTATTGACTGCTAAGCGTTTTAGTTTTATTTTGCTGTATTACACTTAGTAATCAATAAAACTTTCATCTTGTTTTTAAATAATTAATTTCTTATATTAATTAATTAATATATTGTTCCGTCTACACGTATGGTATACATATTAAATTCTGACCTATGTAGCTTTAATTTGCCATATTACACACTGATCACTACAAAAATGCTATATTATTGTATTGATTAATTAATATTGACATTTTAATTAATATTGTGTCCCGTCAGCAAACAGTTACACTTTCGTTGCTGCCTTTCCCAGCTTAATTTTTTAATTTGCTAGATTAAACATGATATAACTAAATAATGATAACATATCATTTAATTACAAAATTTCCCTGAAAATCATCTAATTTATGCAAATTATGCTAATACAAATGAGTAAAATATTACTTTTTGACATATTTGAAAAAAGAAGGAGTACAAATCTATCAGTGTGCCAAACTTAATCAATAAACATTGAACAGCACTGTTTTTATTATAGTTTTAATAAAAATATGCTCGCGTTTCGGTGCCCTTTTCCAGTTCACCGGTACTGAGTAAGTGATAGGCTTACAATCTGAAAAAAACTATTAATTTTTACATCTTCCAAAATTCTTATCTCGAAAAGTATTTTACCGATTTTGAAATGTTTTACTTTTCACTTTCTCCTGTACGAAGCCCTACGAAACCCAATTGGGGACATGACATGTATTTTTAACACGTACGTACGTGATAATTATAACGTACGTACGTGATCGTTGATACGTACGTGCATAATAGTAATACTATATTGAGTATTGTGGTTTTGACCGTTTTTCTATGCCAACGGTATATTACGTTGGTAATTTTGAACTGGTTTCTAAAGCCAGTAAAGCATAACTTACACTATTAAGACTAGTTAACTTAGATAATATTGAGGAATGAATGAAACTGTTATCAAGCAATTGCCCAGTAGAGGCATGAAAATGATAAATGGTCGTCCAGGCGGTTAATCCAGCAGGTTTGATTGCGAACAGCTTGCCCACTACAGGGAAGACGTACGTGAGTGTGTAGCAGTCCAATAGTAAGTTCCGGCCTGATAGTATGTTGTGGTTCCCTTTTGCTTACTGCGCATGCCCGCGCAAGCGCAGTAGCAAGCGAAGTACACAAAATGCAACCCGCGATGAGCAATGTGACCGATCAACTTTGACCCCGTTCCAGAAGTATGTGAGACTGGGTTACTAATTAATCATGTTGATCGTTACTCCACATAATTAATAATTTGACCGTTACTCCACTGACCTAAATGCCCCTCCGGTACTAAACAGTGCAGTTTGGAACACTATTAGTGTGTTTTGACACATGATGAATACAAAAGATACATATGCATTTAAAGCATAAAGGTCCCACCCCCTGACGAATTTCGAAAAAACAACAACTACGAACCACCCGTATGGATCCGCCAGATCACATGCACAATTTCAGCCCCCTAGGACCCTACATGCAAAAGTGGCAAAACTAATGGAGATAAGATTGCACAGACAGACGGCACCCGCTGTGCGTATAAACAGCGCTGAAGACTGCACCTCCGTGTGTGACAAAGCCGTATGATACACAGAGCTCTATTTATGTTTTGTGCCCTAGAAAATAACGTTTTGGTGTGATGGGTGATTTTTTCGAGCATTAGCTTTGACATGGGACATGGTGGTCCCGTGAATACTGAATGTACTACTGCATTAGCTGTTTTACGAGGTAGCAATAAATATACGCTAGTTGCTTGCGGATTCGCACAGTGGCTATTTTGCAGAACGCACTGGGTCAATATTTCAAAATCAGTCACCAGATTGGGGCAAAATTGAGGGGTGTCAAGATTGGGCGGATTTTTTTTTTAATGAGGTATGAGAATTTCACGAATTTTCCACTGCACTTGTGTCAACGGAGTTAAATATGCTGTGAAAGTTTCAAGACCATTGTAGGACACATTTTGCAGGAAATGAAGGAAACGTTATAATGACCGCCTATGTAAAATCTAATGTGGTCTCACCCCTATAGGGTTTAATAGATCATGGATAAGTTGTTGCCTGTAACTGTTTATTTGTAATTAAATCATATGGATAGTTTTAACGATTAAATGAATGTAAGAAACAATATCGACGTAAATTAATTACCGGTAGATACTGTGGTAAACGGTTCCCAGTGCGTGTAGGTTGTGGCCTACCACAATACGTATTCAGGCATTCAATTTGTAGTATGCAAAGCCCAATGCTTGGCAATGTGTAGAATAGAGGTTTACATTCAGATGACAGTAAACCTTTTGTGTTAAATAATGATATTTTGGACATTTTCCCAATGTGGATCATAAAATGTATGTTTGTTCATTGCCAAGGAATAAATGTTTATTTTAGTGGGAATACGTGATTCAGACATTGCTTTTAATTACGTTTACTCTACTTACTAAAATTAATGATTAGTTATCTTTGCAGGTTATTCCTGAACTTGAAAATGGAAGCGAAACAGGTAAGAACTCGACCAACATAAATCACTGTTAATGATTAATCACTCAGACCTTGGAGTTAATATTCGGAGTTAGGAGCGGTGCTCTCCTGGGGTAAATAATTAGCAACACGATATTGTTTTAGGAGCACACATGCTTAGACTAATAAAACTACTAAACTAATGTTAGCCTAAGTCCCTTGCTTGTCATTATATATATATACATATATATATATATATATATACATAATTTTATATGTGTATATGTACATATATATATATATATATATATTATATATATATATATTTATGTATGTACACACACACACACACACACACACACACACACACACACACACACACACACACACACACACACACACACACACACACGTTAAATGAACATGAATCATATTAATTGTGCACGTTTACCGAAGAATCGTCAGTAATCCATAGATTCTGTTTCTGACAGTTGATTGAATTTGCTGGTTCTTTCATGGTGGAGAACATGGCGAGGTAGGGAAGAGAAAGTTTCCAAAAGCTGCGGATGTAAAAAGAAAGCACCTTTTAGGAGAACTAAGGAATAAGCTACGGAAGGCAAGTGCAGAGGGTACTGATGATGAGGCCGAAGTTTCTCAGAGCAAGAAAAAGAAGAGAATTAGGATGAATCCACGAAGGACAACAGGTGCGCCAGAAGACAGGTGGATGGACCAGGAAGATAACCATTTGTAAGGACGCCGATGCCAAAATCATAATTGAAGAGGCCACTAGTTGTTCTTCCCTGAAAGAGAATCGAAGAGAGGCCTTAAGCTGACCGATGTTCATTTGGAACTTTGCGACTTTAGCCTGATGAAAACCTCTACCACACAAGCTGTGGGCGTAGCATACCAAAGTGAAAAACCATGTGGCATCATCAGATATTACTTTCACACTGATGAAGTATCAGCCTGTGGCTACTGCAACAAATCTTGCTTCAATATCACAAGACTCATCAACACCAGTAACTGATATACAAGACCCACCAACAACTCTACTCGATGTGCAAGGCCCGCCAGCACCGGCAACAGAGGCGGGTACTCTTCGACTGCCGAAAACCTATGTGGCTGTAGAGGGCCTGTACCCTGTTGGAAATGGTGAGGTGTGCGTATAGGGATCCACTTGAAATACAATATTTCAAGGAAATGGAATCATCCTACAGTGAGGTAACAAGCACATTCGTAGCACACTCCAGGAGTCAATGCCTGTATACCAACGCGGATAATGATTTTTTGAAGCCCAGGACGACCCCCTACAAGACGGCTACAGTGTTGGAAATATTACAAAGGGGAGTGTCTGCTTTGTTCGGCGCCAAGTACCAGCTCTCGATGATGACAACTTAGTTACCTCATATGAGTTGCCATCTGTAGACACTGCCGGATCTGTAGATCCATACCTGATCTTGCATCATCCGCAAGAGGTGTGGGGCTACGAGAATGACAAGTTGATCCTTGCAATAGTGTCACCATATCACAACAACTACGCTGTTTCTTATGAGTGGTTCTGTGATGGGGATTACTTATACACTGGTGGATGTCTTCTCGTGGTAGAACATCCAGGAAACTACCACTGTCGAGTAACAGCCCTCGTGCAAGAGGATGACAATGAAGCCAAGGAAATACTCAGACAATCAAATTCTGTTCAGGTGGTGAGAGTTCTTTGCGTCTCATCCGAGCTCCCCGAGGTGACCAATGAAGACAGGCCACTTGAAATGACAAACCAAGACAAGACACTTGATGTGACCCGCAAAGACAAGCCACTTGAGGTGACAAGGGAAGAAAAGGAAAGTATATCTCACATTGAGCTGTCAGACCTTGCCATCAATTTTGCAGATTCCGTAGACCAAGGCTCTTTTGGTGAGATGTTTAAAGGAACATATAAAGAAAAAGCAGTAACGGTAAAGATAATAAAATTGAAACGTGGGAAACGCCCGGACAAACTAATCATGAAAGAAGCTATAATACACCAACATATCTCAAACAAGAACATTGTCGACTTCATTGGCACTTGCATTGATGAAAGAAACGTGTTCATAGTCACTGAACTAGTCGAGGCACACAGCATGGAAGACATGATCTATTCGCCAGAGCTTCACATGGATAGAGACAAGAAAACCAGTGTGGCGGTAAACGTGCTGAAGGCAGTTACCTACCTCCACGAACACGTACCCCAAATCATCCACCAGGACATCAAACCAGCAAACATACTGATAGACAGAATACATCTGTCCGCAAAGCTATGTGATCTTGGCCTGGCAAAGGTCAGGTCCTTTGAAGTGGCATCGACAACAAGTGGTGTCCACACAGTTGGCACACCTGAATACATGTCTCCGGACACATTGTTGAAAAACGAGAAGGCCACTGCATCCACATATATCTGGTCCGTGGGCATAACCCTGATCGAATGGTTCTCCAACAAAAATGCATGGGATTTAATAACCAAGACGAGGAGCCTGTGCTGTATATTCGACGGTGCATGCAGAAGCAGGAGACACCTCCCGTGTTTCAAACACACAAGCTACCATTCCTATGACCCAACCCGTCGACCGACAACAAGACAACTCCTGAGGCGATTCCAGTGCCCTGCATGTTCAGAAATGATTGAGTAAAAAAGTAACGCACCCTACCGTGTCAGACTGATACAGAATACCATTAGTTTTGCAAACGAGAGTTCTAGAGACACGCTGGAATTATTAGAATTAATTGCAGCAAGATTTCAAAAGGCTCGGGGGACTATTTTTCAATTGCTTGTCCTGCAGCATATAGTTTTTATGATATTTTCGCTTTATTATTATATCATTTCTATGTTTCTAATACGTATTACACTTAGAGGAAAATGATCTTACACGAGATCAGATTTTGTAGCACTTGTCTCATCAGGACTGGGTTCGTTATTAGATCGTTAAAACGGAATCAGGAAATAATTGTAATTTGTTTTATGTTTTTTAAAGATGTTCGCTTGAAAGTGTTTGTTTTCACTATTATCGCTGCGGAATCATCTTGTCACTTGTTGACAACAATACATGAAAACTGTTAATTTGGTGTGATCCCCAAACCAATATATAAGTTTTCTACTAGCCTTCACATTCAGCTGAATGTGGATTTTGTATGAATGTTGTCACTGGCACGGTGACAGTATACCAGTGTTCTGTGCTGAATTTATATGTCTATTGTCACTGCTGCTGGAAACATCTTAGTATTGTATAGCCTGGCTCATACGTGACCATATTTGATTTTCTCAACCAGTTTATATGCAAGTTTGTTATTGGCTTTTGCTGGTTGTTTTACCTTTCAGGAGAAACTGTTGTTTTAGCTGCTACCAGTACATGACATTTGTAGTACTTTCACGGCCGAACTATAATTATGAAAGTTAATAGAAATGTAGTTCTTGTTTGTTTGTACCTTAGTTGGGCCTAATTCCATAATGATGTTGGCATTTTCTCTGCTATTGAATACGACACGTTGAAGTTTATAGTTCGAGTTTCGTGCTGTTGCTGACTGTCTGCAGCATTTACTGTTCAATGCTACTGTTTCGACTTTTTGAATAAACGTTTACGAGTTGTTTAAAGAAACAATAGAAAACACGTATTACAACAACTATCAGTTAATCCACGCTATTTGCATTATTTAAGTTGATGTTTCAACTGGATACACTACTGGCATGCACACACATGTCCAATGAACACATATCATTAGCAGTTAGTTTTGGATGAGCCGCCAATTCCAGAGACTGAAGACATCTCGGTAGTCGCGGTAGATGGCTTCACACAGGGAATGGTATAAATGAGTAGCTCCCAGTGTGTCGGATGGAAGTTCCAGGTGTTTCTCCACCATATAGTTACAACACAACTCGAATATTGTGGAATCCATGCATGGCTTTCCGTCTTTGAACACACATGCCTCAATGCAAATTTCAACATCTGGAACATCAACAGCAACAAGTTTGTTCTCAGTGTTGCACAGCTCCGGGGATGTGTACAGTACGATTGGTTTCCCAGTCGGCTCAATCATGTTGCGTTGTAGTCGATGGCAGTTCCACGTGTGGGCAAGACTATCCAGTTCTTTCTAAAAAAAAGTACAAACAAAGCCATTCACAGTACATATACACTACGGATTGGGCATGTTCGCTACAATCTACTGGTCAGAATTGAACTTATTCGATCTTCAAACCTGTGTCATTCCAAGTTTTAATAACATTAATACATGTTTCACGTAGCGGTGTAAATTTGTCACTTTTTGGATAGTAAATCAGGTAAAGTTAGAAGAGAGCGGGACGCCCTGGTAACATAACATTCAAACGTGATTATCTTCAAATTCTTTTTCAGCTACCTGACTGTCCCAAAAAACACTTATCACACACGCACGCACGCACGCACACACACACACACACACACACACACTAATGTATTGTTGTAACGATGAATCGATGTCGCAATGACCAACGATGATTCTAAAGTCGCAGCAATTGAGACTGGTATTCAACGAGGCTGCTGGGTAAGAAAATGATGAGCTAAAATATATTCAACGCGCCTGAATTACTGCCATGAAGCAGAATTGAATCAAGTTTTTGTCAATGAAATTTCCGATAAAATCGCCATTGTCCTTCAATTCTGAGAATGTGCTCATCCAAAATTGTGTACACTCCTTTCTGAGGATGCTCCACCAAGCTTCGATTCGCTGGTTTGCTGCGCTCTGGCCGTACGCAAAGCTCTTCTCGTATGCCAAGATATCCTGGTGATTTCTCCTCAGGAATGTTTGCAAGTCTCTTACCATTACATTTTCTGTTCCCCGATCTGCCCGAACACGACGTGGTCAACTGGCTTCATTGACCACAGACTCGATGAAGTAACCAGCTATGACTCGGGGATCACTGCTAGTGTGATAGGCTTGCAGCCAGATCAACTTCCGTGAGAAACCATCAATGCACCCACTTATGCATATGCCGTAAGGCCTTAGCTTGTCATAGCAATCAATATGCCAAGTAAAGTTTGGACCAACTCCACGATAAAGCCTACGTTGCAGTCTTCGTCGCCGTCGCCTGTCGACGCCATTGCGATCCAGGATGCCCAGTAGATGTCGCACAGTATCTTTAAACACTACCAAACCATTTTCTTCACACCTTGAATGCATCCAGCGATATCCTTGCAACCTTCCCGAATTTTGCAAATTGTCCAGGATGAAAAGGGCCACACGCAAAACACAAGTAGTATATGTTTAGCAGCCAAGTAATATACAATTTATTTCTGACAGAATCCTAACTTAAAGTACATCTCGGTCCGCATCCATTGAAGCAGTCAAGAATATTACAGTGACTTCAATATCTGTGTCAAACCAGACGTCCTGTAAATACACGATATATAACTTGTATCAAACGTTTCGTTATCACATAGGCCTACGAACGTATTAACTATCACGTACGTACGTATTAACTATCACGTACGTACGTATTAACTATTACGTACGTACGTATTAACTATCACGTACGTACGTATAACTATCACGTACGTACGTATAACTATCACGTACGTACGTACGTATTACTATCACGCACGTACGTATTAACTATCACGTATGTACGTATTAACTATTACGTACGTACGAATTAACTATCACGTACGTACGTATAACTATCACGTATTACTATCACGTACGTACGTACGTACGTATTACTATCACGTACGTACGTATTAGCATCACGTACGTACGTGTTAAAAATAAATATCATATGCCCATAATGTCCCTTATGGGGCATCGTATTCCTGGGTTCCACCATATAATAAAACATATAAAACAACATATATATCTACAATTTGAAATACATTTTTAATGACATCCCTAACTTTAGAGAAGGCTAGAGAAAGGGGAGAAATAAACACCCCGCGGGTGCTGTCAGTGAGCGTATCTTAAATCATTGTTGCTAATCCCATAACTGCAATGCTTATTAACCATGCTGGACAATCAATACTGGCAACCTAGAATACATGAATAAAATAGCGTGGTGAGTGCTATACTTACCACTTCAATCCTTCCACGTATTTTCCGAAATTTCTGCACCGATATCCACAATGAACCGAGCCCAAGATTTCCTCCAGATGTTTTTATTTATAATATATACCTCATCCTTTATAAAACAAACAAAACTGATATATCGTAGTTTGTCGTGGAACCGTTCATATATAATTATCATAAGTGTACACTCACACGAAAGTCAACAGTCCATAAATTAACAAGGAAGACCCAGAAGGAGTTTGAAATAAAGTTAGCATCAGAAGCTAAGTCAAACCCAAAAGAATTACGGAAATACATGAATTCCAAAACAAAAAGTAGGGAAGGTGTTTCAAATTTGAACGTAGATCCTAACGACCCGAAATCGAGACTGACAAATTCTGTCAAGGGAAAAAGTAGATGTATTAGGTAACTTTTTTCTCAAGTGTTTACAAGGTAGAATCAGATGGTGACATCCCCCGCATCCTGCTGGTGGAATTAAACCACAGCATAGAAAATGTTACTATTGACGAGGAAATGGTTAAAAAAAACTAAATAATCTCAATGTGGGTAAATCACTAGGACCAGATGGTATACACCCTAGATTCCTAAAATAATTATCGACCCAATTATGAATACCATTAGCTAGGCTTTTTAACAATTCTCTAGCTATGGGTGAGCTACCAAAGGAATGGGAACAGGGAAGAGCTACCAAAGGAATGGGAACAGGGAAGGATCTCAGCAATATATAAAAAGGGAAGCCGTAAAAAGGCAGGAAATTACAGACCTGTAAGTATATAACGAGTATATTATTTAACAAAATTTAACAAGATTGGCATCCACAGAATTAACTCTAGATGGCAGGTGGACAAGGAAGCCCTTTGGCTTATCGAGAGTCCAACCCTTTTATCTACATATATCCAGCCCTTCTGAGGTATGTGTCGATTTTATTTTTAAACATATTCACACTACTAGCACCCACACAATCATCAGATAATCTGTTCCATTCATTCAGTCCTTTGTGAAAATGAGAACTTTCTTACGTCTAATCTACACTGCTCCTTTACTAATGTAACTTCATGTCCTCTAGTCTTTCTATCTTTCTTAACTGAAAAAAACATATTTCTATCAATATTTTCATAACCATTCAATATTTTAAACACTTCTATCTGATCTCCTCTCAATCTCCTGGTCTCTAGTGTTGTTAAACCACATTCTTTTAAGCGTTTTTCATAACTAAGATCCCTCAGTTTTGGTATCATTTTAGTCGCTCTCCTCTGTACTCTTTCTAGCATATCTATGTCCTTCTTGCGGTATGGCCTCCACGCTTGTATACAATATTCTAAATGAGGCCTAACTATTATTTTGTACAGCGGTATTATTAGTTCTTTTTCTTTATATGCTATATTTCGCCTAATCAATCCAAGGATTTGATTTCCTTTTGAAGCTGCAATTCCACACTGCTCTGAAACCTTCATGTCAGCACTAATTGTCAGCCCTAAGTCTTTTCTTTTACAGTAGTACTTAGTACAGTTCCCCCCATTGTATATTCTACATGTTCGTTCCCATGTCCTGTGTGGAGGCATTTACATTTCCCAAAATTGAACAACATTTGCCACTTTTCAGACCATTTGATCAACCTGTCAAGATCATCTTGTAAATGCTGTTTATCCCCATCACTTTTAATCCTTCTAAACACTTTTGTATCATCTGCAAATTTCAACACCTTGCTAGCTATATCATCGTCCAAATCGTTTATATATATTAAGAATAATATAGGTCCCAGTACTGATCCCTGTGGAACCCCACTCAAAACTGATTTCCAGTTTGAAGCCTCCCCATCAACAACTACCCGTTGTCTTCTGTCAATCAGCCATTTTTCTATCCAGTTAATTATACCATTTCCTATGCCATGGGCTTTTAGTTTAAGCAGTAATCTCTGATGTGGCACTTTGTCGAAAGCTTTTTGAAAATCTAAGTAGATGATATTTACTGGTGATCCATCATCTACCCACTTAGTGATATCTTCCAAAAAACATAACATATTTGTTAAGCATGACCTCGCTTTTAGAAACCATTGTTGAGATGGGTTTATCAAGTTATGTTTAACAAGAAAATCCACCATGTGATCTTTAATTAGTCTTTCTAATAATTTACAAATCACTGACGTTAAACTAACTGGTCTATAATTATTTGACTTGTTTCTCGAACCTTTTTTAAATAACGGTATAATGTTTGCTTCATTCCATTCTAAAAGAACCACTCCCTCTTCTAATGACAAGTTGAAAACTGCTAATTTGTTCTACAATTTCCAATAGTAGTTTGGGTGGAATACCATCCACTCCAGGTGATTTAGTTTCCTTCATAGCCCTAATTTTCTTAGCTACCATTTCTGGGGTTACAATTAACTGTCTTAAATAGTCTGATTCTGCCCCCTTGAACTTAGCCTCTGGTACTGGCAGTGAACTAGTGTCTTCTCTGGTAAACACTGAACTAAAATACTCAATTAGGTCTTCTGCCATTAAGAATCCTTCTGATATTATATTTCCAGCACTATCTTCTAGAGGACCGACCTTATCCTGAACTTTCTGTTTGCTTCGAACATACGCATAAAAACTCTTGCTGTCATGTTTTATATTACAAGCTAATTTATGTTCATAGCTTCTCTTTGAATTTCTAATTTCAGCTGTAACTTGGTTTAGTGCTTCTTTATAAATGTTGTAGTCTTCGTCATTTCCAGTACGTCTATATGACTTCCACATCATTTGTTTATACTTAATTTTTCTAATGGCTTCTTTCGATAAATATTTCTTTCTGGTCCGTTTCCCTTGTTTTTTGAAGGGAACAAATTTATCTACGATGCACTCTATTTCATTCTTTAAGATATTCCAGCATTCTGTTGCTGTCTTATTCTTCAGTGTATTATTCCAGTCTATCTTTGCTAAATGTTTCCTCATTTCCTTATATCTTCCTTTGTGGAAATTTCTCCTGAACTGCTTTTTATTATTTCTTTCTGATTTTACTTTGATGGTAAATGTATCTGGTTGTGATCACTACTTCCCAGAGGCTCACATAATTTAACATTGTCAACTAATTCATTCTGTGAGGACAAAACTAAGTCTAACACATTCTCTCCCTGGTTGGTTCTAGCACATGTTGAGAAAGGAAACTATCTTGTACTAAAACTAAAACTTGTGGTCCTCACTACCCATACTCTGTAGAGATTTCCATTTTATATGCCCATGGTTAAAATCCCTCATAATAACACAGTCCCGTTTGCTCACTTCCCTTATAGCGTTTTGTATTTTTTCATTCTCTTCTATGCTTATGTTTGGACTTCGATAAACTAATCCAACCGTTAACGTTGAGTTTCCTGTAACTATGTTACACCAAACAGCTTCTTCGCAATCTTCTTCTCTGTCTAATTTTATTTCATAAGCCTGGATAGATTCTTTAATATATAAAATAACTCCACCTCCCCTTCTTCCTATTCTATCTTTCCTAAACATTACATATCCTGTCAGTCCCAATTCGGCATCTGATATATCGGTGGTTGCCCATGATTCGGTTATACCTATTATGTGAGGGTCAATATCTTCTACCATAATGTTTAGTTCATTTCTTTTGTTTACTATACTCCTTGCATTTAAACAAACACATTTATACCCAGCTTCAGAACAGTTTTCCAGACTGTTCTTTGCTGAATTATTTTTGCTGCCTTTATCTATGCCTCCAGTTTCAGGCTTCTCTGCGAGTCCCCCCTGCGAATTTAGTTTAAATAGATGCAACCTGTCCCACTGTCAACAGATCGCAGCAGATTCTCTGAGAATACTGCTGCCCCCTTTCCACTTAGATGGAGGCCATCTCTCATGTACATATCTTCTCTCCCAACAAAGTACCCCCATAAATCTATGAATCCCACGCCCTCTTCCTCACACATCTGCTCAACTAGTGCGTTGATCGCCATCCTCTTACAGTTTCTGTATCTTGCCCCCCTTCCTCCCATTACTGGTAAAATTCCTGAGAGAATAACCTGTTCCACTCTTGTCTTCTTTAGCTTCCTCACTAGATGTCTGTACTTCTGAACTATACCAGTTGTTCCCTCCTTGTCTGCATTGTTTGTCCCAACGTGTACTAGTATAGACCCTCCCTTGCCATGCCCCAATACCTTTTCTACCCTTTCGGTCACATGCTCTATCCTAGCCCCCGGTAGACATACAACAACGTCCTTCCCCTCGCATATAGTCTTGTCTGTTTTTCTCAGATTTGAATCGCCCATAAACACTCTCTCTTTTCTCCTTGCCCCCTCAATCACTGCCTCGGAGTAGCTCCTCCGGTTTGCATATGTCTGGTTGTTGTCTTTTCCTCTTGTCGTCTTCTCTCCTGTCACATTCTCTTCCATTCCCTTCTTTCCTGTCGCGTTTTCTCTTGTCCCCTTTCCTCCTGTCATCTTCTCTTCTAGCACATTTACTCTCACTTCCTTTCGTCCCTTCTTCTTTCCTCCCATCACATTTTCTTCTCTCCTCTCCCGTCCCTTTTCCCCGGCTACCTCCTTCACTACGGTCACTTTCTCCCCTGTCACCTTCACGCCTGTCATGTTTTCTGTTTTTTGCTGAACACTCTGTCTTCTTCCATCAGTCTTCTGTCTCACAGTCTTACCAACTGCTTCTGTGGTATCTACCTCTTCACCACCTGTATCGCTGTCGTGTCTCTCCTCGTTCTCTACAGTCTGACTACCTGCTGATCTATCCCCACTGGCCCGTTTTCTTTTCCTCTGCCGAACACTTTTCCTCCGTCCCTCTGTTTTCTCAATGTCTTCTTCCTTCACACCGGTCACCTTCCTTCCTCTCAGTCTCCTTTCTTCAGTCTCCGTGTCACAACTCTGCTCCTTCTGTGTTGTAGAATTCTCAACTTTCTCCGCGTCATCCCTCTCTGCTCCATTTATTTCTATGTTGGGTCTCGCCTCCATCTCCTTCACTATATCCGTCAACTTACACACGTCCTTCATCAGACATTCCACCCTCAAACACCCCATACACCGAAAGATGAATCCGTCATCTTTGGTCTCTGCCCATGATTTTGGACAGCCAGACAACGCAAAATTCACCCAGCTCTGGCAGTCGTTGCAAACTAGGTGTCGTTTTGCCCTGAGTTGCCGCTTGCAAGGTGCCATATCAGAATTTATTTATGTTCAAAGTAGTTTTTGTGTAGTCTTTGAAAAGACTTTTCTGTGTACAATTTACACCAGATTGTTTAGGTTATAGTTAGTTATATTTGTTAACACACAGTGACACACCGTGCCTTACCTAGTTACGATGCAAATGCAAGGATCAATACATTAAAGACCACACTGTTAATCATATGATAAGTAATAACATTTTCAGTAAAGAACATTACGGTTTTATTAAAGGTCGTTCAACAGTACTACAACTGTTATATGTTATGAAATCATGGACCAAAACATTAGATACAGGAGACTCTACAGACACAGTGTATTTAGATTTCATGAAGGCTTTTGATACTATCCCCCACAGAAGATTGATAGGCAAACTAGAATCATATGGTATAAAAGGCTCAACATTAAGATGGATTGAAGCATTCTTGGCTGATCATGTACAACAGGTCAGCATAAACGGAACAAACTCTGAGTGGACAAGTGTAACCAGTGGCATCCCCCAGGGGAGTGTCCTAGGACCAATCCTATTCATTCTGTATATAAATGATCTACCAAGCAATATAGCTTCAGACTTATATATGTTTGCAGATGACACTAAATTGTTTAGAACAGTGAATAGCACAGATATCCATAACACACTGCAAGTAGATTTAGATAAACTTACATCATGGTCTAACCAATTGTTATTAAAATTTCATCCAGACAAATGTAAACTGATGCACATTGAAAAAAATCAACATATGTATACTTACAATTTAAAAATCAATAGTATGGTCCATGAGTTATATCTTACAGAAGAAGAAAAAGATATTGGAGTTATTATTGACTCAAAGCTAGAATTTGACAAGCAAATGAACCAAAATATTAATAAAGCAAACAGTATAATGGCAATTATTAGAAGATCGTTTACAAACTTAAATGAAAATAGTTTTATACCACTATATAAAGCTTTAGTAAGGAGTCATTTAGATTACGCAGTAAGCATTTATGGTCCCTTTATAAACATAAATATAAGGATGCAATAGAAAATGTGCAGAGACATGCAACTAAGCAACTCCCAGGAATGAAGGTTATTCCTTACCAGGAAAGACTTAAGAGGTTGAAACTCCCTACACTAGCATATAGAAGAACACGCGGATATATGATAGAAGTATATAAACTGTTAAAAGGCAAGTATGATATTAATGTATATCTTCTAATATTGTTATATTATGCAAAGACTGTGAAATAAAGGAAGGAACAAGGGGTCATTGTTTGAAATTATTCCAAGAACGTTCACATATAAATACAAGAAAGGAGAGTTTTCAATCAGACTTACAACATTGTGGAACAATTTACCAGAACAGGTAGTAAATGCACCTAGTAACAACTCATTTAAAAACCGCCTAGATAACCACTGGAGAAGGGAAGAATTCCTCTACGACTACAAAGCCGCCTTGCCAGGAAGCCGTAGAGCTTTTACAGAAACAGACGTAGATCTGACCACCGAGGCCACCGCCTACGTTCAGAAACAACCTAAGTAAACCTAAGTAAGTATGGCAATCAACGGAAAATATAATTATGGTCTGACCCCCATGGACACAATGGCTCCATTTCTAATCGCTAGATGTCACTAGCGAGCGACAAATAAACGGTTTTGAGACAATTTCAGGATTCGTTTAATAAGACAACTGCCGTTTATAAAACAAATAGAATACTGGACATTCTGCATATTGTTTCGGTATGTACTCCGTCCGGCATATTTGCAATGTGTGACCGAAAATAATAGTGAAATACGCCAACATTTCCACACTTTGTTTCCACTCGTAAATACCCGTATTATCGCCCTCCACATATTTGGATTTTGGGGGTTTCACTAAATTTCTAAAACTTAAAAGGCGCACGACCATATAATATAATGTGTTAGTAGATAGTTTGGCCGTTGATGGTATATTGTATTGGTTTGTGTATTTTATTTAAAACTTTGAGTCTGTATTTCACCCAGTCCCTGGGCAGGAGTTACACAATTTAGGCATTTTATCCGGATACTACGGATATTTATCGATCTTTTAGTCTTGGCACGGTAGCGCCACCTAGCGAATGGAACTGGCGAGTTACCACAAGCGATGATAAAAGTTGCGAATTTTGTTACTCCAATGTGAAGAACATATCTGAAATTTGGCGAGCTGCACACACATACCTCCTACGTGCTACCAACAGGCCGCTTGGTTACCAAGACTACATACATTTTGGTCGTTTGTGGTCGTGCGCCTTTTAGCCATACGGCACTTTGGTCAGAGAGAATTAACCAGTATGACTAAAAGGCGCACGACCACGAATGACCACGCACAACCAAAATGTATGTAGTGTTGGTAACCAAGCGGGCTGTTGATGGCACGTAGGAGGTATGTGTGTGCAGCTCGCTAAATTTCAGATATGTTCTTCACATTGGAGTAACACAATTCGCAACTTTTATCATCGCTTGTGCTGTTGTGGTAACTCGCCGGTTCCATTTGCCAGGTGGCGCTACTGTGCTAAGACTAAACGCTCGTCAGGAAGATCGGATAAAATGCCTAAATTGTATAACTCCTGGGTGAAATAGCAACGCTAGCAGCACTAAATGTTATCATTAATGGCTGATATCCTTATATCTGACCTTATCACAGATCCAAAAAAACATCTATCTGACTTATATAAACAGTACTGTCAAGTACTCAATGCACTACTTGACAAACATGCACCTATAAAATCCAAATGGGTGTCAGAAAGGCCACCGGCTCCATGGATGACTTCCGAAATTATACTATCTAAAAGGCGTCGTCGTTATTTAGAGCGTGTATGGCGCAAATCACGCTCGCCATTAGATAGATCGCGCTATTCTAAGCAATGTCACCTCTGTAACAGACAAATGGCTAAAGCTAAATCAGATTATTTTACTGATATGGTCATAAATAAGTCTGATAATCCGCGTCAGTTATGGAACTGCATCAATAACATTCTACACAGACGGCCTACTCCATCGTTACCTGATCATGTGTCAATTAAGTCTCTATGTGATTCGTTCTCTAGTCACTTCAAGAATAAAATCAGTATCATTCGTTCTGCTTTCCCACGTCATAATATAAGTAGACAGACAGACAGACAGACAGTAGTTTTTATTTTGACCCATATACATATAACTCAATACGTGAGTATGTAAAAGCATAATGATCACAGAATTGTATATAAATTATTACGTGAGGGTCAGGGAGATTCCCACTAAGGCAAGAAAGCCGCTCTCATGGGAGCCACCCAGTCATAATAATGACAAGTCCTGGTGTATAAAAAGTAGCAATAATCGGTCAACAGATTAAGTCAAAGCAAGGCCTATAACATGACACCATACATGATAATGGACGACTGGTTATTCATCCAAAGAGGTACACATAAAATATGTATTCCTGTTTGTTATTCACTCATTATGGCAAATATAACAATGTTGTAATGTACATACAGATAGATACGTCTGCAAGACATAAGTAATGTCAGTGTGGACTTTCCACAAGTAAATTCTCAACTTGTATCATTTGAACCTGCAACAGTTGATGAAGTTAGGAAAATAATTATGTCCTCCCCAAATAAATCTTGTGCACTTGATCCATTTCCAACAATACTGCTAAAAGCATGTCTTGATACACTAATTGGACCTATAACAAATATTATAAATGCATCACTTTGCTCTGGCTGTTTTCCTGATGATTTTAAATACGCCCATGTCACACCACTTCTTAAGAAGTCATCTCTGCCTAAGCAAGACCTAAACAGTTATAGACCTATTTCTAATCTCAGCTTCATTTCCAAAATACTAGAAAAGGTTGTAGCAAGTCGTCTAAGGTCTCACATTAGCACAAATGTCTTAACTAATGTGTCACAATCAGCATATAAGCAGTTTCATTCAACAGAGACTGCCCTTTTAAAGGTTCATAATGACATTAACTTGAACATTAATAATGGTAAAGTGACTGCACTTACCTTACTAGATCTCTCTGCCGCGTTTGACACGATTGATCACAGCATTCTCATTGAACGCCTATTAAAGTGGTACGACATATCTGGCACAGCTCTAAGCTGGTTTTCTTCGTATCTAACTGATAGATACCAAACTGTAAAGATTGGGAACTGCTTTTCAGCTGCACTGCCGGCTTTATTTGGTGTTCCCCAGGGTTCTGTTCTTGGGCCTTTGCTTTTTACTCTTTACACCACGCCACTAAGCTCTGTTATACAAAGACATAACTTAGATCATCATCTTTATGCTGATGATACTCAGATCTACATTTCGTTGGCTACCCCGGATACAAATCGCTCCCTTAACCAACTTAGTGATTGCCTTCAAGATATCTTCCAATGGATGACTGACAGCAAGTTTAAATTAAATGCAAATAAAACTGAATTGATCATTATTGGTACTCCAATGCAGCGTTGTAAACTGGATGGTTTTTTCCCTACGCGTATTTTGAATCAGTACATCACGCCAGCAACCTCGGTCCGGAATCTAGGAGTAATCTTTGATAGTAACTTCAATTTCCGACAACATATATCTCAAACATGTCGCTGCTGTTTTTATCATATTCGTGATCTTTGCCGTATTCGCCGGTATATGTCATTTTCTGTTGCTAAGACTATTGCAACAGCGCTTGTTAGCAGCAGACTTGACTATTGCAATTCCCTCCTTTATAATATCGCTAGTAAGGATATCACAAAACTTCAGCGTGTCCAAAATTGTCTAGCAAGAGTAGTTACAAGATCTCCTCGTTTTTCTCACTCTGTGCCACTTTTGAAGTCTTTACATTGGCTTCCTGTACGATATCGTATAATATTTAAGATCTGTACCATTACATACCAGGCACTGTCCAATAAGCAACCATCTTATTTGCATTTATTGCTTACTCCTGTAAGAAAATCTAACCAGCTTCGATCATCTAGTTCTGACCTACTTTTTGTTCCTAGAGTCAACACTAACATTGGAACTAGGGCTTTTTCTGTTGCTGCACCAACTCTTTGGAATATGCTTCCTCTTAGTGTTAGATCAGTTGAAAATATTACAAAATTCCGTCGTCATTTAAAAACGTATCTTTACAACCTTGCTTATCCACCGTAGCTCCCTAGCGCCTTGACCCATCTGTTGACAACTGGAAAACTACTTATGGACTTTGAGATTGACCAACCCTTTTGTTTTGATGCGCCTCTGAGCTTGGTTTCCAAGGATTTAGGCGCAATAGAAGTTATCTTCTTATTATTATTATTATAAACTAATAAATTCAAAGCTCTTTCGTTAATACTTAAACCCATAGCATAATTTAACCCTATACTGTTATTAATACCAGAAAATATAAAACTTCTACCCTTAGGATCATAACAACGACAACTCTTATTCCAAAATTTTCCCGCCACAATTAAAAGTAAACAAAAGAAAGCACCCCAAGCAACGCTTAACATACAAACTTAGTTATAGCCAATATAATTAGGTAGGCAAACATTATAAATTATTTAGACATAACAGTATTAATTAGTTAGGTGTAAAGACATTTCTTCAACCATCCTGCACAAATCTTCACTTTATACTAATCTGGCTCTTTCATCAAGGCAACTCATTAAACCCAGAGTCGCCCTGGACATCATTCTATAACTATTCAACATCTTCTCCCACCACTGCCTTGATCCCTTGCACAACTATAAAATACAAGCCATATTGAAAGACTTATATTACCCAGAGTAGCATATCGTAGATTAAGAGGAGATATGATTGAAGTTTATAAAAAATAATGCATAACATATATGATAAAAAATCTGCACCAAATCTCCTTAAATGGGAGGATGTGGCATTACGATCCGGTAACAGAGGACACTCCCTCAAACTATTCAACCAAAGAGCAAAAGAAAACAAACAAGAAAAAATGCATTCCCGCTTAGAGTGGCTGAACCGTGGAAAAGTTTACCTGATTCGGTAGTACAAACTAAATAAATAAATTCATTTAAAAACCACCTTGATAAATTCTGGTCAACCCAGGAGACACTATACGACTACGAAGAACCATTATCATCAAACACTGGAACCGGAAACCATAGACTTATAATATTAGATCCCGAAGAAGGAGATCTGATCATTGAGGAACCGAGAGGATCCTGCAATCAGAACAGTCCTAAGGTATCCTAAGGAAATACAATATAGACTCAAAATTTGAAATAATGCACACACAAACCATATATATATACCATCAACGGCCAAACTGTCTAGCAGCACATTATATTACATGGTCGTGCGTGGTCGTTCGTAGTCGTGTTGTTTCCGTTCTTGTCCTTCGCCCGATGTTGGTACTGGTATGTTGTGGACTATTACATTGAGACGCCGTTTTGCTTTGTCGTATTCTTCTCCCATGTAGTTTTCCACTGCTGCCGCGATACTGCTTTGGGTCAACTCACTTGGTCGTTTCATTCTGTCCTCAACACTGGATGCAAGTTCAGAAAGTTTTTCATCTACTCCCCCCTCTAATGCACAACAGGTGACATCCATTTTGGCTTTCACATTATCTTCAACCACTTCCAGCTTGTGTTCTGCTGCTGTTTTGTTCTGCTTTTCCTGCACATTGTTAAAGAATCTCAAAGTCATGTTCACGTTAGGTTGGCATTTGGTACAGAAGGACATTATTTTGGGTGACAATCCTGATAACATGTTGTATTCAGTTGCGTTTAGCCCTGCACATACACTGTGCTCCCACCGGCCTCACCACTGACACTCGGCTCCGTTGTCCGCCTGTGTAACAGCTTTCCCGCAAGTTACACAATAGTCATCTGTGTCTGTGGCATGTTCATTAGTATTGATCATGCTATCGGCACCCACAACTATATCATCGGCTTACCTTACCGGAGATTCTGTGTCTTCCTTATTTCTTCCGGCTCTGCTTTCGGGTCTCCCGCCATTGCGGCCATGTTTGTTATGATCCGGTGCTGTTGATCGGGACAAATTTTCGTGCTGCTTGTTCTTTGCACTAGCACTGGTTTTCTTGCATTTTTTCATCAAGCCTAATACAGGAGACGGGAACCAACAAAAGTCTTCAGTTTTTACGAAAGATCTATAGTCTCAGATGATTTTTTAAAGCGATAGGGAGTTGGTTCCAGATTTTGGGTGCAGCTACAGAAAAAGGTGATTGTCATTCCAACAAAAAAGCATTGGTCTCTAACAGTGTCAATAACAATATTATATTTTCCTGGCTCTCTTTGTGTTTCATATGATAAAATAATCTGCATAAATCGACATTTCCCAAGTCATAGTTAGTTTCACTTAAATCGATTCAATTTGATCGGCATGCTCATATTTCTTTCAATCCCTGTTAAGTCGATTTTGGAAATTGCTACTACTAAACTCGATAGTCTGTCTGCCTGCTTGGATAGATAATGCTATATCAAATTAACACACTGATTTTTAGGAGTTAATGACTGAATGTTTCTCGCACCAGGCAGTTCATTATTATTTTGTGTCAGCATTGGAAAAACATGAGGCATCGCACAAAATATACCAATGTCAACCTAAAAAAATGGTGGCATTAAGCGGCAGAAGGCTTAAATGTTAACATTAATTTATGATTAAAACAAAAGATCAAACTGATAGAAAAACTAGATAAAAACAATGGGAAAAGAGGAGGGCAGTTGCGGAAGTATTTTGTACGCTAGTCTATGTTTTTAATGGGTTTTTTTAGTGTAGAAATGTATCTATTTATTTATTGCATCGTTATTCTTTTTAATAGCAAGAATTAAACTTACATCAAATTAGAGTTATAGTTGGAGCTTGCTCATTGTTGTGTTGGTAATTGTTTTCTTTAAAATACATTGCAGTCAGACTAAACTGTCTTATATCCACAGCACTCATTGTGCAAACATAATGATAGGCCGGCAGATAGGGCCTGTAAGGCACTAAAACATACATTTTGATATATGGGTGGAACTTGTGATACAGGGTGGTTTTGTCATCCGTTCTTGGAGGTTAGACTTATCCGGAATGCACTGTCAGTGTAAATAACCACCTTTGTTTTTTTAATACACCATCATTTGGGAGATTAGACAGGGTCAGTTGTACAAGGACTGGAATGATACACACAACCACCTGTTCTTGAACAATGAAATTGGTGTCAGCTAATGAACTATTACAGTTGTCTCTCATTGAAACATTGTAATTGATTGTTTTGAAACGACTGTATTGTAATTAATTTTGTAAACCTTTTTGAATTGTAAATATTTTGTTTTTTGCTGTGTTTACAACTCACATTGATAATGTGATGCTATCATCTTATATTTCTATGTAATTTAGTATAACACCTGTTTTTGTGTGGAACATGATGTTAATAATAGTTGAACCCAACTGCAGACACTTCATGCCCAGGCCATGGGGTAAGTCACAGTCCGCTTAAACACTGCTAGCCATTTACATTAATTATAAAACATACTTGTTCAATTTTTATTCAACACACACATGATGATGAATTGGAACTAATCTTTAATCAAATAAGTGACGTGAATACTTTTTAGAATTGATTAAAATTGTTGGATCTCATGTATGGTGTGTAGGCATGCATGATTTTACATACATGAATTCAGGTTTAGTTGTAGGCTACACGTGCATGCAGGCACCAGATGCGCATACTAGGCACTGACAGACGCACACACACATACACGTCATTTACATGCATATAAAATCATGATGTGCAGGCATTATTTGGTGGCTTATTTTTAAATGTTCGATTGTACCGGTACCATGAAAGGAATAATTATTTTGAATGCACCTCATCGTTTAAAATTATCTCCTTTCAGTGAGTGGGGACCACGTGCCTGTTGCCATGGAGACAGAAGAGATCGTGACGCCGGCCTCCGATGGAGCAGATTGCCCGCTCACTCCGCCACCAAGAGTTGTTGTTGCTTACAACCCGACCCCCGCTGTGTCTCCCGGCGGGGCTTTAAGTCCAGCTGATACCTCGGATGATCGCGAACACGCCACCTGCTCCACTCCTGAAGATACACGCAGTGAATGTGACACAAATGCCGCACTCGACAGAGCACGCAGTGTGACCGAGCAGTGTGGTTCGGCAGCCGTCAGTGTAGTGAAGGAGGAGGTCGGGGTAGATCGGTGTGGCCTAAGTGACGGAGGGACGAGGCACTCGGTTGTAGAAGACACCGTCGTCACAGAGGCGATGAACACCGAAAACACGACTCCGACGGCTGATACGTGTTTAACAGATGACAGCAGTTCAGAGGACGACACTCGTTCATTGTGTAAAAAACGTACCAGGAAACGCGGTCGTCCCGGAAAAGCAAACGGGCACTGCGCCGATGTGTCGAAAGAAAAATCTGGTTTGCTTATTGTCGCTCTCGTGAAGCCGACAGTCAATGGCACCCAGCGGTACTCATGTGAAATGTGTGAGAAGTCATTCCGTAGGTTTATTCAGCTAAAAGTTCATGAAAGATTTCATGCGGAAAAGAAGCCGGCCGCGCGTGTTGTACGCAGGAAGTCGGTTGATACACCGGCTTCCCGGAAGAGTGTGCAGACTGTAGCGAAACGTCACGTGTGTGGCAAGTGCGGCAAAGGCTTCGACACGTCGAGCCATCTTAAGCGGCACGACAGGATTCACTCGGGTTTGAAACCATACGCGTGTGAGATTTGTGGCAAGTCGTACGCGGATTCGACGTCCCTCAGAATCCACAACGCGTGTCACTCGGCCGACAAACCACACACGTGTGACGTGTGCCACAGGGCGTTCCGTCACCTGAGCAACTTGAAAGTGCACACCAGAATACACAGCGGTGTTAAGCCCTACGCGTGTGACACGTGCGGTAGAACGTTCACCACTTCGAATCACCTGAAGCGTCATGTTGTGTTGCACATGGACGTGAAGACGTTCCCGTGCAACAACTGTGACAAATTCTTTGCCGACGCCGCCTCTCTCGCTGTTCACAAGAACAACTTCCGCGATGTCACGCCACACACTTGCACCGAGTGTGGGAAATCATATCACACGAAGAAGCAGTGCAACATTCATCAACGAATTCACGGAGACACGAAACCGTATAAATGTAACATGTGCGGAAAGTCGTTTACTACATCGTATCTCGTGAACCGACACCAGACCAACCACCCGGGTGTCCAGTCTCACGTGTGTGACACGTGTGGCAAGTCGTTCTCCAACTCGGATTCCCTTGCGATTCACAAACGGAAACACGTCACGTTCACTTGCTCGAGATGCGGGGAGTCGTTTCATACGCTGAAGCAGTGTACTCGGCACGAGAAGGAACACATACGCGAGCAGTCGCGTACGTGTGACGAGTGCGGGGAGACATTTCCCACAGCCAGAGAATGCAAGAAGCACGAAACAGTGCATACGCTTGACCAACCATGCATATGTGAGATATGCGGGGAGACTTGTATTGGGTCTAAGAGTTTCGCCGTCCACCAGAGAACCCACGCGATGAAAAAGGAACACGCGTGTAGGTTTTGCGACAAGTCGTTCCGCAATCAGAGCAGTCTGACGATGCACGAGAGATGTCACACGGGGCTGAAGCCACACGTGTGCATCACTTGCGGCAAATCGTTTCTCACTCCGACCCATCTGACCCGGCACGCGGTGATACACACGGGACTGAAGCCGTACATGTGTGACGCGTGCGGAAAGTCCTTCTCCGATCCCAGTGCGATGCGATCGCATAAGAAGACACACTCGGACGCCAGGCCGTACATGTGCCCGGTGTGTGCCAAGTCGTTTCGCACGCTGAGTAACTGCAAGGTCCACGAAAGGTGTCACAGTGGAGTGAAACCGTTTGTGTGCGGGGTTTGCGAGAAATCGTTCGTCTCTGCCGGTCAGCTGAGACGCCACACGAAGGTGCTGCACTCGACCGTGAGGCCGCACCAGTGTACTACGTGCGGGAAAGCGTTCGCGCTGGCGTCTGGTCTCTCCAACCACGAGCGATCGCACGCGAACGTAAAACCGTACGTTTGCACCATATGCGGGAAAGCGTATGTTCACGCGAGCCACTGTAAGATCCACGAGAGGTCACACGACGGACAGAGACCATACATGTGCTCTACATGCGGAAAGTGTTTCGCCACTTCGAGCCACCTTAAGCGCCACGACAGAATTCACACGGGTTTGAAACCATACTCGTGTGGGATATGTGGCAAGTCGTACTCGGATTCGACGTCGCTCACAATCCACAAAGCGTGTCATTCCGCCGACAAACCGCACACGTGTGACGTGTGTCACAAGTCGTTTCGTCACCTGAGCAACTTCAAAGTGCACAAAAGAACCCACAACGGAGTTAAGCCTTATTCGTGTGACACGTGCGGGAGATCGTTCACGACTTCAAGTCACCTGATTCGTCATGCTATGTTACACGACGATGTCAAGCCGCACCCCTGCGACATCTGTGAAAAGTCGTTCTACGACTTGACGTCTCTTACTGATCACAAAAATAAACACCACTTATATATAAAGCCGCACTCTTGCACCGTTTGTGGGAAGTCATTTTACACAGCAAAACAGTGTAAACGTCATTTAGCACGACACGCATCTATACAACCTCAAGGCATGTCTGCATAGTGTGCGATTGTTTTAAATACTTTTATCGTATGTCACTAGCAAAATTACGTGCGCGTTTAGGCAAGCGACACGCTGACCTAGATATTGACTGGGACCACTGCAGATTTCAGCTTTCACAAAAGGTCACGAGGAAGCGTGTCACTGATTGGCAACTCTCTTGACCACGGCCAAGTTACGGCGAAATTGGAACCAATTCCAATTCTCGCCAATACAGTTGTGTACAATATTGGCCTCGCTACGTGGTCTGATGTGAGTGCTTACACGACAGATTCTTGAGACTCGATGCCGTGTTGGAAAATTAAACGTCGATCACTTGGAGACACTCTAGCTTAAACAAGTGTAACCTATGTGTGCAAGTTGTTAGTTTGTTTGTTACGGTTAGTGTTTTGTTGGTACAGATGTGCGCATAATGAAATTTTGGATGCATGTTCAGATTCAATTTCGATTCAAGTGTATGGAATAATAGTTGTTTTCTTGTTTATTTTGCATTTGAGGGTAGATATGTCGGACATGTTGGGCTGTTGTTGTTTTCCGGGGACAGAAGAGTTTAGATAGGTAGATATGTATATGTTCTTTGTGAATATTTTATTGTAAACTACATTGATTCCAATACAGCATGATGTTAATGTGTAAATTAATAAATATATGCCATGTCACTGATGTCAGTGCTACTCTAATTGCATCGCATGTGAGAACGTGTAGAGAATGTCAAATATCTAACAAAGAATACAAGTCAGGAGTTAAAGTTGCATTCTGAGATTGTCAATCTTTTTAAAATATATATTTCCAGTTAATCAAAGTCTCTTCACACACACGGTGCCCTACACATGTACATTCCTCAACGCTACACACACTTAATTCAGTCGGACATAAGCACATTCTTATGCAAGTCACTAGTTATTGTCTGTTGAAACTTGCGTCAAAAATATACGCAAGCTGCAACAAGACGAAGTTAAAATTCCTTATCTGCAAATTGCATTATTGTAAACAGTAATGACTTTTGTCTGAGGGAAATAGCCAAGACGTTCTTGCATATATCCCGTTCGAACACAATACCCTATAATTTCTTAGAAAGTTCTATTGTAAATCCATCGGCAAATCAACCGTACGATACGACCCGATGGTTACATTTTGTCGACTGATTTCCGACACATAAATGGACGTCGTACTCCATCACGATGTCCTATGTGTCATTGGAATATGTACTGTAATACTAGTGTCCCGTTATCTGCCAGATGGAACGCCTCTAAATAGTATCGTTATAATATACCTGCAACCTCTGTTGACCGACCGATTTGGCTGTGCAGTAGCAGTGGTCACCCAAGACAGGTTCTACTGTAGCATTGGGACGATTACGTGACATCCGGACCATCTCAGTCCACCCAACATTCATTTCTTTCCGGCGCCAGTGGAGGTTTTTGCAACCCTCAAAATGTCGCAATTTGAGGTTTTGCCCCCCCCCCTCCCCAGACTACCTCTGTGGATCCGCCCCTGAGTCTACATGGGGCCCACGAAAGTGCCGGGTGCCTGGGGCCCACGAATGTCTTAACCCGCCACTGACTGCATTAATTAATGGTTGTCTCCGGAAACTTTCGGTCGTATGAACCGTAGCCCTACTGTTTCATTGTTTCATTGATCAAACAGTTCATGTTAACTAAGCAGCAGTAAGAGTGAAGGGGTTGTCGTGCATTTAGTTGCCACCGCAAGGCCCACTGCAAGCCCCATTGTTTTGACGAAAACTCGTTATAATTATTGTTTTGACACAATGGTCATAGCCTTGTGTTTCTCGGCAAACGGAGACATACAACATGGTACTCAGAGATCTAAAAAACTACGGTAGTTTGACGTGCAACCTGTCTAAGAAATTCGATATGGTATTGCGAACAAATAGAGCCTACCTGTCAAAGATAATGGTCGCAAACACTAAGCCTATAATTATGACATAACGAACCAGCAGTCATGGCGCTATTATTGTAACCCTGGTGACGATGTGTCTGTACGTTGTTTCTGTTTTCAGTTACCACAAGGATAACGTCTTATCTATGTCTGTGAGATCGGACATTCAGGAATCTGTATTGTGTATGCGTAATTCGGATCGTTTCAATTCAGGTTGATCCCTGTAATTAATGTTACCTAATCTGGTCTATTCAACTACAGTGACGTTTTACGCGCGACTAGTTATTTTCCCGCAAAATAACGCCTGTCTGTTCTAACAAATGTTGTACCACTCCAATAAAAGCATAAACTGAAACAGATGAAACCATGAACAGCTGGAATGCGCAGAACCTCCTTCATTTGGTGGAGAAATGATGATATTGTTCCGGAATATGTACTTGTGTTGCTCAGAACACTCCTTACCACGTGCCTAAGTGTGGTATCTTGTGATAGAAACGTCTCGAAACTCAAGCTCACCGTGTC